>OY757311.1:94380192-94980192 GCA_963583905.1 Stenurella melanura | reverse complement strand
CATTTGCTATGTCTAAATTGTATTCCATAATAAATTCAAAAAGTGACTCACCTCTTAAGTTGGTGTTGGTGCTCCCCCAGACTGTGTGATGCGCGTTTGCATCGCACCCGATGATGACCTGAGATCCTCTTCCTCTGCAGCTCCTCACCAGTTCCTCCACGGCCTTGGTTGGTGGTGGCTCAGGGTCGTCATATGGAAGGTACGCAGAGCCCAGAATTAACTCTCTCGGCATACCTCCACATGATCCTCTGATTTTGACTGCCACTAAATCCCTGGAACAGAAATTGGTTAGTGACATTACTGCTTGCTTACCTTTAACAAGAATACACGCTCTGGGAGTCTCAGTGGATCTACTGTAGATGAGTTCTCCACCGACCTCCTTCAAGCCTCTTACCTGACCCTTGTAGACCCAGGGTTCCTGGATCAGTGCAACATCACACCCCTGCATGACCTTAGCAAGGACCGACGTTGCCGCCTTGCTATGGTGCAGGTTTACTTGCACCACCTTCATCCGGGGTGTTGGTTTTCTCTTTTAGTTTTTTAAAAGAGACTCTTCCTAAGGAGTAGTAGGCCTTGAAGTCCATTCCTTCAAGTGCCTTCAACGACCTTTCGTCGATGGAGTAGGCCAGCGTTTGCCCCTTCTCCTCGACTTTGCGGCTCATCAAGGACCATTGTTCCGTGCTCAGGTCTTCGTTTTGTTTCCTGAGCCGGTCTCTGACCCTTGGTTCGTCTACTGTCTCGGGGATGTAGACGAGGACCTTCGGTCGCTTGGGAAGGTCTTTGGTGTCCACCACAGTGATGGACACCCCCTCCCCAAGCTCCTTCATCCCTCGTACTGCCTCCACGAGCCAGTTTTCGGTGGGGGGGTCTGCACAAACTACATTGAGGATCCCCCCCTCATATTTTGGAAACCGCTGGAACTTCGGGCCCGCCACCCCGCGAGGGATGGCGTCCAATGCTTCCACCAGTTTGGACTGAATCAGGTCTGCTTGTTCCTGATTCAGCAGGATGTCAGGATGGTTGACATTAATGACAGACATCCTGATACCTGTCATGGCATCCCTAAAAGAGACAGACGGCGCCGTGGCGCTCCTGACTCTCTTAGGATGAGGTTTGGTAGGGGAGTTGGAGTCCGGTCTAGGCCTCTTGGATGTGCCTGCCAGTTCGACCTCCCTGCCTTTTTTTGGCTGCGGTTGGTTGCGTGGTCGTGGTCTCTCGACCGTCCACGTACCTGCAGCCATCTTTGCCTCCTTCGCGAGCTTCCGTCTTTGGGCTCCCGAAGGACGCTTTGTTTTTAAGCCACCCGCCATTGTCAAGTCTGCCTGGGCTACTTGATTGGTGCTGGCTTTGTTGTTACCAGTGCAGTCCATTACTTCCTGCACTGTTGTTTGTTTCGAGGGGCCGCTCCTTGGGGAGACCCCCTCCTGCTTGGAAGGACCACTCCCTAGAGAGATCCCTTCCTGTACGGAAGGGCCACTCTCCAGGGAGATCCCTTCCCTTGCAGAAGGACCGCTCCCCAAGGAGATCCCCTCTGTTTTTTTTGTTTTAGATTTTTTATGGTCCATAATTGATCCCACGAGTAAGGGGGAAAGGGTGGTCGCCACGCACGGAGCCCCCTGCGTACGTGGAAGGCATTTATACAACGGGGTGCGCCCTGTGCCCCGAGGTTTGTCGCTAGTGGCCGAACATCCCTCCGACCATGCATCCCTTCGGCGCGCACAATACCTTGGGATTGGGTAAGTTTTTATAGTGGTACTTCATCCACATGGTCCGGGCAATGAAGCCAAGGCCCCCGTGCCCCCTGGAGACACGTACCCCTGACCTTGGCCAGAGGGTCGTTGCACCTCCAGACGGTTTACGGTGTGAGTCGTGAGCTGGTCCGCGGCGTGGCTTTAGTCAGGATGGACTGGGTTATTAGCCCTGTCTCCCGACGGTATGGCCAGCGCTAGCCCTACTCCTTGCGAAGTCTGGCCGTTCTCCTATCCGCCACCTGGAGACGCGCCTGGTCAGGTAGCTCAACCCCCAACCAAGAAGGTTGGTGCCAGGTGAAGCTCTATAGTAATCCCTATATATTTCCCTATATATTTCGACATTTCGATACTTCGACGTTGAACATGAATCGGGATTATTTTCGTTATTTACAAAGAATTGGTGGCTGATGGAGCTAAACGGACATCGCATTCGTATTCACCATGTCGAAATACATAGGGATTACTCTGTCGGGTCCCGGTAACAGATCACTTTTTTTTTGTGTGCCTATGTAATCGTTCAGTGTTAAACTCTGAAAAATTTTGAATAACGTCCTTTTCTCAGGGATATTTTTGGCCAACTTTACACATGTACACAATTAATTATGCTGAAACATATTCTTTATAGGATTTTGCAAACAGCAGAAAAAACTAAGAGAACTAAAAAGAAAAACTATCTGTAAAATTATTGATTTCCAATCTTTGCATTACTTCGATAATTTGAATTCTGGTTATACTAGTAATTAAAATTCTAAAATTAATTTGTCTGTTTTTTATTATAAGCTATTTAATCAGACCGGTCCCAGCTTTTACTTCCAAACCCCCACAGACTTCAATTTTAAGAGGAATTTTGCAGTGCGAATTCTCTACCAAATGTATTGAATTGAATGTAGATTTAGTTCAAACAACCAACATTTAAAATGTATGGCACTGTTGGGTCAATTCGTTTTATTTTTTCTTATTTGTTTGTTTATGGTCTCTTATGTTATTTTATTACAAACCTATTAACTTCTGAAATTGTTGCTAAATTAGTAAATTATTAATTTCAATTACAATTTTTTATTTGATGTAACAAAAGAATTTATAAAGTTTTTGTTAAATTGAGAAATTCTTAATTGTAATGTACATGTTAATTGATTTTAAGATGTGCAGTTTATTTATAAAATACCAATTTTAAGGTGTGATAATTTGTGGTTTAAAGGACTTTAATTATTTATATAATTCTCCAAATCTAGATTTGATAATAAATTTAATTGCAAAGCTTGCTAATAAAAATAATTATGAAGCGTGTTTGAAAAACAAATATTGCCAATATTGATTAACTGATGGTTATAAGTTTTTAAAATTCAACTGATAACGATCTAAAGGAGCATTGTGAACAATACTATTTAAACAATTGTCAAATTACACGACGAACATTCGAAGTATTTAGGTAACTTAATATTAAATTTTAATTATGCTATATTTCTGCTGGAAACCAAGATTTCTTGTTAAATTTCGGTCACGCCCATTTGAAGGCATCCTAAAGCCACTGCCGTAGTCAGATTTGAGATTAATTGCTAACACATTTTGTGGATTTAAATCGTCTTGAAAAAAAAGTCGAGAGAGGCCTTGAAATTTTAAATTTCGGTTTGAAATTTTGCACCCCTTTGAAGTTATTGAAACTCTATTATCAATTAAAAAAATCAATTAAATCGGCCAATAAACAAAATGTGTACAAATAATTAAAATTAGAAATCCAACTTATATTTTATATCAGCTAGTTGAACAAATAACCGGGCTCTCGAAGTAAATTTCACCCAGTTTCCACTGTTTGTGTTATTTTTGGTGATAAGGACATCTAGGAAAGGCAGAGACGAATTATTCTCCACTTCCATGGTGAACTGTATCTTGGGATGGATGTTGTTTAAATGGGATAAGAATGTATTTAGGGAATCCCTACCGTGCGGCCAGATGACGAAGGTGTCATCAACGTATCTTAACCAGCACGTAGGTTTCAGGTCAGAAGTACTGACGGCTTGAGTTTCGAAGTGGTCCATGAAGATATTGGCTATGACGGGGGATAGAGGTGATCCCATAGGGGCTCCACTTATTTGTTTATAAAATTTATTTTGGAAGAGAAAATAGGTGTTTGACAAGCAATGTTCTAGGAGGGATAGGGTACTGGGTGAAATGTCGTGTTTGGTTTGTGACATTCAAAATTACCTGAATGCCACCTGTTAATTTTTATTCTAATAGCAATGAATTTTTGTAGGCTTAAACCACAATTCAGTAAACTTATTAATTAATTTTTCAGTTCAATCCTGAAGCCGTCCTTGTCTTACTGAATCTGGAAGCATTTGTGTTTATAAACCCAACTTTAAATTTTAAATGAGCATACAAGCGCCATCTGTTACTTCTCTTGATATACACCCACAAGTCATCTGGTACAACAAATATTTAAAAGAAGAAATCTGTAATAAGTGAACAAAATCCATCGATAAACAAAATTATAAATCGATAATTCTGATTAAATTGGAACTCATGAATTCACATAAATGATACAGTAGAGTAATTGTGTAGATTTGCATTGTATTTAAAGAATGATTTATGTTACCACTACCAGCGACATCTCGCGTATAGAAGTGTAACTAGGTTTTTATATTTACACGGTATCCGAACAGGTCGTGATAGGCATTTTCCTGTCGATTTCGTAGCGATACAGACGTGTTGCTGACCGATTAACACCTCATCTGGAGTGGTATGTTAAAATAGTTGATAATATGAATATAATTACCTTCTGTAGTATTTGTTGTACAGGTAGTTGCAATTTAATTGTTGAATTTATCATAATTAAATGCGATGTTTGTTGATCACAAATTACCTGATTCGCGGTGCGTAGCTTGTAAGATGGCGACCGCGTGGTCACGTTAATGTATGAACGGGGTATTTCGAGACATGTGTTTAACTCGGTATTAATATATATTTAGAAGTAAATGTTATTAATGAATAATTGAGGTTTAATAGGGGTTTAAAGATAGTTCGAATTTAGTAAATTACGTTTTCGTAACCTTATCGAATAATTAAAACTCAAAGGAATTTAACTCGATATTAGTAGGGGCGAGAAGGGCATGTTAATGTAATTTATTTAGAGAGACACCAGTAATGCATTAACGTGGGGGTTTTATCAAACGCACTAAGAGTGCCCACTAGTAAGCAAGTAATTTCCAGTGTAGTAACAGATAATAACTCTTGTAGGATTGAGGTGTTAAGTAGACCCTTCAGAATTGATGTTAAGTCGACCCTTCAACTTTGAAGTTAAGTTAATCCTTAAAATTGGGATTTTTACCATAAATTTGGCTTAATGTGCCAGAAAAATTGGGTTGCTGCTATTAATCCGAGAGAACCAGATTATTTGCCAAGGAGTCTTGTAATCCAAGTTTGGAGTGTCTTGGTATGAATAGTCCTCGCTGGATGAGAGCACCAAGTTGTTGGGTTTGGTAACCGTTCAGACGTCTAAATTCTGAAAATTCGAGGGATCTCAGCTGATGTCAGCAATCGAGTGGTGACACAGTGAAGATTCAGTTAGACAAGGACCAGGGTTGGTTACTGCAGAACCCAGCCGGTGGTAATCGTATCAACTGAATTTCTTTTCAACATTCAACTTTCAACTACATTATTCAACTTTCGATAAACTTTCAAACAATTCTAAATTTTTACCATTGTTTTATGTTTTATATTGCCTTTAGCTCTTTATTAATTTTTTACATTTAATTATTTAATCACAGCTTAACGATAAATTGTCCTATTTTGTAAATTTTTTTTGGTCTTCAACCTTATTATACTCATTTATTAAATATAAAAACTTTCTGTAAGGAAGTAGCTACATCCAACCATAAGGTGTAACATTTAAATTAATCAAAATTCAAATCACTTCAGTTATAATAGTCAATAAACCAGATATATTTAACAAACTAGTGTCTATCTGTGAGAATTGTATGAGTATCTATGACAAATCAATCATCTCTGAGTAGTCACAGTCGTACAGTTAGACAAGTACGTTGTAGATGCTTTTTTATATGACTACTGGCGCCTAACCTAAAATAAAAAGTTTTTTCTTGAATAATTTTCGAACCACGACCCAGTCTCCACAAACTAAACGAGAACCGGGAAACCTCAACTTCCTAACCTGCTGGGGGCAGAAGTTGGTGGTACACAAGTGGCGCCCAACGTGGGGCTCTATGCTTGTAATTTGTACAAGATAGAAAACGAAAGTTGAGTAATATTCATTTTTTGAAAATATTTGAGCTGTGTTACTAATTGAAACATATAATATTCTTTCTTTGTTGAATTTTATGCTGTTTTATGATTTTGTGTGCATTATTGATATCTATGTATTGTGTTTATAATTGAGACCTCAAGCTTTGATAAGAATTAGTCGTGAGATAAGGGTTAAAAGAAGGGTTAAATCATAACGGTAGACAGAAAGGGAATTTTTGAGAGTCTGTATTGTTCGAGTAGGGTAATCGTTAGGAAAAAAACGACTTATCGTAGGATTTTAGAATACCTTCGAAAAATACTGAAATTTTAGTCAGGGTGCATAAGGGTAGAATATTTGCTGAACCATTTGGTTAATTTTTTGTGTTACCTTGCATTTTGAACAGTTAAGGATAATAGTTTTAAAAAAAGATTTACAAGATGTTTGAAATTTTCATACCAAAATTATTGCAGGCAGACCAAGTAGATTACGAACTACGTATAAGAAGTTGTGTTGCAGTTAGAGAAGTAGAGTCACGGTGCAGAGTACTGGCTAGAGCATTAAAGATTAGACCATGCAATGATCTAACGCTTACTGATCCACTTTTTAATTTTAATACTGAAAAACTTCAAGTTAACAAATACTTTAGACTCGCTTAGAAATATAGTTAATAATTTGAACCATCCATCTGAGAATGATTTACCGGTTAAGCAATTAAAATCACAATTAGTACATATTATGGTAAGAGTAAATAGAATGCCTATCTCAGAACGAGATTCTGAGGAGTCACGCACTTTTCAAAATGAAAGTAGGGCAACAATTTATCTATTAGAGGCTTACCTTTTTGAAAAACTAGGAACGGATGACCAACCTAACTTACCAGTAGCTGTAAATATGCCAAGTTCAAGCGCTAAATTTGTACCTATTTATAAATGGGGTGTCACATTTGATGGCCAACCTAATAATGTTATTTCATTTATAGAGAGAGTCGAAGAGTTAGCGGTTGCTAGAAATGTAACGAGGGGTGAATTATTTCAATCAGGTTTAGATCTTTTTTCTGGTCCAGCTTTACAATGGTACCGATCAGTACGAAGTAGTAATGAGGTTAGTAGTTGGAAAACTTTAATTGAGCAATTAAAAAATGATTTTTTGCATGATGATTTCGACAAGAGTATGTTAGATTACACAGAAAAACGAACTCAGCACATGGATGAACCAGTGCACATTTATATTAGGATTATGGAAGCCTTATATAATAGAATTAAATCGAAACCAAATTTGGAGGATCGTATTAAGCAAATTAGGAAAAATTTGTTGCCATATTTTGCTAAACCTTTAGCTTTGCTTACTATAAATTCAGTTTCTGAATTAATTTCTTATTGTAAAAAAGTAGAATATGCCGAAGAGAGTACTAAAAAATATGTTCCACCTCCAATGAGGAGTAATTTGGTAGAAAAAGATCTTTTGTATGTAGGGGTTTCTTCAGTTAATATAAATGAGTCGCATGAAAAGTCAGATAAACCAGTAACTTGAAAATCATATTTTAAGCCTACTCGTAGAATCAACCAACACTATCTAATGTTAATGAAATAAAAACGACCAAAGCACCAGTAATTTGTTTCAACTGTAAAGGAGAAAATCATGTTTTTAGACAATGTAGGGCTAAGAGAAGTAAGTTTTGTTTTAAATGTGGTGAATCGAATGTCACATTTAACGATTGTAAAAAATGTTCAAAAAACTAACCAGGGGGCCGCGTAATGTTAGTCGTCGTCCAACCCCTCGTAGTTCTAGTAAGTTTAAAAATGTTAAGACTAACAAATCAGATTGGAATCTTTGGTTAAGTAAAGTAGGGAATTTTTACAAAACTTATCGTATAATTAGTGATAAGGTACGAGTAACGCCTCTATTTTTGTCTAAAAATGGTGACGATAGACCATACATTTGAGCCTTTTTATACGATAAAAAAATTTTTAGCTTTAGTAGATACTGGTTGTAATCGTTCAGTAGTTGGAACGGATGGTATGAAAGTTTTAGAACGATTTAAATGTAAAATTGTAACTTCAGAGTTAAGATATGTAACTACAGCAGACGGTACTCCTCAGACTATAATAGGTATAGCTCACCTACCGCTCAAGAACAACAACATTGTTCAAATACTTAAGGTCTATATAGTTCCATCTTTGCCTATTTCTTTTATTTTTGGAATAGATTTTTGCAGATTATTTGGCATTCATTTAGATTTTGAATCAAATAAGTGGGTAAATAAAGTTGGTAGCATTAAAGTTTCTGCTCTCTGTCATGTGAACACAACTGACACCAATGATGGTGGTTTGGCTGACGTAACTGAAGGTCAACTTCAGCAAGTTGAAGGAGTCAAACAGTTATTCAAAGGTTTAAGTAGTGGGAGGTTAGGTCTTACCGATAAGATGACGTATAATATAGACACTGGTAAAGCACAGCCTATCAGGCAACGCCAATATCTTTTATCACCACACATGATGACTATATTAAATAAAGAACTAGACAAAATGTTAGAAGACGATGTAGTTGAGCCTACTTTTAGTGAATGGAGGTCACCGGTCTTGCTGGTTAAGAAAGATAATGGGGATTATAGATTTTGTTTTGATGGTAGGTCTTTAAATTCAGTAACTGTTAAGGATTCCTATCCTTTACCTTTTGTAGATGGTATTTTAAGTATGTTACGAGATGCAAAGTATATCAGTTCAATAGATTTGAAAAGTGCTTTTTGGCAAATTCCACTTTCGGAAACTTCTAAACCCAAAACCGCATTCGCAGTACCGGGGAGAGGCTTATTTTGTTTTAAAGTGTTACCGTTTGGTCTTGCAAACGCCGCACAGGCTATGCAACGTTTAATAGACATTGTTATAACCCCAAGGCTAGAAAACAAAGTTTTTGTTTATCTAGACGATATAATTGTCACCGCTTCTGGTTTTGAGGAACATGTAAACATTTTAAAAGAAGTGTTTGATAGGTTGAAGGATGCTCACCTTACAGTAAATTTCGAAAAATGTCAATTTTTTAGAAAGTCTCTAAAATATTTAGGTTATGTAATCGATACTGAAGGGGGATTACGTACAAACCCAGAAAAGGTAGAAGCGATGATCAATTATCCTCGTCCAACAAATACAACTCAAATAAAAAGATTTATTGGCATGTGTTCTTGTTACCGAAGGTTTTTTACCTCATTTTTCTACTTTAGTTGCTCCGCTAAATGATTTGCTTAAAGGGAGACGTGGTAAAAGACAACCGATTAATTGGAACGAAAAAGCAGAGCAAGCATTTCTGGCACTTAAACAAGCACTTGTCTCTACTCCAATCCTAGTCTGATTTTAAACTGAATAATTTTGTTATACAGTGTGATGCGAGTAGTACAGGATTAGGTTGTTGTTTGACACAACTTCAGGGAGGAGAAGAGAAGGTGACTGATTTTGCCAGTCGCTCTCTAAATAAGGCAGAAAGAAACTACAGTCTTTACGAGCAAGAGATACTGGCTCTATTATTCAATTTAGAGAGATTTCGTCCATTCGTTGAAGGACAAAAGTTTACAGTTATTACGGATAATTTAGCGGTTAATTGGTTGCATAAGTTAAAATCACCAACGGGCAGATTGGCTCGCTGGATGGTTAAGTTACAGCAATATGACTTTAACTTAGTACACCGGAAGGGTAATTTAAATGTAGTTCCTGACGCTTTATCTAGAGTAGTGCATCATGACGAACCGTCATCTGTCATTGACGAGCAAAATTTCTCAGTCGATTTGTTGTCAATTAATCAAGAAAATTTAGATGAATGGTATATTAACTTACGTAGAAAAATTTTAGCAAATCCAAATTTATATCCATTATTTAGAGTAGAGAATAATCTAATTTTCAAACATGCTGCTAATAAATTACCAGTAAAAACTAATTTAACTGAATGGAAACTTTTGGTACCAATTTCACAAAGAAATGAAATTCTAAAACAATGTCACGATGAAAGTACGTCAGCTCACTTTGGGTATTTTAAAACACTAAAGAAAATTTGCGAAGACTATTATTGGCCTAAGTTGCGAAAAGACGTATTGAAGTATGTCAAGTCATGCGAGATTTGCGGTTCTCAAAAAGTTTCATTTTCACGTTACGGTTTAATGGGGAACGAAAAGAAGGTAGAATTTCCATGGCAGGTAGTGAGCGTAGACATATTTGGTCCGGTAACACGGAGTAAAAGGGGCTTTTCATTTCTATTGGTAGTTTTAGATTGGTTCACTAAGTATGTACTCGTACACCCCATGCGAAATGCCACTGCACAGACTATCACTAAATTTATGGAGAATGAAGTATTTTTGATTTACGGTGTGCCACAGTTCATTATGGTAGACAATGGGAAGCAGTTTGCTTCTACAGTTTTTAAAAAACTGTCCGAACGGTACAAAGTACAAAAAATTTGGTTTAATGCATTATATCACCCACAAGCTAACCCAGTCGAACGATCAAACGCTACTGTAGGTAGAGCTATACGCAGTTATATTCAGGATAATCATCAGGATTGGGATGTAGAAACTTTCAGAGTTGCTCATGCAATCAGAACGGCTACTCATGAGGTAACAGGTTTTCCTCCTACCTTTTTAAATTTTGGTCGTAAAGTTCCCATTTCAGGAGACTTTTACGGGCAAGTACAGTCAACTTCGGGAATTCAATTAGCACCTGGTGATAGGAATAAATATTGTGATGATATATCTAATCTTTCGGATGCATATAAAGATGTAGTACAGCGGTTAAATGATGCATACAAGAAAAACCAGAAAACCTACAACTTGCGTAGACGAGAAGTTGAGTATGCTGTAGGTGATAAAGTTTGGAAGAAAAACAAGGTTTTATCAGATGCTGCAAAACATTTTTCAGCCAAGTTAGCACCCAAATTTGTACTTTGCACAGTTCTCCAGAAAATTTCAAAATTAGTTTACGCGTTAGATTATGCAGATGGGTCCGACGCAGGCCATTGGCACGTTTCTGATTTAAAGACTTATTATTATGGATCAAACTCCGACGTTTCGGTCGGGTAAACAATTTTAATAACTCCATAAGTTTAGATAGGAGCACAAATTTTAGTTAAGGTACCTGGAGGGTTCATATCTTGCATTTGTAGTAGTTTTCTAGTAGTGTGGTATGTTGACAGTAAACTTCGGAAATATTTTCCGGCTGGATATCTTTTATCCAAGGGTTGAAGGGTGGGCCACGTTTAGTAGGTGTAGCGTCTTCAACGTCTGCACACCACGCAGTTGATGTGAACCAAGCAAGTGAAACTCAGCAAGATTTGTCTCAGGGATATGGAATCCGATGTAGTAACGGTTTAGCCTTTTGTGATTACACATTTTGGTGATTTTCATGCGCTTGGAAATATCAATAAATGACATAACAACGTCATTCTTCTTTGTGTTGTCCTTATTTTCATCTATACTTTCTATTTTTTCACTTCCATAATTCTTTTGTGTTACTCTACTTAGGTTTATGTTTGAGAAAGGGTTAGGGCAGACTTTGAATTTTCGTTATGGAAACTTTCCACCTGTAAGTTTTTTATTATATTTATTGTATTCTATTTGCCAGTCTTGCTAAGGAATTCTCGTGGTCTGGTAAATAAATATAATTGGTTAGTTGTGGTTTGAAAGTCAAGGGAAATTTGTTTGGAGGGAATATTTTTCCTGGATGGTCAATTTGCCTTTTGATAAACGGTGAGTTAGTTATCCTTTCGTTGGTTCGGGGGTTATGTCTTTACCAAACCTGACTCAAAAACCTTATATGCTTTGCTTGTATAATTCTTTTGTATTTCTGTCGCTTCTGGATAGCATCCTACTTGAAATCCTCTAGTGTCTTAATTTTGTTTAAGTGTTCTGACTAACTGATCTAGGCTATCAGATCTAGTTGTAGTTTTTTTTGAAAACTTTAGTTACCGTTTAGTAGTCACAGTACCGAATATCGTTCGTACTTGTATTAGTGTATAATTAGTTACTTTTCGAATGATCTTTTCTTAATGGTTACTGTATGGAAGTAAACATTTTATCATTATCCTAGTTCGTAGGATATTTAACGGCCATTAAAGGAACTTGTTCCGGGATGGGGATGGACTAGTTTCGGTCGGGCTGTCTTGAATGACAGGTGGTCAAGGAGGGTCGAGCGTAAATATAGGTAAGGGGGCTTGTCAGTCAGAAGTGACCTAGGTCGTCTGACGTTCTTCGAGAGACATATCTTCCTCCCCGCTTCACCTCAGCCCTTGGCCTATCGCTCGATCGAAACACTGTTCATCGCACCTGAAGCAAGAGCTTTCCAGAACAATGATCCTTTTTGTTGTTTAGTCGTCACGTACTTCTAGTTTAGCCCCTTGGAGCTATATCCAAAGTATTTTTAGTTGATACGTACGTCTAATTTCAGCCCTTGGAGCTATATCCAAACAATTTTTTTTTATTTATTAACAGTCTGGATACTTGCTCCTACTGTTAAGGATAGGCAGTTGGTTAGCCTTCTGTATCATGGTTTAGGTGTGCTTATGCCTAATACCAATTTTAGTACTGGCAACCACTACAGCGCTGCTCAGGCATTCCACCACAGTGTCTGTGGAGACTGATTCTTCGAGGTCCTCTCCTAAAACATTTCATCTTTTCTTTTCTATCACTCTTTTATTTCCATTTTACACTGGAGGAAGCATTATCCCTTCCGAGTGGAGTTTTCCAGGAGTTTTCGAGTGCTGTCCAGTGATAAAATGATTTTCATGTGGGTTCTTGTATGAACAGTTTAGTTTCTCTTACTTCTTCCATCGGTTAAGTTAGGTTAAGTATGTTTAGTTTATATGCTATTTAGGTTGGATTTGTACTCAGATGACTTACCGATTTTGACTTTCCCGATAGTGTTCTTACCGATTTTGTCCCTAAATATTAGGCGTCTAGTACGCGAAGCTACTATTGAGTATTAAAATCTTTCCTTTTGGCAGTGTACAGTAGTAAATACTGATATTTACTTATAGAATAGTTATAAAAAAGTTAGAGAGTGGGTACCAGAATTGCCTTCTTTTTGCTTAATTTAGTTCATAGTTCGAGATAATTACAGTTAACGTTTCAAAGAAATTTTATTAACTATTTAGTGTAGCAATAGGTTTTAGTAATATCTGTTCAACTTTGGAAATTGAAGTCTCAATTTATAAATAAAAAAAATACATGTAACTATGTACACATATTTTTGACAGGGTGGTAGACAGTGTGACATTCAAAATTACCTGAATGCAACTTGTTAATTTTTATTCTAATAGCAATGAATTTTTGTAGGCTTAAACCACAATTCAGTAAACTTATTAATTAATTTTTCAGTTCAATCCTGAAGCCGTCCTTGTCTTACTGAATCTGGAAGCATTTGTGTTTATAAACCCAACTTTAAATTTTAAATGAGCATACAAGCGCCATCTGTTACTTCTCTTGATATACACCTACAAGTCATCTGGTACAACAAATATTTAAAAGAAGAAATCTGTAATAAGTGAACAAAATCCTAAAAATCGATAAACAAAATTATAAATCGATAATTCTGATTAAATTGGAACTCATGAATTCACATAAATGATACAGTAGAGTAATTGTGTAGATTTGTATTGTATTTAAAGAATGATTTATGTTACCACTACAAGCGACATCTCGCGTATAGAAGTGTAACTAGGTTTTTAGATTTACACGGTATCCGAACAGTTCGTGATAGGCATTTTCCTGTCGATTTCGTAGCGATACAGACGTGTTGCTGACCGATTAACACCTCATCTGGAGTGGTATGTTAAAATAGTTGATAATATGAATATAATTACCTTCTGTAGTATTTGTTGTACATGTATTTGCAATTTAATTGTTGAATTTATCATAATTAAATGCGATGTTTGTTGATCACAAATTACCTGATTCGCGGTGCGTAGCTTGTAAGATGGCAACCGCGTGGTCACGTTAATGTATGAACGGGGTATTTCGAGACATGTGTTTAACTCGGTATTAATATATATTTAGAAGTAAATGTTATTAATGAATAATTGAGGTTTAATAGGGGTTTAAAGACAGTTCGAATTTAGTAAATTACGTTTTCGTAACCTTATCGAATAATTAAAACTCAAAGGAATTTAACTCAATATTAGTAGGGGCGAGAAGAGCATGTTAATGTAATTTATTTAGAGAGACACCAGTAATGCATTAACGTGGGGGTTTTATCAAACGCACTAAGAGTGCCCACTAGTAAGCAAGTAATTTCCAGTGTAGTAACAGATAATAACTCTTGTAGGATTGAGGTGTTAAGTAGACCCTTCAGAATTGATGTTAAGTTGACCCTTCAGATTTGAAGTTAAGTTAATCCTTAAAATTGGAATTTTTACCATAAATTTGGCTTAACTGTGTGCCAGAAAAATTGGGTTGCTGCTATTAATCCGAGAGAACCAGATTATTTGCCAAGGAGTCTTGTAATCCAAGTTTGGAGTGTCTGAGTGTATGAATAGTCCTCGCTGAATGAGAGCACCAAGTTGTTGGGTTTGGTAACCGTTCAGACGTCTAAATTCTGAACAGTCGAGGAATCTCAGCTGATGTCACAAATCGAGTGGTGACACAGGGAAGATTCAGCTAGACAAGGACCAGGGTTGGTTACTGCAGAACCCAGCCGGTGGTAATCGTATCAACTGAATTTCTTTTCAACATTCAACTTTCATCTACATTATTCAACTTTCGATAAACTTTCAAACAGTTCTAAATTTTTACCATTTGTTGTGTAGTCAGAGTAAAATTAGTATTAGCATAACCCTGTACCATGTGTGCACTATAGCCACATGTAGACACACCCCATAAGTCACTCTCTGTTCCCTGTGACTCCAGCCCCTTAAAAAGATAGTATCAGATAAGACATCGAAAGTGTAAGAACGAACAACACACACACGCCCAAGTGGCTCTATGTTATTTAGTGGCAATTAATGTACATAGGTAGTTATCGAGTGAACTTTTGTAAATAGTGTACTAAGTGAATAAATGTAAATAAGGAAATATCTATCAGGTGACTTTAATTAAAACAGTTCTGTTCAACCCCCCAACTACAGTCCACTTAACCCCGAACACCATTGTTTTATGTTTTATATTGCTTTCAGCTATTTATTAATTTTTTACATTTAATTATTTAATCACAGCTTAACGATAAATTGTCATATTTTGTAAATTTTTTTGGGTCTTCAACCTTATTATACATATTTATTAAATATATAAACTTTCTGTAAGGAAGTAGCTACATCCAACCATAAGGTGTAACATTTCAATTAATCAAAATTCAAATCACTTCAATTATAATAGAGTCAATAAACCAGATATATTTAACAAAGTAGTGTTTATCTGTGAGAATTGTATGAGTATCTATGACAAATCAATCATCTCTGAGTAGTCACAGTCGTACAGTTAGACAAGTACGTTGTAGATGCTTTTTTATATGACTACTGGCGCCTGACCTAAAATAAAAAGTTTTTTCTTGAAAAATTTCCGAACCACGACCCAGTCTCCACAAACTAAACGAGAACCGGGCAACCTCAACTTCCTAACCTGCTGGGGGCAGAAGTTGGTGGTACAGGTTTTGAGGGTGTTTAGGGCTTCAGAGAGTGGGATATTCGTGAATAATGATACAATGTCGAAACTGACTAGTATATCATTCTGCGAAATAGGATATTGTTGCAGGAGTTCGATAAAATGAGCGGAGTTTTTGACATAGGATGACGCCCTTTTGGCGATAGGTTGAAGGGCGCTGGCTAAGTGTCCAGCTAGTTTATGGGTTGGGGAACGAAAGGCACTAACAATGGGTCTTAAAGGAATGTTTGGTTTATGAATTTTAGGAAGCCCGTAGATTCTAGGAATTCGAGAAGACTTTTCTCGTGGAATTAGGGATTTACCGATATTTGGATGGAGGTCAGAGTGGTTGATGATTGTCTTGGTTTTCTTTTCCAGATAGGTAGTAGGGTCGTGTTGAATTAGTCTGTAATCAGTACTTGTTACTAGGTCGTTCATTTTTCGTAGGTAGTCAGATGTATTGAGAATGACAGTGGCATTACCTTTGTCTGCTGGTAGGATAGTCAGTTCGTCATTGTTATATAAGTCTTTTAGGGCTCGAGTTATATCGTTATATTGATTTTGAGGTCAGTGTAAAAATTAACAAATCACAAAATCGAGCAAATTTTTAATCGACCTCAAGATCGACATTAGATTATAAGGACGGAGGAATTTCATATTATCACGTGTTTCCACCCCTTAAGAAACACACTTAATTTCCGTGGGTTCAACAATTATAACAAGAAGTAGATACTAACTCACTTTATTGAACAACTTACTGAAAATTTCAATTGTGATGTATTGACTTTCTTTAAATAAAATACACTTTTACTGACTAAAATAACCTTTAACAATGTTTATTACTTGATATTTCCACTTTGTAATTACTTCGGATTTCTAACCTTACTGTTTATTCATAACTACCCTTTCCGCTTATCTACATTAGCCTGTATACTCTTCTAGAGACATCTACATCAAGTCCAGACCATTCCGCGGCCATCTAGAAGAAAGTAAAGTCTCGATCTTCTATACATTCCTAGAGAACGTATTACTGCCAGTGTCTCAGAGATGGAGCATACTACTGGCTGCAGTTACAGTTGCCTAACCGTTGCTACTTAATTGGCTATTCATGAGCTATCAGGCTTCAGCCCCCAGAGGGTGCAAGCGCATAACACTGCCCCCTCCTTAAGCTTGATCGTGCCGGTCAGGAAGTTCAAAATCAAATGTATTACGCCAGTCTATCCAAATGCACAATCTTCAACTTGGACGTACTGCTTCCTTGAATCTGATCGACGACATCATTAATTCGGGTAATGACATTATACGGTCCTTCCCAAGGTGGTTGAATTTTCGGTGACTTTCCTTTCCTTCGCTGTGGATTGTACAGCCAGACCAGATCTCGCTTTGTAACTTTCTGAACTACCCTTGTGGTCATATCGAGCCTTGATTCGGTTTCTGGCCCTAGTGATTTGGTCTCTAATCAGGTCATGAACATTTCTAACAAGTTCACTCATTTCATCCACATCGCTGATTACAGGAAGCTGTTCTCCACCTGGTGTTCCAAACATCACGCCGCACGGAAATCTGATCTCATGTCCAAATATGACATGAAGTAAAATGGTATATGGAGATCTCAGTCACATTGATTCCTATTAACTACTTTAGAGAGATAATTTTTCATGGTTTTGTTATGTCGTTCCACCATCCCATCCGATTGCGGATGAAGGGCTGCTGTCCGTCTTTCGTGTATTCTCAATAACTTACAGATTTGCTGAAACACATCTGACTCAAAGTTTCTCTCTTGATTTGAATGCAGCTCCAGGGGTACACCAAACCGACATACCAAATTATCTACTAATACTTTGACGACAGTGACCTCTTCCTGGTTTGGAATCGCATAGGCTTCCGGCCACCTACTAAAATAATCGGTGGCAACCAGTATGTACTTGTTACCGTCCTTGGTTACTGGGAATGGTCCGGCTACATCCCTTTGAGAGGATCGTGCCTCTCAAAGGGAGCTCCGACGTTATATTATTACACCCCTACTTCTAGTCTGTAGTCCCTTATTGGCTGCAAAAATTTTGCAATTGCGTCACCAAGCTTCCACATTCTGACGACTATTTATGCAGTAAAATACTCTCGTACTTTATTCAAAATCTAATTAACACCACCACACCAAATGTCCGTAACTCTAAGCGAGTCCCACTGCGCCCACAAAGCCTTCAGTCCAACAGCTTTCCTTCCATCCTGGTCAAATTCCTCTTTCCCTTGCTCCTAATATAGACCCAATGTCTGTATCCTTCAGTTATTCTCGTCTCAGGACTTCAATTGCCCAATTATCGGGAATCTTAATAGTGTTGATTGCTCCCGTCTCCCGCTGCTTCTCCACATGGCGGCAGTGCTTCCAAACGTCCTTGCACGGTCTTCAAGACGAAGCATCTGCATTTCTATGAGATCTTCCAGGTATATGTTCGACTTTGGACTCATACTGTTGCAGCCGTTCTACCCAACGAGACAGTTCACCCTCTGGGGTTATCAACAGCCACTCTAATGCAGCATGGTCGATCTGGATCTTGAAATGTCGTCCATAAAATTATTTATGAAAATGGTCCACTGATTTGACGATACCCAATAACGCTTTCCTGGTTACACGATAGTGCCTTTCCGGTTTGGGGAGCACCTCGCTTAAGTATTCGATCACTTTTTCCTCTCCGTTCTGGATTTGGTATAGCACACAACCGACAGAAAAATTGCTGGCATCCGTATCTAAAATAAAAAGTCAATTTCATTGTGGGTATGCCAGCACAGGACCAGTGCATAGAGCTGCCTCCAACTTCCTTCATCCCATTTCAAATTCCAGTGTCCACTGGTACTGCACTTTCTCCTGTGTCAGCCAGTGTAATGGTATCGCAATTTCTGCAAACCCTTCCGCAAAGCGTCTATAATAAGTGCAGAGACCAAAGAAGCTTTGTATTTCATGAACGTTAGATACTCTTGGCCAATCTCGTACGACAGAAATTTTGTCGGGATCTGCTTATATTCCGTCCGAAGACACAACGTGGCCAAGAAATTTGACTTCTTTCTGAAATAGTAGACACTTCTTCGGGTTCAACTTCAGATGTGCGTTTCTGAGTCGGCTAAATACTTCTTGAAGATTTTTTAAATGTTCCGTAGTCTCGTCTCATAACAAGCACGTCATCAAGGTATGCCTTCCAGTTTAGCCCTCTCAGTATGAATTCCATCATCCATTAATCTTTGCATTGCAAAGCCAAAAGGCATCACAACAAATTGGTAAAGATCACTGCCTGCTGAAAATGCTTATTATTCCTTATCATCATGATAAAATCCCACAGTATCCGCTCCTAAGATCTATCGTAGAAGACCATCGTGAGTCCAACGTGTCGTCAATTCGTGGTAATGGGTAACTGTCTTTCTTTAGTGTTCCTCTTTCTTTTTCTCCATCATTTCTCGAAATTCCGTCAATAAATCCAGCGTTTGTTTTTCGAATGCCATACTTCTGGTTATCATAGGCATATGAATATGTTGAAATCAAATAAATTTAACAATCATGTCAATGTCGGCAATAGAACTTTCCATAAAAATCTCAAAATAGCACGAAAAAGTATTATTTATAATCTCTGTCACTATTCAGTTGAAACAATTTAATAATCTCCACTACTGTCCAAATAGAATGGTTTTATAAATACTACAAAAATGCAATTGACAACACGAAATAGTCTTGTTTAGAGCCTTTATCACTTCCCAGTTCAAAGGATTTAATTACTACCACTAATAAAACGTTCCAATAATTTCTCAAAAATGCATTTAACACTATTTTCCTGTTCAAAAATAACCCTCCAACAATGTCCAGTAAATTAGTCCTCCGTGTTAGCAGCAATTCCCGAGAAGAATTTTGTCCAAAACTTCTCGAACTCCCGAACTCCTTCAGTTACAAAATTCCTCTTTTGATATCAAATTTCCATGTGTTCCACCCCTTAGGAAACACCCTTAATTTCCACGGGTTCAAAAATTATAACAAGATATAGACACTAATACACTTTATTTAATAACTTCCTGAAAAGTTCACAATACTTTCATAAACTAAAATACACTTTTACTGACTAAGGTAACCTTTAACAATATTTATTACTTCATATTTCCACTTTGTATTTACTTCGGATTTCTAACCTTACTGTTTATTCAAAACTTCCTTTTCCGTCTGTGCATTTGCGTATATACTCTAAAGACGCCTCAAGAGCCATTTAGATTAAGTCCAGAACAATTCACAGCAATCTAGAATAATGAAGAAATATCGATCTTCTTCTATAGAATTCTAGAGAACGTATTACTGCAAGTGTCTCAGAGATGACGCACACTACACGCTGCAGTTACAGTTACCTTTTTTTGGGAGGGGGGGGGGAATCCTTCATGGACACCCAGCGCTGAGTGTCCAACGCGCTGGGTAGTGTCGGACTCCTACCGACTAAAACCCCCTTCTCAGTGTTTCCAGCCGCCCCGGAACTGCTTTCGCTTGACATCAGGCCGGTGGTCATTCCGTTGTGGTGTTGGTTTAAATTAAATCCTCCGGTCTTTGATAGAGCTCATCCTCTTCCTCCTCCTTCCTCCTTATTATGTTCCTCCACGCATTTGTCACCTTGTTCCACCTCTCCTCCGACTGACCCACTTCCCTCAAGAAGTTATCCGGTGTGACGTGTTCCACCCCCGTCCACTCTATTCTCCATTGGGGACAGTGAAAAAACGTATGTAGCGCGTCGTCTACCTCCTCGCAATAGACGCAGTCCCGAGTCGTTGTTGTTCCTATATCGAGCAGATATTCGGCAAAGCTGCCATGCCCCGTCAGAGCTTGGGTGAGGTAATAGTCCACCTCCCCGTGTCTCCTATCTACCCACACCCGCACGTCTGGGATAAGGCGCCTAGTCCACCTCCCCTTCGTCGTCCCCTCCCATCTGTCCTGCCATCTCTGATGCAGCAGACGTCTTGTCTCCTTTCTGTCTGCCCCCGCATATACTTCCTCTGTCTCCCTGACCATTAGGTCCAGGGGGGGGTTCCCGCTATCACCGTCGCCGCCTCATACGATACTGTGCGGTACGCACTGCATATTCTCAGCGCTGCGCACCGCTGCAGCCTTTCCAACCGCCTTCTTATTCTTTGTACAGTCATGCGCCCTCCCCAAACTGGGGCAGCGTACAGTATTGTCGAGTGTACGACACTGCACAGCACCCTCCTTTTACTGGCCTTCGGTCCTCCCACATTACGCATTAATCTGGCCAGTGCGGTAGCGATCTTTCCCGCTTTTTCTGACGTCCTTGTCACGTGTTCCTCAAATGTAGTTACAGTTACCTAATCATTGCTACTTAATTTCGACTAACAATTAACGACTAACCATTATACTCCGACGATTTACTGCACTCTTTATATAATTGTTGCACATTCTATAGGTAACTTTCGCAGTTTTTTTTGTAAATAATATTAGTTTTAGACATTTTTTGTTTAATTACAAAACACATATATTTTTTAAATTTAAATAGTTAACCATTTCTTTATTTATTGATCGATTTTGTTCAAGTAGTATAGAGTTCTTCCTCTAGCTGAACGTAACTTATTTTCCAAACTTCAATACAATCGGACTTTCCGTTATCGTGCTTAAAGAAACGTGACAGAAGGACGGACGGAGGGACGGACGGACAGACAGACCAACAGACAGATCGACAGACGATCACCAACACAGTGATGTGAAATTGTTTTCTCTACGAGTGATATTACTGGTTTTACAAATGTACCTATGGAATGCAATATATCTTCGTCTTGTATTTGCGAAGAATATAATTAGTTCTATGTTACTAACAACAAAAAGTGATAACTATTTTTAGAATGGCAAGTCTAACATAAGATTTTAATGTATTTTCTTACATACAAAGGACTTTTATTAAATACAATGCTCTCTCTCTCTCTGGTACAGTTTTGAAAACACTAAGCGCAGACTAAAAGTAAAGTTTACTTATCTAATTAAATCATGTATTCACGTCTCTCAGTATTTTTAGATATTTTCGATAACTAATTGGGTCCATAACGGGAGATTTTATAAAATAATAAATTACATGAAAATTGACGTCATTAAAATTAAGTTCAGAACCATTTACAGCTATTTGAAGAATTACATAAACCATCGAACGGATCTACCTATATAAGCATAACGTCAAATTATACTCCCTTAATAATGGCATTTCCGGTGTAGCTTTCTAAAAGGGCAAATCATGTAATGAACACCTTTAAAAAATATTTTCTTTATTTTGTAGTTATATAGTATAATTGTGTAACTTATCACCTTTACACCCAGTAAACCTTCTGTGTATACAAATGTTTCTATAATGACAAATATGCCATTAATTTGTTTGTGATACATTCTGATATACAACCTTGCACCCCACTTTACCTTAAGTTACGTAATAAAAAATCTCCCTACGAAATTTTTTTGGAATTCACTTGTTAGATGATGTCAATTACAAATATTGAGGTATCTTGCATCTGTTGATGGGTATTTAAACAACTGTATAATAATAATGACAACAATGATAAATATAACGATAGTGATGTCGTAGAACGCTGTAAAATCTTATGGTCAATTAGAAAGTGAACTGAAATTGAATTTAAAAATATCGTTAACAACAGTTTTAAGCATGAAATTGAAAAGGGGACATATTGTAAAACTATAGTGAACAAATAACTAACGATTATGACAACGACAACGGCAATGGTATTTATTTATTTATTTATACTGTATATAAACAGGGTATTCCCTAATTACATACATACAGTGAAAAAAGTGAATAGAAGAATGAAAATACATGGAACATTAATGACAAAACACAAATATTAATGTATAAGTATATAAATATAACAAGAAAACTAAGTATTCATGTATTTCTTATCACAGATAGTTTTGATTTTAATTTGATTCTATTAATATTGAACATATCTACATCATGACTTATACTGTTAACTGCTGAAGAACACATTTCAACAGGTGAGTTTATTGTGAGACATTAAACATACAATTTTTGCGTTTTAGTCTGGCGTCTGGTATGTACATAAAAGTTTAAAGCACCTAAAATTTCAGGTACATCTATTTGATTATGTAATATGCCAAATATAAACAATATTTTAATGTCTTTACGGCGTTTAATGAGAGAAGTTATGTTAAATGCTATTAGTTGACTAGTAACAGATAACGCCATATTCTATGTTTCTAAAATTACATATATCTTAAAAACATATTATGGACTCTTTCCAGAATGTCACTGCATACATTAAAAAATTTGAATGTTCAATATAATCGTAGATATTATTGAAAAACATTGCAAAAAGCAAGGGCCCTAATATCGAACCTTGTGGTACTCGAGATGTTCTATTATATATTACACGTTCGAGTATTTTTGACGGAGTAGGTAATAGGTCGATAGTTTGTTATAACACTTGTATTTCCTGTTTTATGTATGGGAGTGACTCGACCAACCTTGAATTTATCTGGGAATTTCCTTTCGCTTAAAGATATATGAAATATTATTTGTAGAGGGACCACCAGTAAATCAACATAAGCTTTATAAAAATATGTTGGTACTTTGCGAATCTCATATGTCGTTATATTTTTAACAATTAACTTATCACGGTCATAGTTCTTGTAATTTGAATCAGATGTAGAAGGTGCACTGGTACTGTAAACGGATTGAAAATATTCTGCAAAAGCATTGGTAATGTCTTCATCATTTTAAAAAATATTGTCATTCATGCTGTACCCGGGGAGGCGTTATCACTCTTTTGATATTGAATCGTCTAAAAATGGTTCCTTATGGCAAGAAATCAGCGGAATTTATTTTAGCAAAGTATTGATGATTGACCCAACTTTGAATGAAGTGGCCCACCGTATTTAATTGCTCGACCATAAGCTGTTCATTACCTATAGTTGCTTTCTTCTTTATAAATTGTTTAACTATTTCAGAATTTACATCCTTGTTTACTTTCCCTACATACAGCCACATTTTGCTAGATGTGCATTTAAATAATTAGCTTTCTGGTAAAATTGCAGCACCACGCATAACTCTGGATTTGTCTTTTCCTCTTTTGTGCGATACTGGTTTGAACATTCCAAGTGCATGGTTTATTGCTGTTTTTACTTGGCAGAAATCTGACCATATTCTTCTGAAGAATTGTCAGTTATAATTTGTCCTTGTCTAATTTCCAACTCATTTGGAATACTTAGATTTGGCTTTTGTTTGGGGACCACAGGTTTGTTTACACTCTTTATCTGAGTTTTTATGTGACTTGAGGATTCACCTTTTTTGTGAGTTCTATTTCCATTATTTGTTTCTGTCCCTTATTACACATTCTAAGTTATTAATTTTAATTTTTATTAATTCAAAGTCTTTTCAATGGTAGAAAGTCTCCTGTCAACTTTTTATGTTATGTTGTGAGTTATTTGTATGTGAATATTTCTCTATGAGTAATAGTTGAATTTTTTCTTCTAACTGCTAAATTCGTTGTTTGAGTTTTGTATTTTCTCATTTAATCATATGATTTTCAGTAGTTAATTTTTTGTTTGATATTGATAATGACAATAAATCTCCATTTTAATTCAGTAAGTGTTCAGCTCTTCATTTCTTTGTTTGGGGGGTTTGGTCCCCTAACTTCATTTTACAATACCCCTCTTGCAGAGCAACTATTGCGGTGTGTTTTATCACACTTTAACACTTAATAATTATTTTAGATACTGGTTTGGTACAATAATTACGTAGCTCTTTTTCTAACACATCTTTCACGTCCGCCATTTTTGAAAAATATCTTTAAAAACAGTTTTAGCAAGAAATTGAAAAGGGAACATATTGTAAAACTACAATGAAAAAATAACTAACGACGATGACAACGACAATTGCAAAGACAATATCAAAGATATTGATATTGTTGTTTTGCTGAAAATAAAAATGGATAATTAATCGAATCTGGGCAAATGACTTTCCGCTGAGCCACTCGTTGGTACTGCATCTTGAGTGTTTAGTGAAAATGAGTCCGTTCATGGCAGAGTTTAGTTTAATAACCATTAGTTTCAAGTTTCATTAGTTTGAAAGATAATAATATCGTGAAAAATACTTACCTGTTTAGTAAATTTAAAAAGGATAGGGAAAGGTAAATTAATTTTTCACCTCACCTTTTTTGTGAGTTCTATTTCCATTATTTGTTTCTGTCCCTTATTACACATTCTAAGTTATTAATTTTAATTTTTATTAATTCAAAGTCTTTTCAATGGTAGAAAGTCTCCTGTCAACTTTTTATGTTATGTTGTGAGTTATTTGTATGTGAATATTTCTCTATGAGTAATAGTTGAATTTTTTCTTCTAACTGCTAAATTCGTTGTTTGAGTTTTGTATTTTCTCATTTAATCATATGATTTTCAGTAGTTAATTTTTTGTTTGATATTGATAATGACAATAAATCTCCATTTTAATTCACTAAGTGTTCAGCTCTTCATTTCTTTGTTTGGGGGGTTTGGTCCCCTAACTTCATTTTACAATACCCCTCTTGCAGAGCAACTATTGCGGTGTGTTTTATCACACTTTAATACTTAATAATTATTTTAGATACTGGTTTGGTACAATAATTACGTAGCTCTTTTTCTAACACATCTTTCACGTCCGCCATTTTTGAAAAATATCTTTAAAAACAGTTTTAGCAAGAAATTGAAAAGGGAACATATTGTAAAACTACAATGAAAAAATAACTAACGACGATGACAACCACAATTGCAAAGACAATATCAAAGATATTGATATTGTTGTTTTGCTGAGAATAAAAATGGATAATTAATCGAATCTGGGCAAATGACTTTCCGCTCAGCCACTCGTTGGTACTGCATCTTGAGTGTTTAGTGAAAATGAGTCCGTTCATGGCAGAGTTTAGTTTAATAACCATTAGTTTCAAGTTTCATTAGTTTGAAAGATAATAATATCGTGAAAAATACTTACCTGTTTAGTAAATTTAAAAAGGATAGGGAAAGGTAAATTAATTTTTTGGTCAGCATTGTTCAATATTTAACAACCGTCCAGGTACAAGATACATATTTTGAGGTATTTTGCTTAAGCAAAGTGTTTAAGCTCGGTCTACGATCTATTTGAAGAAAGCGAAAACACAATATCTCGTTTCATGTTCAAGTTATTTGAAGAAGTTGCTCAAAATCAACTTTTTAGCCCACATTCAGACTTTCACAGCATAATTGACACTTTTCGTTTTTAGTTATTTTGGGCTGATTTCACACTTTATCTCTAATCTTGATTTTGATCATTATTTTCAGTGGCATGTCACAAAAGAAAAGCTCTATAGCACGGGTAATTTCATATCATAAATAAAAAATAATTTAAAATTAAAACTAATAAATCAAATTCTATCGAATGTAATCCATTTTCGCCATTGATCTGGAAGCACTGCGAATTGATTTCGATTATTTACGGCAACTCGTCTTAATTTGGCTGCGCTGATTTGATTGCAGGCGGTTTACTCTGTCACAGCGTTCGTCACAATTTGGGGGTCTCGTGTAAACTTCATTCTTAATTTTTCCAGAATAATAAAAATAAATATCCAAGGGAGTAGTATCTAGTGACCTGGGTGGCCAGAGATCGAAATAGCTGTTTCTCCCTATCTAGTGCTGTGTCAAATTTATTTGATAGACATGCACCCATAACTACATCTAAAATGACAAAGCCCAAAGCCCCATAGCTCACAAATACTATTAAGGAAATTCCGTCTTTGCGGGATAAAGCCCTCCAAAGATACAAAAATTCGAATTCAAATGTGCATTTTCAGTTTTATAAAGAAATGAGAAATTACGTAAATAAAGCTATTCACCGAGAAAAACGGGCATTTCTTTCCATCAATTTAATAATTGTAAATCCAACTGTTAGATTTATATAAGATTATTCGCATTGTAAATAGTGAATTTAATTTTATGGAAATAAATGATTTGTTTATTTACCAAACTACAAGCAGTATAAAAAGTAATGCCAAGGGCTGTGATGAACTGAATATAAAACTTATAAAATTATGTTGCCCATTTATTGTGTAATATATTACGCATATAGTGAACTTCTGTTTTCAAGAAAATGTTTATCCTACATGATGGAAAAATGCGATAGTGAAGGTCCTCCCTAAAAACTCTAATTCTTCTGAATATAAAGATCTTATCAGTATATTGTCAATACTTTCTAAGGTAATAGAGCGAGCAATAGAAATTCAGTTGAGAAATCATTTAGAAAAATTTGATTTGTTACCATCAACGCAATCAGGTTTCAGAACGAGTTATACTTGTACAACGGCTTTTAGTTCTATTAGATTTCAGCAGGGATTTTGACACAATCAATTATAATTTACTACTTAATATTCTTCACTATATGGGTCTTTCTGAAAAATCCATCAACCTAATAGAAAACTATCTTAAAAATAGGAAACAGAGACTCTGTATAGATGGGGCAAGCTCTTCTTATCTAAGTCTGAATTCGGGAGTACCACAAGGATCAATTTTAGGTCCCCTGCTTTTTTATATTTATACATTTAATTTAGTGAATAGTTTACAGTACTGCAAGTCTCATTTTTACGCAGATAATACCCAAATCTATTACAGCTTCCTCCTTCAGATGTTGCCTAATGCATGTTTGTTAATCAACAGTGATATTGAGTCATTTGTTAAAACAACCACAGACCACTGCTTAATTATAAATCCTATTAAATCAAATATATGAACCTTTGGAACTAAAACAAATCGTCCAACTGTAAATAATGCCATTAATATTCAAATTGATAATCCCAAGCTTGAGATAGTTGATCAGGCAAAAGACTTAGGACTGTTAATGGATAGCGAGTTAAGATTTTTGTGACGTGCTTTCTCCCGGTTGCCTAGCGCATAGACAAGCGGAAGCGTCACTTTAGCGCTGAGCTGCATTTCGGTTAAATTCGGTTATCTCGAGCGCCACCTTTGCAATTTTTACGTGGGGCAAAGGTCCCACATTAGCCTCCTAAACGCAGCCTGTTGCAGTAGGGCTGGGATAGCTACAGTGGAGACACGGTATGTCCAGGGGTTTGGACGGCAGATTAGATTTTCATTCACACACAACAGTAAAATACACATTAAGAGACGATAACAACATTTATTAAAATATATTAAGTATTCAACAACAAATAATAATTATTAAAATAAATAAAACGGTCAGGTACCAAAATACTCTTAGAGAGTTCAGAAAAATAATATCAAAACTTAAGATATGTCATGTTATGAAAATGTACAAGTAAAATTTAAGATATATCATTTCGGTTTATTTACAAGGGAAACTAAGAAAACAAGTGAAATTACGAAGACAAGGAACCAGGCGGTGAGAAGATATTAAACTACTGATTTTAATATTTTCTTATTAATTCGGATATCACCAAAACCAAGCAAATAGTGTGCAAAATGATAGTGGGCTTGGCGGCAAAGCGGTAAAACGGTAATAAGCGGTACGGTCGGTTATAACAGCAAGCAAGCAAGCAGGCAGTGGATGTTAAAATAAAACAAGTTAGCAGTAAGCAGAAAGCAATTAAATTTTTAGCAAAAGCAAACAAATATTTTTGGACAGAATTTATCATATCTGCATACATGTTAGATATGAGTCGGCAGCCTGTGGTGTAAAGAACTTGGTGAAATTGTGGAAAACTGATACCGAATAAAGTGGTAATCGGATTCGGTATCAGCTCCCTTGGTAAACATCATTCTGCCTGGACGGACAGCCAGAATTAATCTCGGCGGTGTCGGTTCGGTTCAGAGAGATTCGCCAAGCGCCTCAAACCACATAGTTGAGTACCTCTAATTGCCTTCGGTTCGGAAATAAGATTCGCCACGTGTTTCTTGCCAGATGTACAGTGAGAAGGTTTATGTATCAAAATATAAATATAATCTATTTATTCAGAGTATCTCCTAGATTTTCCCCTGAACTCTCGGACTATAACAAATTACTGAAAACCATTAAAATTAACGGATTTTATCCTAATTCGCTAATCTATGAAATAGTTTAAAACAAAATAAAATAATAAAATAGCCGGAAAACGAAGTTCTACCAATCCGACAACATGTCGGATATTATTTTAACCCAATAAATTATGAAACAATGGTTAAGTTAAAACAATAGGCTTTGGAACAGTTTTACACGGCAAAATTCGGTTTATTAAAAACAGAAATTTATGGACGGCGGGTTTCTATCATTCCAACCAACTTGGCGGATATTATTTTGACTTCACAGTTTGAGACAAAATAATAATTCTCTCGAAATATCTTCTATGTCCATTTTCCCTTGGAAATTATTTGGGACATAGCTATCTGGATTAAATCTTGAGAATCTAACAGGGCCCCCGATTGGACAAACATTAACACGGAGAAATTTTGTTATGTCTATGATGGGCGTCGGTATTTCGGAAAAATATATTTACATTCTGATACATCAAATTTGAAATCGTTTTAAAGTGTTATTGCTAATCACGCGTTTCAATGTTTTATTTCTTATCTGGTAATAGCGAACAAAAACGCCGGGCAAGAAACAGTTGCTTATCTCGGATCAAATAATTTTTATCGTACACTTCTCTAATATAGGCAAATCGGAACATGAATATTCAACAGAGATTTGCTAGTTTATCATGAAAATATTATTTATGAAGTGTATCAAATAAAATAAATTGTGAATTTACACTGCTGATATACGGGGCACAGTTAAGTAAACTCTCACGGGGTGTTCTCCTGGCGGTCGGTCGGTACGGTATTTTAGAACCCCCACGTGTTAATTCGTTTAACTGTTAAGATGAAATTCAATTTTGAAATTTACGGAAATACCAAGAAATGTTTTAAAACTTACATTGCTATTATATTTTGCGGCGGTGGCAGAGACTATCGAATTACACACGTGGTGATCTCCAGGTGAGCGGTCGGTACGGTATATTAGATCCTCACGTGGTAATCCTTTAGGCTCGCAGAAATCAACTCTCCTTTCTGTGTGTCTCTCACTAGCTGGTTCCCCCAGAAAGTAAAAATCCCCTCCAACTTGGTGTTAAATACCAAGTGGGGAGTAATTTAACTGTGGCCAACGCCATCCGGAATAATTTATCGGAATTAATTAAAATTTTATTTTAGAAAACTTCTCATCGCTGTGGAACCTTACATTATTTTTCTACAGAAAACTACATGTCGCGGGCTAAATAAAAATAAACAGAACAACTTCTAATCTTTCGGCCGTAAGATGGGAAAAGTGGCGAAGTTTATGATTAAATTAAATTACATTTTTGTCTGCAAAAATTCACTTCGTCACATTTGAAAAATATATTAATAATATTATACAGCGTTCATATTTCTCTTTAAAATTAATTTACTGCAACACACTTTATTTGACACCGAAAATAAAAGTAATGCTTTGTTAAACCTTGGTATTATCAAAGTTTAATTATGCGGATACTGTGTATGGCTCAAATTTAACCTGTCAGTATAAACGCAAAATTCAAACAGTTCAAAATTCATGTCTACGACTTATATTTGGGGTAAGAAGACGGCAAAGAATATCACATAAGTTAAAAAATGCTGGCTAGTTGAATATGGAAAATCGTAGAATTATGCATGCTGCCATACTTTGTCATGAAATTTATTTATTTATTTATACTGCATGCAAACAGACGTTGTCCACTTGCATGTATATAGTTAAGTAAAAATATAAATATACAGGAATAAACATATACAGAATATAATAAGAGTATAAGTAATTAAAACGAATTAAAACAGATTAACATACAAAAAGTAACATATAATCTGTATATCACAGATGGGAGTATAGCTCATTTTTATTAGTATTAAAAATATCTATATCGCAGTTTCTTGTTTGGTATTGATAATTGTTTACAGTAAGTAAAGAATTATCAATAGGGGAATTTGTTTTACATATCTTGAATATCTAAGTCTTAATCTAATATCTGGTACGTTTCTGTTTATGGCTGATAATATATCTGGTGCAACAATGTGGCCATGTAACACGTGAAATGAACACAACTTGGACATTATCGCGACGTTTATTTAAGAGTGTTATGTTGAATTCAACTCTTTGTTGTTCATATGATATTAAAAAAGGATATGTTCCATGTGTTTTAAGATACATGGACCTCAAAATTTTTTTTGTATTTTTTATATCGTATCAGAGTATGTGAGAGCCCTAGGATTGCAAATAACACAACAGTATTCTAGTCTGGATCGCACATATGAATTAAATAGTATTATGGATGTTTTATAACTAAAATCTTGACTAACTCTAAGGATGAAACCGAGTTTTCCGTAGCATTCAGCCGTTAGCTTTTTGATGTGGTCATTAAAAGTAAAGTTCTTAGTGAATACTATACCTAGGTCTTTAATTTCCTCTAACAGTTCAAGTTGAACACCATTCACAGTATATACTCCTATCAAAGGATTCTTCTTCCTTGTGTAGGATAAGACTTTATATTTAGTTTCATTTAAAGCCAGGTCATTATCCTCACAGAAATCAGAAATGGCATTAACATCATATTGGAGCAAATCCAAATCTTCATTAGATCTTATCGTGGGATAGATTTTTAGGTCATCTGCATATAGCAGAAATTTGGCGTACTAAATATAATCTGATATATTGTTAATGAAGAGCACAAAGAGCAGTGGTCCTAGAATCGAGCCCTGGGGTACGTCTGAAGTAGAAGTAAAGGAATCTGAATTGTTATTATCAAATCTCACAAAATTAGGGCGGTTGGTTAGATATGAGTTTAGAAATTTCAACAGGTTGTTGTTAAAGGAAAAGGACTTAGTTTCTCCAACAGGATGTTATGATTCACTCGATCAAACGCCTTTGCTAATTCAGTGTATACCGTATCAATTTGGTACTTATTTATATCTTTGGCTATATAATCGCAAAATACCGACAAATTTATGGCGGTGGATTTTTTTTCGACAAAACCAAAACCATGTTGTTCTTCCAAAATTATTGGCGATACATGCGAGTACACTCTGTTATATACTACTCGCTCAAAATTTTAGATGGCGACGACAGTACCGTAATAGGTCGATAATTTGCTATTAAATTAGTAGTGCCAGACTTATGTATGGGAGTTATGCGGCCAATTTTAAACTTATCAGGAAAAACATTGGTTTCTAGGGCTATATTAAAAATAATCTGTAGCGGCAACGCAAGCTCGTCAGCATAAGGACTTTATTGCATTTATGATTTCAATTGTGCTTATGTCATGAATGTTAAGGTTATCCAGGTTATAATCTTTACATTTAGGATTCTGCGGTGACGGAGTACTACTGCTATAAATAGATTCAAAGTAGTGTGCAAATGCATTGGCAATATCATTTCCATTTTTAAGAGAACCGCCATTATACGAAAACCTAGGTGCAATACCTGAGTTTTGTTTTTTATTTTTTATGTAATTCCAAAATTCCTTTGGGTTATTATTTATATCGCTTTCTATATTTAGGATGTAATTTACACGAGTAGTTTTGATTAGATGTTTAGTTTTCTGTCTCATATAACGGAACTTTTGTATGTATTCTGGATTTTTTTCGATTTCTTAAAATACTGCTCTTTGATTTTAATCTTTTGAATAAACTCTGTAGTGAACCAAATGGGATATTTTTTTGAATTTGAAGGCTTCTTGTGCGGAATAGTTTGATCTAATATAGGATATAATATATTGTAAAACTGACCAGTACATTCGTTCGAGTTATCTGATGTGATGATATCTTCTCAATTACACTGACTTAACATCTGGTATAAACTGAGGTAGTCACCTTTTTTGAAGTTACAATTATGGAAATTTCCAACATCGTTGTCACTGATAGTGGTTTTACTAATATTGAGACCTAGGTTAATCTGTAATGGGGGATGATACTGATCATTCACTACAGGGGTTTCTGAAAGCGATATTTCTGCTTCAGTCAGATTTGTTAGAACTAAATAATGAGAATGGCAAATAACAATTTTTACTTGTTAGCATAACCAGAAGTCAAGTTATCGAAAGAATGCCAAGATTTCATTAATATTTTTACATATAGTTTTTCTTTTAGTTCTCATAGATAGTTTTTCTTTCCGCTGTTTGCAAAATCCTATAAAGAATATGTTTCATTACTATAAGCAAACAAATAATAAATCATTCACTTTTAAACATATCCACTGAAAACCAATATCGTTGCTCCGAAGTACTGAGGGTACTTGATATATTTTTCTGATACAGCACAGAACACCACATCCTCGTTGTACACCGGCCGTCTCATACAGTTTATCATTTCTCCACCAGACCAGACACCAGATACCGTTCGTCACAAAGTTCGTGGTCATATATTGAAGCGTTGAGCCAGGTTTCGGTAATACACATCACATCAAAGTTGCTTGATAGCATGTTTTCGTAAAAATCTTTGAGTTTTGATCTTAGACCCCGGACATTTTGATAAAAACTAGAACAATATTTTGGTTGTTTTAGACTTGGTTTATATTCCCGGGGACTTAGTGAATTTCGGTTAGATCTAAAAAATCATCCCTACTATTAGGGGAGACCGGGTAACAATGAGACATGGGGAACAATGTGACAGATCCAATTGCTACATTATAATTAGGTGGTACGCGGGAGACATCTCGTGGCAGAGTATCTAAGCCTTTCTGTATCTATATTCTGTAATTGCAGTATGCACTTGGCAACCACGAGAGTCGAACGGAAATGTAAGGTGCGAGGTGACTATAAAAGTAAATAATTTCTAGTTCAAGAAAAGTTAATTATTGTGCGATTTGTCAGTGGGAAGCGTCTAATTTTCTCTCGGTACTAAGTAAGAGTATTGAAAGGTAAGTTTACAAATTTATATCACAATTCCCTACAGTATAACGTGCACGCAATTAAAACCACGTGGCATATATGGGTAGCAATAAGACATTCGTTAATGGGTAACAATGAGACATGTCTTATTGTTCCCCAGTAAATACTTTTGTAATTATATTGAGGGCTATTTTCTGTTCCAGGTCAGTATGCCTAGATTTTCCAAGAGAAAAACAAATAAAGGTTCGTTTTGCGAAGAAACAATGAGAGAAGCTGTAACTCTGGTAATCGGAGGAAGGTCAGTTCGTTCGGTGGCGGCAGAAAAAAATCTTTCACATGATACTCTGGCGAGATATGTTACAAAACAAAAAAACGATCCTAACAAAACCATCAGAATGACGCCAAACTACAGCGTCAATAAAATTTTTACCAACGAACAAGAGGATAGTTTGGTAGAATATATATTGATTTGTTCTAAAATGTTCTATGGGTTATCGATGGTAGAAGTTAGAAAGCTGGCATATGAAATGGCGACTAAAAACGAGATAAAATGTCCCGATAAATGGAAAAATATGGAAATTGCAGGAGTGGAGTGGATGGTAGGGTTCATGCATAGACATCGAAATTTATCACTGAGATTAGCAGAAGGATGCAGTTTATCACGTGCCACTTCATTTAATAAGCACAACGTTTGCAGATGGGAGCCGGATTTTTAACGTTGATGAAACAGCCACAAAAATTTCGGGTCAATCTCGTGTCATTGCAGAACGAGGTAGTAAGCAAGTTTGTCGTGTGACTAGTGCTGAAAAGGGTACACTAGTTACAACATGTGCGTTTGTGAGTGCATCAGATAATACAATTCCACCCGCTATGGTCTTTCCCCGGGTGCACTTCAAAGATCACACGCTTGTTGGAGCTCCACCTGGCACTTTAGGGTTGGCCCAAACTACTGTCTGGATGACGGCTTCTCTATTCGTTGAGGTTATAAAACATTTTATTCGACACACCAGTAGTTCTATAAATAATCCTTCATTGTTAATATTCGACAACCATGAAAGCCATCTATCACTAGAAGCAGTTAAGCTGGCCAAGAAGTCTGGTGTTGAAATTTTAACAATACCACCCCACTCAAGCCACAAAATGCAGCCTCTTGATGTTGGGGTATTTGGTCCATTCCAGACTTATTATCGTGCTGCTCATGATTCTTGGATGACTAGAAATCCGGGGAAAACATTCTCAATTTATAATGTTGCAGAGTGCGTGGGAATCGCCCATGCAAAAGCTATGACACCACAAAACATTCAGGCAGCATTTAAAAAAGTGGGTATTTACCCGTATGACAAACATGTTTTTACAGAAATCGACTATTTACCTAGCAAGGTCACGGATCGCCGTGAACCTACGATGGAAAATGATTCATCAGCTGCTAATCAGATACCATCTCGTTCATCAATTGTAGTCGAACCAGAATCAAATCAAGAACTACCACTGAAAGATTTTATATCGCTAAAAAAATTTAGAGGATTGCCGAAAGCTGGAGAACGCAAAACTAATCGAAAGGCAAGAAAAAAAGGAAGGAGTTTTGTACCCACAAATACTCCTGAATTGAAGCTGTTGGAAGAAGCTGAAGCTAGTAAGTTATCAAAAAAGATGAAGCGAGATATTTTTAAGGTCTCTAATTCCAAAGAAAATATTGGAGACTCTGATTCCGAGTCGGACAACGCTTCAATAAACGAAGAGAGTCCTTTGGACTTGGAAGAACACATCAACAAGGAACCCAAAAAGGAAGATTATGTGCTGGTTGAATTTTTAAAAGGCACTTTTTACGTTGGTCAAGTTCTAACAGAACACAATAACGACAAGAAAGTGGAAATTTTTTTTCTACGAAAAGCCTCAAAATCGAACGGATTCGTTACACCTCAAGCCATTGATATATGTATAGTTAAAATCGACCAAATTGTTATGGTTTTACCAAAACCAATACCACTCGGCATGACAAAACGCCAGAAATCTGCAATTTGCTTTGAAATCGATCTAACAAAGTATAATATCCGATAATTATTTATATGTAGATGTTATATGTACCTATATTAAAAATATGTAATTTGCATCGATCTAGTCGTTTCTGTTATTTCTCAAGAAACATTTACCATTGCAGTTAATTTATGTCTGTCTTATTGTTCCCCGTGATGGGGAACAATAAAACATTTAGCAACAAAAAAAGAATTGTTGGATTTATCGGTCTGGGATAATACAAATAAATGTTAAACCTTGTTTTCTAGATGATTAATCAATGTGTGTTGCACCAGAATAAAATAAACCAGAGAAATCCGTTATATGGATTAAAAAAAAAATTGATAAAAATGTCTCATTGTTACCCGGTCCCCCCTACGTCTTTCGGAAGCAGCGTTTGGGTTTTGAGGTCCTTGTGTTCTCGGGTTATCTAGGAAGCGTTGTCCCTCGGAGAAGTGAAACCTTTGATAGGCTACCCTTTTTGGCCAGAAAGATGGACTATAGACAGTGTTTTTAAAAGCTGGATCGATACCAATCAGAAAGCATTTATTATCTTTCGATTTATACCAAGTATTTATTTAGATATATTTTGTTCTTCTAGGTTCGTTTTCCGTTTAATGTAGGGTGTGACATTTTCAGGACCTATGGTATCTTTTACCCTTGAGGTAAAGAGCCATATCTTCTTATCTTCGATGTTTGCTGTTGTTCGACCTTCCAACTTATTATCATTTGTTTCATCTGTTCCCACCTGGACTTTTTTCTTCTTCCATTTTCTTTTCACTTCTTGATAACCATTGTTTGTATTTGGTCTTTCGGGATACTTGTTTGCAGTAAGAATCTCGGCTCTTTGTCTTCTTTCACTATCAATAATTGCACTCTGCATTTCGTTTCGATTTTTGCTTAGAATTTTGTTTGTTTCATTGTGTCTGGAGATAGGTTTTTTAGCAGTATCAGCGTATGATTTTGGTTGGGTTGATTTAGCTGAGGTTTTTAAAATCATATTGGGAGGGGCTTCTGAAAATAGCCTAACCAGTAACCATATCTTTATTACTCTCTTTAAAATCTTCTAGTTCGGTTCTCAACTATAAGATATTTTCTTTATTAACACTTTCTATGTGACTCATATTTTTTTTGTTATTTGTTGTTTCGGACTTCGTTGTTTCATCACTTGGGGTTTTCATTTTGGTTAACTGTATTGATTTGTGCATGTCTTTTTTTTATCTGATGTAAACTTGCTTTTATTTCTTCAATAATGTTAATCATATGGTCTGACCGTCACAGTGGGCACACGTGCTAGACCGAGATCCTACTGTAAAGTGTAAAACGATAAAGTTGAAAATATAGTGATTACAGGAAACGTGTTATATTGAACTCCAACTGTGTCTACAAAAACTGAACGAAAATTAAATATAGTGAATAAAAGTATAGATACATACATATATATATACTGTAAAATTATGAGCGAAAGTGAACTTCGGTCCAATTTAACCAACGTAGTTGGTAATTATATGTAAAATTAAAAGAATGTATAACTGAAGCAACAACGCAACTAAAAGAAGAATTTTCCAATAAAATAACAGTACAATTGCAAAATGCCGAAAGTAGAATAGCTAAATTGAAAGAGGAAAATGAGGAACTAATTAAGAACCAGAGGGAATTATCACGAGATATAAAAAGGAATAATATATTAATATTCGGCATAGAGGAACAAGAGAACGAAAATCTGTATGAATTGGTTAAAGAATTTACAAAAAATAAACGGAAAATTGATTTAACAAGTAGTGAAATAAACCACATATACCGTTTCGGCCCCAGTAGAACCATAGCAATAAAATTAATTTCATTTCTTAAAAAAATTCAAATATTAAAAAATGGCTATTTATTGAAAGATACAGACTTTTCCATAACAAGCGATCTCATAAAGGAGGACAGAGAAAATCAAAAAGCATTAAGAAAAGGAGGCAAAAATAAAAAATAATAAATCAATTATTAACAACAAACCTTACAATATAGAAGATTTACAATCCGAACAAGAAAAAAGTAAAGAACCAGACCACAATAAATCAAAAAAAGAGATAAAAACCCCGACAAAACATTTAACAATAAAAAGCAGTCCTGAACCTAACATAACAGAACTTTTCAACGCTTCCTCAAGTGCAAGGGCTAAATTGTCCCATCGCACGGAGTCTAACAACACACCACAGTCACTACAAAATTGCCAGATGTGAAACAAACCCGCAGCAGAGGCAGTGAAAGGTAATATTTCTAACCTAAATGACCATCGACGGATCGTATTATAGAAAACGGACCACTGCAACAGATAAACAAAAATAACAGAATGTTTTACTTTTTATTATTTTAATTATTGTACGTATTTACTTTATTTAAATTTTTAAGTCACTCGTAGCTATACAGTTGGATGCATTATATTGTCTAAAGTTAAATACCTATGTATAATTTGTGTATTATAATTAGTATTATTTGCCAATATCATAAAATTTCAATCTTTATAATTATTCATATTTTACTATATTTGCATACATATTATAGTAACAAAATGGATGCATATATTCGAGATCTTGCGCTAAATAATTTGGAAACTTACATTCTGCAAGATGCTACTGAAACAAATCAAGTACTAAAAATTAATAACGATTTTGAAAATTTTAAATTAGTCCACAATAATATCCGCAGTATAGCAAACAATTTTGACGAATTTAAAATATGTCTTGAACAGCCTGATCTTTCCTTTGATTGTATAGTGCTAACAGAAACATGGACAATACCTGATACCAGTGTCTTTAATTTAAAGGGATATAAAATGCTATATAATGGTGGCAATCTTAACCAAAATGATGGAGCTACAATTTTTGTAAAATCTTCATTATATCATTCTCACCGCGTTATAAATTTTAATGACTCTTCTGTGATACAGTTAGATACAAAAATAGATAATGAAATAGTTACGATAAATGCATGTTATCGATCACCATCAACGTGTATATATCAGTTTCTCAATGAACTAAAAGAATATTTAAATATTAACATTAAAAATAATAATTATAATCTAATAGTAGGAGACATAAACAAAACATAAATATTTTGGAAAACAGTGACTATACCCAGGAATATCTACTAGATACTATGAGTGAGAACGGTTTTGTATCAGCTATAAACGTACCTACAAGGTCACAGGGACAATCAAATACTTGTGTTGATCACATTTTTATTAAAACAAAAAATGAAAATTTGGATACACTATTACCTGTAGTTATTCAAACATGTATAACTGATCATTATACTATTATTTTGCAGATTGTAATGCAACAAAAAAATAAGGTAACAAATAAGTACAAAAATAATTATGTAAAACAGATCAATGAAAAAGAATTTATCGAAACAATAAACAATACTTCGTGGGAAGATGTCTACTAGACGATGACCTGGATTCAGCAACAAATTTATTTATTAGTATCGTTCAAGAGAGTGTGGAAAAATGTACTACCTATATTAAAATAAAAAATAAAGAAGGAAGAGGAAAAATTGGATAACCAAATCGTTAATAAATTCTGTAAATAAAAAAAATGCTATGTTTATACGATTAAAGAGTGATCCAACTAATTTAATATTAAAAAATGAGTACACAAATTACAAAAAGACCCTAAATAAATTAATTTAAAAAACTAAAGCTGATTATTATAAAAAATTTATAGAAGAAGAAAAAAATGATACAAAACATTTGTGGAAAACCATTAATCAACTATTTACAAATTCTGAACCAAATGAAATAACTTGTGTAAAAAATAACAATGGAGATTTAATAAACGATCCAAAAGGAATTGCAGAAAATTTCAATAAATCATTTGTTAATATGGGAAAAAATTTAGCTAAGAAAATAAGTAAAAAAACATATATTAACATGAATAGAAACGTTACACAAAATTCTATTTTCTTATCGCAACAAAAATTAAACTAAAAAATAAAAAATCACCCGGTATTGATGAATTAAAAAATGAAACGTTAAAACTAATATCAGAGTACATCGCAGACCCTCTCACGTACATAATTAATAAATCTATAGAACTAGGCTATTTTCCATCAGCATTTAAAAGATCAATAGTTGTACCAATATTTAAAAATGGTGAACGAACCGAAGTTACAAATTACCGTCCTATACCCTTGGTAACAAATTTTAGTAAAATTTTTGAAAAAGTTTTAAAGTTAAGATTAATTAGTTACTTAAATAAATATAAGCTTCTATCTGAACTACAATTTGGTTTCAAAGAAGGTAAATCTACACAAGACGCAATAAAAAATGTAACCACAAATATCTATGAGGCGCTGGATAAAAGTAAACCTTCAATGTGTGTTTTCTTAGATCTCGCGAAAGCGTTTGATACTGTCAGCCACTCAATTTTATTAACAACACTAGAAGATTTAGGAATAAGAAATAATGCCCCAAATTTGTTTAAAACATATTTGACTAATAGGAAACAATATGTAAAAATCAGCGAAGTCTCCTAAGTGAAGATGAAATTATTACATGTGGGGTGCCACAAGGAACAGTCTTGGGACCAATCCTTTTTATAATATATATTGACGGTCTTTTCTCACTAGGAACTCATGGAAAAATAATAAGTTTTGCAGATGATACGGCAATTTTCTACCGTAGTAATAATTGGACCGAAATAAAACTTAATATAGAAAATGATATGAACATCATCAAAGATTATCTGGATTATAAGTTATTGCCAATAAACTTTAAGGAAACATTCTGCTTACCATTTTGTAGCTATAGAACATCTTTGCCATCCCTTAAAGACATAACTGTACAAGAACATTTTAAAATACTACTTGCAACACAAATAAAATACTTGGGTATAATACTAGACAGTCACTTAAGGTGGGAATTGTATATTACTTATATAATAAAAAAACTGCGTTGTATACTATACAGATTTCGACAGTTAAAAGGCATGTTAAATGTGACGCAAAAAAAGATACTCTATCATAGTTTGGTGGAAAGCCATTTATTATATGGTATTATCGGTTGGGGCGGTGTATCAAAGACCTACCTCTATTCTTTAGAAGTCATTCAAAAAAAATTTCTTAGAATAATTCTCCTTAAAGACAACCTATATTCCAGTGACCTGTTGTATAAGGGAATCTAATATATTGGATATTAGACAATTGTTTTATGTTAGTATAAATGTAGCACAGTAAACAAATAAAAACGAACTACTTGCCTTTAACCATAAACATAAAACTCGTCAACAAAGCAGCGTTAATGTATAAGTCGGTGGGTCAAAGGTGTTATAAATACCTTAGTCCAAAACTATTCAACACTCTACCCGACGAATTAAAAAACGAAAAAAACTTACATTCATTTAAAAGAGGAATAAAATCGAATTTACATAAGTTCACAAGAAAAGAAATTCACAATTTAATATAATCGTAAAATGCTGATTTGGTTCACTAGCAGAAATTTATTCAAAATGAAGTAGGAAATGCAAATAAAAATATATATATTTTCAGGTTCTAGCTGAAAGCTGCCTGCTGCTGCTGCTCCTCGTTGCTCGAACTGAACTGATGTTCCCTCTGTTGTGCGGCTCCTTATATATGTTGTGGGGTGGGGCGCACCTGCGCACTTGGCTGCGTGTTACTGGCCCTCTTCTCTCTGTTGGAGGCGTGGCGGGCGCCTGAGCTAACCCGACAAGAGGCCTCGTTGAAACGTCACGTTTCACGTGACTTCTCGTTGACGGTCGTGCGTCTTCGTGTCCAGCCGGCTCTGGAGGTTGTCGTGGTCCTCTTTGGTTGGTTAGCGCTTGGCTCCGGCTCCTCGTGATGGGTCCCCTTGTAGCTGGCTGTGGTGTCTCTTCGTGAATGGTCGATACTCGACGGTGCCTCGTTGCGATCTTTTCGTTTACCGTGGGTCGTCGTCTGTTTTCCGTTACGTAACTTACCGACAGTGCGGGCTTCCATGCAGTGGGTAATCTTTGAGTGTCGTCTCGTTTGTTAAGATTTTGAGGTTTTTTTTCAATTTCTATGGCCTCTCTGGTAATCCTTGACCTCCAATGCTCGATATTGGCTATCGTTCTGGTGTTGTCGAAGTCTATCTTGTGTCCTGTGGTTTTTGCGTGTTGTGCTAGGGACGTAGACCACCAAAGCCAAAATTAAAGCTAGCCCGATCGACGATCAAATCAAGAACCATATTATACCGAGAGAGAAATCTTCAAGATGCCCCAAACTATATGGCTTACCAAAGATCCACAAGGAAGGAGCCCCACTAAGACCTATTGTTAGCTCTGTAGGATCACCTGTGCAGGAATTAGCGAGGTATTTAGCTAGGCAGTTGCAGCCCCTTGCCGAAAAAGCAACGTCATATGTGAAAAACGCACAACATTTCATCGAGTTACTAAGCAACGAGACTGTCCAACCAGAACATCTTCTAGTGAGCTTCGATGTAGTGTCATTGTTCACAAACGTACCAGTAGAGGAATCACTTGAATTGATCAAGCAAAAGTACACTCCAGAGGATCATATTCTTAGTCTAACTACACACTGTCTAAACAACACATACTTCATATACAATGACCAGCGCTACAAACAAACGGAAGGAGCACCGATGGGTTCACCTTTGTCTCCAGTCATCGCTAATCTCTTCATGAAGGACTTAGAAGCTCGTGCAATACAAACTGCACCACTCAAACCGAAACTTTGGCTAAGATACGTTGACGACACGTTCGTAATTTGGACTCATGGGAGAGAACATCTTAATAATTTCTTAAACCATCTAAACAACATTCACGACAGAATCAAATTCACAATGGAGGTAGAAGCAGAAGGCCAGCTCCCATTTCTTGACGTATTAGTGAAGAAGAAACAAGACGGAACACTAGGTCATACGGTATACAGAAAACCCACTCACACAGACAGATATCTAAACGCAGCATCACACCACCATCCAGCCCAATTGAATTCAGTAGTAAAGACTCTAGTGACACGCTCCCAGAGGCTAGTAGACGGCGACCATATTAACGAAGAGATGTCATCACTCCAGAAAGCACTTATGAGAAATGGATTTTCAAGGTATACAATACAGAAGTCGCAAGAACCATCCAGACCACGAATCCAGGAAGAACCTGAGAAACCAGTGGCGAAAGCATATTTACCTTACGTGAAGGGGACAACAGATAAAATCGGAAAACTTCTACGTGGATACAACATAGACACAATATTCAAAACAGACCGAAAAATTAGCGCAGTTCTACGTAACCCGAAATCAAAAATCGCCCTAGAAAACCAAGGAGTATACGAAATCCCGTGCCAAGATTGCAACAAATCATACATAGGACAAACAAACAGACGGATAAGTGTAAGAAGAGAAGAACATAGAAATGCAGTGCAAAAAGAGGAGAAAACATCGTCCCTAGTACAACACGCAAAAACCACAGGACACAAGATAGACTTCGACAACACCAGAACGATAGCCAATATCGAGCATTGGAGGTCAAGGATTACCAGAGAGGCCATAGAAATTGAAAAAAGACCTCAAAATCTTAACAAACGAGACGACACTCAAAGATTACCCACTGCATGGAAGCCCGCACTGTCAGTAAGTTACGTAACGGAAAACAGACGACGACCCACGGTAAACGAACAGACCGCAACGAGGCACCGTCGAGTATCGACCATTCACGAAGAGACACCACAGCCAGCTACAAGGGGACCCATCACGAGGAGCCGGAGCCAAGCGCTAACCAACCAAAGAGGACCACGACAACCTCCAGAGCCGGCTGGACACGAAGACGCACGACCGTCAACGAGAAGTCACGTGAAACGTGACGTTTCAACGAGGCCTCTTGTCGGGTTAGCTCAGGCGCCCGCCACGCCTCCAACAGAGAGAAGAGGGCCAGTAACACGCAGCCAAGTGCGCAGGTGCGCCCCACCCCACAACGTATATAAGGAGCCGCACAACAGAGGGAACGTCAGTTCAGTTCGAGCAACGAGGAGCAGCAGTAGCAGCAGCAGCATTTTTAACCTCTCAAGGCTTCTTCTTCTTCTTCTTTACTGGATTGACGTTTGTTTCTAACCTCCAATTTATTTTCAAGATTTCCTTGAAATATACTATACTTAGGTAGTGTTCCACAGTGTGGATACAGCAATATATATATATATATATATATATTTATATATATATATATATATATATATATATATATATATATATATATATATATATATATATATATATATATATATATATATATATATATATATATATTTATATACGGTATTGGTTGGCGTCCAACCTAATAACGTTCTCACTTGGCATCCGTCAATATACACCCTGGTATACACAAAATTTATTTAAAGGCTTACTTAGCATCCTACCTGTTTTACGGTTTAATTGACATCCTTATGAATATTTTAATAGATTCGTAAAATAGCATCCGAATACAAAAATTACAGGTTTAATTGACTTCCCGCAATGTTGTCAGATATATGCTATGCTACTTTATCGTATTTGTCTAGAAGAGTAGCATTACAATCTGCAGTCTGTCGACACATAGTCATAAAGAAATTTTAACATGTTTTAATTAAAATTTCATCTGAGAATAAAAACGAATTTGTCACAATTTAAATTTCGAAACATGAAGTTCGTCTTAGAAATTTACAGAAAAGTAATTTTTTCCTCTGGTAATGTGCTTTTTCTGTACGAGATAGGACAAAGTGTTGTAAAGAAATATTGTTCAGAAAAATAGAAAAACTGAATAAGAACCCCAATTTTTAAAACCTTCTGCCCATATTGGATATTTTGTTTTTCTGTGCTAAGTTGGAGTATGTTTTAATTAAAATTATTTGGAATGATAAACTATGCAATTTTGCTAATTTGCTATGGATTTGTTTAATTTTATCCATGTATTAGATATAATAATAACTTTTTTAGTAAATTTTCAAGACATAAGATTTCCCGAAATTGAAATTCTGCCAATTTCTACCAAAAAATGAATTTCTCATTTAATCATGCGTCGCTCCCTGACACATTGTATATGCTTTCTGAGGAAATGTAAGTCTCTAAATTGTTTACAGGTAAAGAATTTTTTCATTTAAAAAGAACCACCATTTTAAAATTAGATCTTCATTCCTTATCGTTTCAAGCATGTCAACTTATAGAGCAGGCAGTATGGCATATGAGTTTCGAATACAGTTCGGAAGTAGTTTTTTTTGCTGGATTCAGTTCAGGAGACATTTAGAGAAAATTCATGTTACTAGATGGTAACCTGATCTGATATTATTTAGAACAATTTTGTTTCTAACAAAAGGGATTCTTGCATTTTTTCATTCAAATATTTTTTTTTATATTCTTTGACTGATTTTCAACGAGAAATGTTAGATAACTTTTAAAGTTGATATTTTAAATATTATTAATTATTAAAAACTGAAAAAATCTTCAATTTTTCGTGTTTTGGTGCTCTAACAATGTAATAAAAAATGATTTCTTTACAATACATAAATTTGTATAGTATATTTAGACCTTGCATTTGAATTTCCAAAAAATGGAATTGACGATTTTTAATTTTGTACCTATATCATAGCAACCAATTTTCTATGATCATTTTTGAAAATTTCATGTCGAAAAAAATGTATGCGGATTTGAGCGTGTAAGTAATTGATTTCTGAATCATTTTAAGACAAAACATACAGGGTGTTACATTTGAAAAAAATTGAGTTATGAATACAGATTTGGCATGGATATAAATTCGGCAGCTCCCAGAAGTTACCTCACTATTGAGTAGCGTCCGAACATGGATTCGGCAGCATCCTAATATCGATTCGGCAACGCCCGGAAATTGCCTTGGTATTCGGCAGCACCCGGAAGTCACCTTGGTATTCGGTACCACCCGAATATGGATTATGTGGCGCCCAAATATAGATTCGCCAACACCCTAATTTGGATTCGACAGCGCCCAGAAGTTACTATGATATTCGACAGGGTCCGAATATGGATTCGGCAGCGCCCGGATCTGGATTTGACACCGTCTTAACATAGATTCGGAGGCACCCAGTACTTGCCTCGGTATTCGGCAGCTTCCGAAAGTTCTGGAGGTTTGACTGGCATTCGGCAATGCCCTTTTATTAAAATTCTATGACCAATTATTTCCACACTAGAGTGCAAATATTGTCAAGATGTTTTCTTTTGAAGAGCCATGGATGGGAAATCTGGATGCGGAAGTAGTGATTTCTTAGGCAGCGGTTTTATTTCAAAAGATACAACAAAGTTTTAATGAACTATTTTGTCACAACGCATAATCCAGTCGGTAAAGTAAAAAATACACGAAAAGCTCGCAAAAAATATTATCTGAGATTTTCCTTCAGTAACTGTTAGTGCGAGGATTAAACATCACAAAACCACAAAAATTAGTTCTAGGGGTGCCGCGCAATCCCCCAAAAAAACCATCTCTTCGGTGAAATAAGCCTTGTTTTACTGATAACTCGTTAACCCTTGAAGATATAAAAAAAATTGCTCATCATAAAAAAGAAAGCTTGACTAACTGCCTAAAAAAAGTCCTCTTATAATTTTCTTGTATATGTCATGGTTTTCGAGAAAATCGGTATTGACCGAAATTGCAAAATTTGTATTTTTATTGCGCGCGAATTTTCGTTTATTTGAAATTTTTTGTGCGCGGCCTCTAGAAAAAATTGAATTGTTCGAAAACCAAACAAGCTAGGAAGAAAAATCAAAATGGGCTTTAAAGGGGATATAAAATACTCTCTTGTGTTGCCATTTTTGAAGGCTACTGATATTTATTACTATATAAAAATAACAATATAATATAGTTATCTCTTGATTTTTTGTGCATCTAACTATTCACAGGCCCATAAAAATAACTGAACATGATATAGGTTATAAACGCATTATCTTTTAGTTTAAGGTAGTACTTCAATGCAGAAAAAGTTGGGAATAAAAATATTCATATCTACAAATTTAACAGCATGTTAAAAGCGAAAAAATCCAAAAAATGCTGCATATTAAATTTTTTGATATTTTTTACAAATTTTTAACTTTTAAATGATTAGAAAAAAAAATTTGAGCTGAATTTTCAAGATTTTTGGGTCTTTTTTATTTTTAGGAAACAATAAAAAATTGGTCAAAATTTGGCTAACTTCAACATGCTGGTAAATTTGTAAATGTGAATATTTTTATTCCCAACTTTTTTTGCATTGATGTACTACCTTGAACTAAAAGATAATGCATTTATAACTTATATTAAAGTCAGTCATTTTTTATGGGCCTGTGAATAGTTAAAAGTGCAAAAAATCAAGAGGTAATATTATATTGTTATTTTTATATACTAATAGATATCAATTGCCATCAAAAATGGAAACACAAAACAGTATTTACAACCCATTTTGACTTTTCTTCCTAGCATGTTTGATTTTCGAGCAATTCAATTTTTTCTATAAGCCGCACGCAAAAAAATTCAAATAAACGAAAATTCGTACGCATTAAAATACAAATTTTGCAATATTTTTCAATATCGATTTTCTAGAAAACCATGGCATATACAAGAAAATTACAAGAGGACTATTTTTTGGGCAATTAATCAAGCTTTCTTTTTTATGATGAATTTTTTTATATCTGCAACGGTTAACGAATTATCGGTAAAAAAAGGCGCTTTCACCGAAGGGGTGGTTTTTTGGGGGGGTTGCGCGGTACTCCCAGAACTGATTTTTGTGGTTTTTTTATGTATAATCCCTTCACTAATAGTTACTGAAGGAAAATCTCAGATAACATTTTTTGTTATGGAAATCTTTATAATTATTGGACTAGCAATTGAAAGTAATACTTCAATTTCGATAGCGATAACTTTGACAATTTCTATTATAGATTAACCAGATTGTAGGAAATTGAATTACTTTTCTATGTTATAATAACCACTTTTACGTAGACCCTTGGGTTTTTAAGTTATTCACGAAAAATACATGTTGAAATTTGATATTTAGAGAGGAATGAAAAGACACTAAACCTTAAAAAAATGATATCTTGAACAATCTTTAAATGGGATTAATCTCAAATTTAAGGTAAAGGTAATTTCCTATGTTTCAAGTTGTACAAATACCTAACAGTTTTTGATATAATTTGTAATTTTCAAGATATATATTTCCAGAAACTCATTTCTTAACGAATTGAAACAGTTTAGTTTGAGCAACGGGGCTCAACAGTAGACAGCTATCATCTGAGGATGGCAGATATGATTTTACGGAAACGTCGCCATCGTTTGTATATCTTGGTGCCCCTCTAGGAATCTAATAAATACGTGGGACTACACCCGGAAATCCAATTACTCTTTAATTCATAAATTCTTAAAGATTTGTTTACTAGAAAATTTTTTACTTCATACCTTATGAAAAGAAATTAATGACAATTTCTAATGTAACATATTAGGAAAGAATTTATCAACTTTAATGTTTTAACTTTCTGTTAGAAAATTTATTCGTAGTTTTAAAAAGTTCATTTTAAACCAAAATGCCTTTCTATGCCCTTGTTACCATGTACTAACAATAAAACAATATATTGCGCTTCAAAGTTATACAATGAAGTCAACTACAAACAGATGTTAAAGGTAAGAAAATTAGTGTCATAAACGGGCCATTGATAGATACAAGGGTCCGAAAATACGGTCAACTATACAAATGGGGCAAACATATGTACAAAATTTTGTGACTTTTAATATACTGTATTATTCTAAATATAACATATTGTTTGGGTGACCTGGAATAAATTAATATTATGAGAGAAACAGAAGTAAAAATTGTTGAATTTCTTAAACACTGCAACGTGTACACTTTCTGACTTAAAGTAGACTGTAATAACATTTTAATTCATTTTATATAACTAAATATATACAGGGTGTCCCAGAATTAAGTTCTCGGACGGAAACCTGCAATTCCTGGGTTCATACTGAGCCCTTATAACCCAACTTACCCTAGTACAAAAATGCATCCCTGGGGAAGTACACCCTCTTAAAGTGAGTCACGTAAAAAAATCCAATTATTTCCGTTATATTGAAGATAAAATTTTGAAATTTTAGTGGGAGCTGTTTCTCTATAAGTACTAACTTGAAAACACCCCAAATATGTTTTTTTCTCAATTTCTACTTCTCTCGCATACCGAAGGGAAGTACTGTATTCGAGAAAAATCACCCTCCTAGATTTTTTCGAATTTACACGTTTCAGAACATGTAGATTACGATAATATAGGTTTTTCAATTCCGTCAGTCTGTCTGTCAGTCCGTCCGTCCGACTGTCTGTTTGTCTGTCTGTCTGTTGATGCATTAACTAAAAAACTACTTGACGGAGAACAGTCAAATTTGGTATGTAGCTGACGCTACTGACAGCGAAGAAATGGTTAAACTTTCACTGTAAAATATACAGGGTGGACCGTCTAAAGGGAACAAACAGTAAAAACAAATGTTTTTTGCTCAAAGTAAAAATTTCCACGTTTCATGACGTTCTAAATATATGTCAGAAAGAAAAATTTGATATTTTTCTACCAACATTTTTGAAACATTTACCACTAGAACAGATGGAGAAAAAATTTTCTTTTGCTCAAATTTATAATTTCCACGTTTCATGGCATTCTAAACCTATTTCAGAAATAAAATTTGATCTTTTTTCCCACCACTATAAAACAGATGAAAATACTTTTTGTTAAAATGTAAAATTTCCACGTTTCATGACATTCTAAACTTATTTCAGGAAAAAAAATTTGATCATTTTTTTTTCCAACATTTTGGAAAAAAATTTAAACATTAGAATAGATGGAAAAAAAATATTTTGCTCAAATTTAAATTTTCCAAGATTCATGACATTCTAAGCTTATTCCAAAATTTTTTGAAAATAAAAAAAATTATAAAAAATTTGCAAATTTTTACCCACTACAAAATACAAAATAGATGACGAAGAAAAGTTGTGTTTGCTCAAATTTTAAATTTCTACGTTCCATGGCATTCTAGGTCTATTTCAAAAGAATACAAATTTGAAAATTTTTTAACCAACATTTTTGAAAAATTAAAAAAAACTACTGTACCTCCACTCCACTACGAGAATGTGGAAATGAAAATGTGACAGATGGCAATAATATTTGGCATATGCACCTATTATAGTTTTATTGAAAAATGTACAGGTTGGTCATCCCAAGAAATAATTCAACCATGGTGGACATTTGTAAAGGTACCTATTTGCGCAAGCCTTCCATGTTTGGCACCTGTTATTTAGTATTGAATTTTTGCTGTCGGATGTTTGCCGGTAATGACATTCTAATTCTATTTCAGAAGAAAAAGATTTTGAAAATTTTTCTACCAACCATTTTGATCAAAAGTCACAGGTTTTCTTTGTAATAATATCTTCCGATTATTATTCTTATATGTGGTTTCGTAATAAATAATTTTTTAGAGTGACCGCCCGGTGTAAATAAAGAGGGAAGTTCTGTGTAAATACCTTTACCGATTTTTTTCATAGTAATTAATATTTGACTGGCGATATTTTTTTAATCGCCCTGTAAAATTACGGAATACTTGAACATTTTTGCAGAGCATTGAAAGTGCTGCAGAAAAAGTACTTCTATTTTTTTTTGTAATATTAATCAAAATACAAGAAATTATCTGTTTTTCCTCTATTTGCATTTAACATTCATTTACAATTCCAGAACAAAATTTTGTAATAACAGAAAAGTAGTTTATTTAATAAAAAGTACATTCATAACAAATGCTCCACATAATGTCCAACTGTTTTAGTACACAAATTAATACTTTTAAAATTGTGTGTAATATCAACCAAAAATCAAGAATTATCGTTATTTTCCTGTAGGTCATAGGTGCTTGTGAAACAGAAATCCTGTCGCATTGTCATGGCAATACAAAAATTAATTCATTAGTAAAGTCAAAAGCATATGTTTAATTCAAAATTTTCTTCAATGCATCGGAAGTTACTGGAAAAGAAATTATTTTTTCTGTCTCACTTTAAGAGGATGTACTTCCTCAGGGGTGCATATTTGAACTAAGGTAAGCTGTGATTTATGGACCTAAAATGACCTCAGGAATTACAGGTTTCCGCCCGGGAATTCAATTCGGGAACACCCTGTACATTGGAAAAAACTTATTTAGATGTATTATGACTATAAATTTTAAATATCTATGAACGTACATATACATGAGGCGTAGACGTTACAAACTGATTAATTTTGAAGCACAATGGCATGTGTAAAATAAAAAATAAGTATATTGTAATTTACAATAGTCAATTTGTGCTCAAAAGGGCCCTTGGCAGGAAAGTTGGGGGGTAGTTTTGATTTCTTCCATTCCGTATGTTTTTTGTAGTGCTGAATTCGAATCTGAGATTTGCTAACAAAATCTAGTGACGCAAAATTGAAGAAAATGCACAAAAAGGTAAAAAATCTATTTTTTTGGCAGTTCTTTGCTTATAGCTCGGAAACTATCAATTTTTCGCAAAAAATTTCTCTATCCAAAAGGAAAGTATATAAAATTTACCACAAATTTTATTATTTACGTCTTTTCTCCGACGAACCGTTCGGGCTCAAGCGCAAGTTGAAAATTAGCTTTCGGAGGGAGGGGGGGGGGGGGGTGCGATGGTGGACTCCCACAAAATGGGCATATATGATCTCAATAAGGTATGTGCAGAGAACTGGGAGGAATTCACTATTTGTCAGCCTTTAATAATAAATTAGTTTTTGTTTTGAGTGGAAAAAGTGGTTTTGTTTTCGGAGACAGCCGAAATACGCCAATTTTCAACTTGCGTTTGAACCCGAAGGGTTCATCGGAAAACAAACCTAAATAATGACATTCGTAGTAAGTTTTACGTAGATTCATTTTGGATATGGAAGTTATTTACGAAAAGTTGATAATTTCCGAGTTATAAGCAAAGAACTGCCAATAAATAAGATTATTTACCATTTCTTGCATTTTTTTTTAATGTTGCGTCACGAAATTTTGTTAACAAACCTCAGATTTGAATTGAGCACCCCAAGAACATAGAGAATGGAAGAAATCAAAACTACCCCACAACTTTCCTTCTAAAACACAATCTGATAGGAGTATTTGCTATCATACATTGTTGTATAATTTTTAACATATTTTTAGTTTCAATTTGACAGCTTTATCTTGAATGGTATATTAGTAAATCCACAACTCTTTCAACCACGGATTTCTCTATAAGTGATTATTTTTGGGTTACCTACTATACTTTTCTTAAATAGAATACAATAAGAAATCCAAAAATAAAAAAAAACAAATCAAAATAATCTCCAGTAGAATTCTTTAACATTAACATAATTTTGTAGTTTATTTCGTATCTACAATATCTTTGCTAATAACTTTTTTCTTACTTCTGTAATTTAATTAAACTACAGAACACTTTACTTATAAATAGCCTCGCTGAACCACCCAGAACAAAAAATATTTACAATAAAAAATACAAATTCCGTTTCCATTTTCATAGGTACACGAATTGTCTTCACTAAGTTTATTTTTCTTAGTAGTAATATATACAAGCAAACTCAAGAATCTGGACCCACATGTGGTATTTATTAACCTACTTTCACGGTGTTGCCAGCTAACTAGATGCCATCTGAACCGCTTCTGTGGTCAGCAGGTATTCAAAGTGAATATTTTTCGAGCGACAGGCACGGCAGTTAGTAGCAAACTGCTAAACTAAAATATTCACCAGGGTGTTAAAATGGGTCATTTGACCTCCAACCTAAAATAAGTTGTAATGACACCATACGGCATTTATGAATCATTTGCGTTAATATCGCTAGCAGGTCAGATGGCATCCGAATACCGGAAGCCATCTGACTCGTGGAAGCCAACTGAACCTAAAATTTTACATTGTGGGAAGCCAACTAATACCGTATATAAATATATATATATATATATATATATATATATATATATATATATATATATATATATATATATATATATATATATATATATATATATATATATATATATATATATATATATATATATATATATATATATATATTTACATCCTGCAGTGGATAAGTCCTCCTCATGGGAAGCAGCAATAGGTCATCCACTAGAAATAGTGAATATATATGTAATTTATATATATATATATATATATATATATATATGAAGTGTTGACGTGCTTCCGGGTGTTTTCCCGTGTAGTTGGTAGGCTCCTGTTGGAACCATGGTTGTCTGAACGACGTTTCGGCGGAATCTCATCTGCCATCTTCAGGTTCTAGCTGAAAGCTGCCTGCTGCTGCTGTTGCTGCTGCTGCTGCTGCTGCTACTGCTGCTCCTCGTTGCTCGAACTGAACAGTTCGAGCAACGAGGAGCAGCAGTAGCAGCAGCAGCACCAGCAGCAACAGCAGCAGCAGCAGCAGGCAGCTTTCAGCTAGAACCTGAAGATGGCAGATGAGATTCCGCCGAAACGTCGTTCAGACAACCATGGTTCCAACTGGAGCCTACCAACTACACGGGAAAACACCCGGAAGCACGTCAACACTTCATTTAATACCCGTGAAAACCTAAGAAACAACATATATATTGCTGTGCATCCACACTGTGGAACACTAATCAAGTATCGTGTTTGAAATCATAAATAAAATTCACAAATTTGTATGTATTTTAGAAAATAACCATAACAGTTTTACTTTAACGAATCATACAGAAGTAGGAATATCTGTGGTTTATTTAATTGATTCAAGTTCACTTATTCTCATCGAGTAGGATGCAGAGAATGAAACTTGATATTGAATACGAACAAAATATTAAAATAAACATAAAATGAAGTAAATTTAGTTTAACAAGGTTATTCTAAATAGTATATAATAAAACATGAACTTATAGAGAATCACAATCTCATTTAAAATGAGTTAGAATGAAATTGGAAAACAAAAAAGTAAATTTATAAAATCTGACATTTATGTCAAAAGTTAGGGCTGAAAATCATATTTTGTGTAGAAACACTGTAAATCTACACAAAATGAATATTGAATGAAAGACTATTAACAGTAGTTGCATTGCAGCGTGATTATTTTAGAAATAGTAAGTCCATATATTACAAAACACTGAATGACATTTTAAGTTTTCAGATATTTTCAAATATCATTGCAGAAAGGTGTTTTGTAGATGATATTTCACATCATGCAGAAAGAAGGGACTAATAGTATGATGTTAAATGTTTGTTGGCGTATCAATTTCTTGTTTTAGTTTATAATATCAGTATTCTGTCAGTATGAAAAACTGCAGTACGTTTTTAACTACTAGCATTTTGTGTTTATCATTGCTATTCATCTAAATGTATGAATTAGTATTTATTTGAGATTGGAATTGTTAATTGTAGTTATAAGTAGATTTTAAGAAAGTGTATGTAATATGTCAATATATTTCGAGTAATACAATTATTCACTTAATCCTGAAAAGTAGAATAAGAAACTTATCAGGAAAATTAAAGAATTAAAAACAGTATTCAATTAAGGTAAAGAACAAACAAAACTGAATAGTTTAAATTTTAAATTAAAATTAAATTTTGAAATATTAGATCAAAATAGAAAAAAACAATTGAAATATTGGAAATTAACCCATTGAAACGACTAAAAATAACAAATCAGTTGATCATACACCGCTGAACAGCGAGCTGTGAAAAATATTCATCCACGAATAATTAATTAATTGAAAATAGAAGAAAAGTGGTGAATAAGTTGAAGGTTAGGATATTACAATCCAGATATATTGATATCAAGAATAAATTGTAAAAGTTGATTAAATATAAGAAGTGAGTATACTTTGAAAGTATTACGAAGTAGATTATCCGGAAAGCAGATTTAGAAGAGGGAAGAATTTGTTAATCCAGTTAGCAAATTTATATGGTGAAGAAATTTCAAACGTCAATCAAGTGATAGAAATACTTCAAGGAAATCTTGAAAACAAATTGGAGGTTATAAACAAACGTCAATTCAGTAAAGAAGAAGAAGAAGAAGAAGAAGAAGAAGAAGAAGAAGCTTTGAGAGGTTTAAAAAGTCAGTCAAGTGACATAATATTTCAAGGATTATAATAACCAGTTAGAGGTTATAATTTAACATTACTCGAGTTGAAAGAAAGACAAGGTAAAGCTTTACAATATCAGAAATCCATGGTACATATTTATTTTAAATAAAGGCCATATTTATCATTTTAGTTAAGTTAGATTTTGTTATTTAAATTTGTTAATTACATTCCAAGTTCAAATTTGTTAATAAATTAATACTTTGTTCGTTCAATACTGAGTTTGATTTATTTAGATTGTTATCTTGATCGATGAGCATTTATTGAACCGACTTCGTTGGACCTTGAGTAAGAGTCATTCTATAGATTGTAGATAATCATGCTAATGGTGTTCTATAGTCTATAATATTAACAGCTTTTAAGAAACTGTTTGGCGCCCAGTAAACTCATTTCAATTTACTTTCAAAAAGTAATTTCGAACGTATAAAAAAAAATAAAATAGATATTAGAATATAGAACATTTATGGCTTGTTAACGTGGAGCGATCAGGAAAGCGATTGAATAAATACAACTTGAGAATAGTTTATCATTTCAAGCATACATTTGAAAGGTAATAGATCAAATAACTTATTTTGATAGTTTTGACAACAAGGCATTGTCAAATTAGAAACAAATATAATTTATATGAGGTTAAAGTCAGGTAAGACAACAACCATGAATCCAGAGGAAACTACACAGGGTACATCCACAGTTGCACAAACACAAGTTGGTGACACAAACACACAACCTGTTCCAAACATGCTCCAGAAGTTGATGGAAATGATCACTGGAATGAATAATAGTATTGGAGAAAAAATGGATAAGAATAACCAAACTCTTGAAGAAAACATTGACAAAAATAACCAACGACTAGAAAAAAAAATTGGCAACATAAATACACAAATTGGCAACATAAATGTACAAATGGGTCAAAGTATGCAAAAGCTAGTAGAAAACATGGGTAAAAAAATAGATGATAATATACAGAAAATGGAAGAAAGCAATATAGAAGTAAGAAATAAGATTGAAAATTTGGAGAGTAAATGGGAGAGAATGGGAGAGACAGTCAACGAAGAAATTGGTTTTAAGGTAAACGAGGCAGCAAAAGAAATCAGAGAGGAAGTTGCAACTATGTTTGAAGATGGAATGACTGCAGTAGATAGCGGAATGAAGAAACAGGAGGATAAATACGATAGCAAAATAAAAGAACAGGATAGCAAGATAGAACAGAACACGAAGTTGTTGAAGGATACCACACGTACACAATTAACACAATTACCCACACATACTTACACATGCAACAGAACACCATTTTATTTTTACGGAGATAACCGCATACACCCTAAAATTTTCATTTCACGTTTGAAACAACACATGGAAACACAACACGTAGATGCAAATTTAAAAGCAAACATACAAGACATGTTAAAGGGAGAAGCGGAAATCTGGTACTCAGTTATAATGGACAGGTTTGAGACTATAGAGGAATTTGAAGCTCTAGTCTTAAAACAGTATTGGGGTGATTACACTCAGTTAAAAATAAGACAAGACCTATTTAATGGTAATTATATAGAAAATAAAGGTATTTCTAGGGAAAACTATGTACTTAGAAAAGTATATAATATAAGACATCTAGAACCAAAATTCACAGAAAGTGAAATGGTCAGATATTTAGCTAGGCATTTTTCAGGGGATATCCAGAATGTTATATTACGCAAAGAATTGCAAAGTTAGACGATATAATTGATTATTTAAGGGAATTAGATGATTATCATCAGAGTTTTGATAGGAAGTCTAGTCAGAATAGGGAAAATAACAGTAGATATTATAATAAGTGGGGTTATGATCAGAATAGGAATGAAAATGATAGAAGAGAAAGACAAGGTTATGGTCAATATGATAGAAAGGAACGAGGGGGTTATGAGAAACGTCAATATGACAATGACAGAAAGGAGCAAGGGGGTTATGGTCAATATGATAGGAATGAAAAGCAGGGTTATGAGAAACGTCAATATGACAATGATAGAAAGGAACGAGGAGGTTATGGTCAATATAAATATGACAATTATAGGAATGAAAAGCAGGGTTTTGAGAAACGTCATTATGATGATGATTGCAGAGAGAGAGGGGGTTATGTTAAAAATAATGAGTCATATGCACAAGTGGCTAATATCAATATTCAAAGGGGAAATAGAGTAGATGAAAACACGCACTCTAATATGAATAAAATAGAAACAGCACAAGTAAATGATAATAGAAATCAGGATTTTTAGATAAAGTTGTTTTAAATGTAGATAATAATTGTAAAAAAATAGGCGACTGTATAGAAAATGATGTTATATTGGGAGACGACATCTTATCAGAAAAAAGGGCAAATATTGTATTAGGAGAAAGAATCCTAAAAGTAGAAGGTGAAAGAATACCTTTCTGTAGTGTTAATGAATTGAATGGCAAAGGTGCCGAAATAGTTAATGAATTGAATGGCAAAGGTGCCGAAATAATTAATGTATCAAATGGCATAGAGTCCAATAATGATAATGAATTTTGCGGTGAGCATATAGTGGGAACCACATGTGTTCAAATAAATAATGATAAGCCTGAAACCTTTCTGATAAGTCGTTACTCCAAATATGATAGAATTTTTAAAAATTTGTCTCAAAAATACAAAAATTCAATTGATTATGAACCTACAATAGCAAAGTGCTATGCGCAACAACTAGAAGTAGGAAATATTTTAAATGAAAACGAAAATGTTTTAAACTATAATAAGGAAGAATCATTACCGGGAAGTTGTCACATGGGGATAAATTATCCATATGATCCAGGATAGATTACTCTTAAGTTATCCAAATGATCCTGAGTAGATCACTTTTAAATTGTAAATAAACTTTGACAGTGTGAATGTCACATCATGTTGTTAAAACTAACAAAATTTTCACATGTCAAAATTCTATTAGTTTAGGGGGTTTTATGCTGTGTATCCACACTGTGGAACACTAATCAAGTATCGTGTTTGAAATCATAAATAAAATTCACAAATTTGTATGTATTTTAGAAAATAACCATAACAGTTTTACTTTAACGAATCATACAGAAGTAGGAATATCTGTGGTTTATTTAATTGATTCAAGTTCACTTATTCTCATCGAGTAGGATGCAGAGAATGAAACTTGATATTGAATACGAACAAAATATTAAAATAAACATAAAATGAAGTAAATTTAGTTTAACAAGGTTATTCTAAATAGTATATAATAAAACATGAACTTATAGAGAATCACAATCTCATTTAAAATGAGTTAGAATGAAATTGGAAAACAAAAAAGTAAATTTATAAAATCTGACATTTATGTCAAAAGTTAGGGCTGAAAATCATATTTTGTGTAGAAACACTGTAAATCTACACAAAATGAATATTGAATGAAAGACTATTAACAGTAGTTGCATTGCAGCGTGATTATTTTAGAAATAGTAAGTCCATATATTACAAAACACTGAATGACATTTTAAGTTTTCAGATATTTTCAAATATCATTGCAGAAAGGTGTTTTGTAGATGATATTTCACATCATGCAGAAAGAAGGGACTAATAGTATGATGTTAAATGTTTGTTGGCGTATCAATTTCTTGTTTTAGTTTATAATATCAGTATTCTGTCAGTATGAAAAACTGCAGTACGTTTTTAACTACTAGCATTTTGTGTTTATCATTGCTATTCATCTAAATGTATGAATTAGTATTTATTTGAGATTGGAATTGTTAATTGTAGTTATAAGTAGATTTTAAGAAAGTGTATGTAATATGTCAATATATTTCGAGTAATACAATTATTCACTTAATCCTGAAAAGTAGAATAAGAAACTTATCAGGAAAATTAAAGAATTAAAAACAGTATTCAATTAAGGTAAAGAACAAACAAAACTGAATAGTTTAAATTTTAAATTAAAATTAAATTTTGAAATATTAGATCAAAATAGAAAAAAACAATTGAAATATTGGAAATTAACCCATTGAAACGACTAAAAATAACAAATCAGTTGATCATACACCGCTGAACAGCGAGCTGTGAAAAATATTCATCCACGAATAATTAATTAATTGAAAATAGAAGAAAAGTGGTGAATAAGTTGAAGGTTAGGATATTACAATCCAGATATATTGATATCAAGAATAAATTGTAAAAGTTGATTAAATATAAGGAGTGAGTATACTTTGAAAGTATTACGAAGTAGATTATCCGGAAAGCAGATTTAGAAGAGGGAAGAATTTGTTAATCCAGTTAGCAAATTTATATGGTGAAGAAATTTCAAACGTCAATCAAGTGATAGAAATACTTCAAGGAAATCTTGAAAACAAATTGGAGGTTATAAACAAACGTCAATTCAGTAAAGAAGAAGAAGAAGAAAAAGAAGAAGAAAAAGAAGAAGCTTTGAGAGGTTTAAAAAGTCAGTCAAGTGACATAATATTTCAAGGATTATAATAACCAGTTAGAGGTTATAATTTAACATTACTCGAGTTGAAAGAAAGACAAGGTAAAGCTTTACAATATCAGAAATCCATGGTACATATTTATTTTAAATAAAGGCCATATTTATCATTTTAGTTAAGTTAGATTTTGTTATTTAAATTTGTTAATTACATTCCAAGTTCAAATTTGTTAATAAATTAATACTTTGTTCGTTCAATACTGAGTTTGATTTATTTAGATTGTTATCTTGATCGATGAGCATTTATTGAACCGACTTCGTTGGACCTTGAGTAAGAGTCATTCTATAGATTGTAGATAATCATGCTAATGGTGTTCTATAGTCTATAATATTAACAGCTTTTAAGAAACTGTTTGGCGCCCAGTAAACTCATTTCAATTTACTTTCAAAAAGTAATTTCGAACGTATAAAAAAAAAATAAAATAGATATTAGAATATAGAACAATATATATATATATATATATATATATATATATATATATATATATATATATATATATATAATATATTATACTTATCTAAGGTATATACACTGACCATCAATATTAGTTAAATTTAAATCAAATTAAAAGAACACAATACGTGACAAAACTCAGAAAAACTAACCACATATGACACAAAACCTCGTAGCATAGCAGAAAAACGAACAAAATGCGTTCTCTTTCGCCCAGGGTCAGGAGGGACAGCGATTAGTATAGGTGACCTACTGTGTTCAACAGATTACGGACATGTCTCGCGTTTTTATATGTAAATTTACGAAACTGTAATATTACTAACATGTAATTTATATTATTTAAGTTATATATTTTGAATAAGAGCTTCTATGTAATTACTATTTTATTAAACTATCAATTGTTATATAAGTTTGCTATATTGGCAAAGTTTTATTTGTTACAATATTATTATATTACTAAAACATAACAACAGATTGTAATATGATTATATCATTATTTTATAAGAAATATTATAACATTAACATAACGTCAACAAATAATATTATTATAACCCGTTACTTCCAGGTTATATAATATGAATATTTTATGTTTACTGAGATGATATATTATATTTTAGCTAAAAACTTTCAAGAAGAAATTATTCAACAAGTCATAAAAATCAAAGTCACCTTAGAGGAAGAGAAAAACCGATAAAGGAAACGAATGAAATCCTAAACAATCTATCCATCAAATTGAAACAACAGAGCAGTAGCAGCTGACGTCACAACATGGCCGCCACAGCTGCTTGGTGGACAATGACCTAGTTTGCATTTGTGTCAATGTAAAATGATTTGAGTTCTTAAAGTGTTTTTAGTGCTTTTTTAAACGTTTTTCTTGTGTAAAATTAATTGTTAGTGTTCTTTATCTATTACGCATTTCGTGATTTGCTGAACTGACTTTTATCTAATGCTTTATTTATGTATTCGAATAGGCGTGTCATCTTATTCACATGTCAAAAGTTATTTCTTTTCCATTTGGTAAGTGAATTTTATTTATATTCTCATTTTAAGAGTCTCCTCATCACATCTCTAAGCTGCAATATATTAACGGAGTTAACCTATATGGTTTAACAGAGGAAGATTCAAATTGCATCATTGGATGACATAACATAGTGTTGAATTATGCAATGAACAGTTGTGAACCTTCTTGGAAATAAAATTGATAATATCTAAACTCTAAGACTATTATTATTCATTCTTACTTTTATAATTATGTATAATGTATACAATTTAAAACATTCAATTATTGTAGACGATGCTGTTAAAAGTGTGTTATTTTTTAAGTTCTGTCGTGTTCTAGCTCACTTATCTTCACTGATATTTTATTTGTATACATTATCAATATTTTGAACATCTGTGATAATAATTGTAAGAATCAAAACAGATACCAAACTAGGTATATACCTATAAAGTATATCGAGCATATTACGTTATATATTTGCCTATGATTTTAATTAAATGGAAACTGAAATGGTCTTACAGTCCTATCTTTATATTAGATTTACTATTACACCTGCATTTCACGACCAAACCTCTGATTATTGTTATTAATGTGGTAAGCACTTAAACTTATTAGAAATTTTTGAGCCTAATGAAAATAAGATATAATCAATAAAAAGTTGATGGGAAATATTTTAAATTGTCTAAAACATCAGTTTCATAACAGGTTTATAAAACCATTAATATATGATTGATATATTGGCATAAATCAATGAATATTGTGACAACTTTTAACCTATTATAATAATACTACCTAACCTACATCATTGCTTAGCTGTAACTGAGCCTATATTAATTAAACATTTACTAAAATATGTCATAATATTATATATATATATATATATATATATATATATATATATATATATATATATATATATATATATATATATATATACAAAAAAGTCAAAAATCCAATATAGCATTTATTTTCACTATTTTATGGGTTTACAAAGATGTCAAGGTATATGACATCAAATTTTGCACTTGTAAAAACAACACTAATAAAGTATATATAAAATTCTTTCTCACACTAGGCTTTTAGAAATACATTTATAAACATCACTACACATATCTTATATTAAAAAATCTTCCACTTTAATTTATGTCGAACGAAAACTGACAGAATGAGAAATATATAAATAGTTACGTTAAAACCAAATTAATGCTGAAATATGTATCTCTATTAATGTGAAAATGTAGATTCCTATAGTGCTAGATAATTATATGGGACATGGATTTCTCGAACACAGCCGAAATCAGTATAACTCCATAATTTATTTACAAACTATTTAACTTGAAAAATATTTAATGATTGCTTAGGTCACGCTATATAATTTTCTTACTTTGGAGGATCTTAACTTCTATAATTTCAATTATGACACTTACGATTGCATGACTTGCAGAGATTGAAACATTAAGGAGGGTGATTTTTTTTTTAGTTTGAATCTTATTACCTACCTAATATTGATTTAGTGGTCGGTGTAAAAATGAGCAAGATCGAACGAATTCTTAACTGACCTCAAAATCTATATTAGATAATAAGATCCAGTTAACCGAATAGCAGTGAAATTTTATTTCACAATTTTTAGTGACAGGTTTTTCAAAGGCAGCTCATTTTTTAGTAAAAATCTTTTATAGATTCTGAATGTATACCAGGAATATTCTATTAATATGCTAAAACATTCTTTTAAATATTACGGAAATATTGCGAGGGATATTCTCTGATCGTTTAAAACTGTCTATTTTTGAAATTCCAGTAATGTTCCTGGAATATATTGAATATTTAAATATAGTTCCAGTCATATTCAAATTATCTAGAAAGACATTCCAGTCATGTACTAGGAATATGTTTGTGCTATCTGGGTACTTCAGGGTGTTCTTGAACAATATTAATGATATTTTCTCGATCCTCAACGTTTTGAACAATATTTTGTTCCACTTTTGATGATGGAAAACTGCCATGCTCCGTTGCATAGCGATACACAGTTAAAAATGTCTGACGATTTAACGTTCTTCTTTTAGGAAAATGTATTTTGTATTTCTCTGCGGTTTTTCTACAATTACAATCACAAAATCCATAGGCAAAAAAATGTATAAGGCATGATTATTTGCAGACTAAGTTAACCAAGTACACTAGTTTTACTGTTTATGGCAATAAACAAGAAATGTCAAACTATCTAGACCTACTAATAAATATGTAATAATAAAAAGAAAACTCTTTAATGATTGCTATTATAAAATGTACCCAGCATTTGAATTAAAAAAAAACTTTGGTTCTAAATTTTGTGTCAATAGTGAACATTATTTACCGAGTTTAAATTGACCATTTTTAATTATTTGTATAATTAATTTAAGCAAATAAGGCAGTTTTTCTTCAAATTCCCTTTTTGCCAAATTCAATCGCTTGTAAAAAAAATCAACAAAGGTGCGACAAAGAATATAGTTACATGTTTATGTTTAGTGATGTATGGACTTTTATAATTAACACCTGAATGTTTAAAAAAATATTATATTGTGATCATTTTTACAGGAATCGGAAAAATCAAATCAGAAGTCCGGCACTGGAATTTAAAAAAAAATTATAATAGGAATCTATCAACTATGATAAGTGTATAAAATGTCTAAAATTTAAACAAGATCCGATCAATAGTAAGGACGTACTGGCCAAAATAAATTTTAACCAAAATCAGTTCATCTCCCTGTATCTCAGAAATCAAGAGCGACAGGAAAATTTCATTGGTCGTTCCTGAATACACAAGTGGTCCTCTACCGCCCCTGGAAGTATGTACAGTTCCTCATGAAACACCCTGTATGTCTGAAATATTTTTTTGCGGAAAAGGCTGTCACAATCTAATGAAGGTTCAATTTATTCAACGCCGCGGGAATTATAATAATTACTTCATCATATTACGGTCGTGCTTGGCTTTTTATAATAATTCACGATATACAAATAAATAAGATGCAGCCTGCAAAATTTATAGGATTAGTTAACATAATAAATTTACCAAGAGAAAACATGTTATTCATTGCATAGTTTAAAATGTTATACATGTCAAAATATTCGCTTTATATTTATTCAAATAAATTAAATATTACTCGTGGTAATTTACTATGCAGGAAAGTCGAGAATGGTTTATTGTGATAAACCATTCTAAATATGAAATCAAACTAATTAATCCTATGATTATGAAACACAATTTCAAAAGTCTGAGAATGTATTTCACGCGAGGTTTTATAAAATATTCTTTTCCTTAAGAGTGGGTATGCCGTCTAAAAATCAGAAATAAATTACTCTCAAACGCCGCCCCGTCCGCGACTAATTATAATTAGACCATTGCAGTTACGAAATTTGTACAGGCGAAAAATAGAAGAAAACATATCAATCTAGGTTTGTATCTTTTTAATATTTTGAGAAAAAATGGTATTAATTAATAAGATTTGTTTTAATTAGCAGCAAATTGCTGATTTTTTTTTAAATATTTAGAATCAAAATATGAGAAAAAGGACTCGATACAAACCTTCATTCATGTTTTCTGTGTATCGTACTATTTTTATTTTTCCAAAAAACATAATACTTTTTGCAAAAACATGTATAGCACGGAACCGTGCAAAGGCACATTTTGCAACAAATGTTACACTGATACGAGCTCCCTCTGGATTTATTATTGTTTAAGCTCCACCCTTCACCCAGAATTATTTTATGAATGAGAAAATATAACGAGGGAACGAAATAAGAAATTAAACCAAATCATTTCTAATAACACGGGACGCCCAATAAAATACCAAATTCCATTAATTTACTATTATACTTAACAGGTACTCAACTCTTTGATTATACTACAAGTACGGAATTATAACAATATAGTAACTAGTTATATGTAGCCACCCATGCACTAACAATAATGTGTAATTGTGTTTCAATTCTTCTTTATAAAATGGTGGTATGCTGGTATATTTGAAAACATTTATTGGACAATACAATTGATACTAAATTTTAAAGATGTGTTCTTGTCGTAAACACATGAATATAGAATTATAAGGGGCGATGCGATTTGCAATGAAAGGAGTTAGAAACACAAGTAAAGCGCACATTTTCCCATTTTCTCATCAAGTCACACGCATCAGTTTGTTGCATTAGACCAAGTAACAGGATTTTTTTTCATAATAACTTTTATTTCTGGGAAAAATAGAAAGAAATGTTTGGGATAAAAACTGTCGGCAGTAAAGTTATCTATCGATCTGTCAAAATAATGAAATCTAGGCTCAAAATGTAAAAAGAAACAGATAAACCAACTTACTCCTTTAAACCCGAAAATATTTTCCAGAAAAAAGCAACTTCGTGAAAATTTAACAAATCAGAGCTAAAAGTATTGTCCAGAAGGTGATGTGGACCGATGTTGAAAATATTTTCTTGTTGAGATCGCGCACCAATGTAGACGTTCTAAGACTCAAGTTGCAAGTTTTTATCTATGCTTTCAAAATTTGTAGAGAAAACATTTTTGAATACAAATTTTAGCCATCTTTTTTACTTTCAAAATTTTGCAAATTTTTAGAATCGCTCTGACATTCGTATTTTTAAAAAATGCACTATTAAATTTCATTGATACAAATAATTGATGCTTTGGATTTTTAAAATCTAACCAGTAAAACCAGAGATATCCATATTTTTGAGAAATAACCTACTATGTCTAAAGTTATTAATGATATTTTGATGCGGGGTTTAGTTTAAAACATCTATCATTAAACGTTTGTCTACTATAAAAGCAAATTTGTAAGTTCTCCCCATCCATATATTTTTTAAGAATATATGAATAATAATTCGTAAAACTAAGTGTACACCAGGCAAGTTATTTTATATAATATGTGCTAATATGTGATATGTGCTAAGTATATATAACACTAGTTCCTTGGTCAAATCGAGAACTACTACTCCTAGAAAGTAAAATTTCAAATAAAAGGTTGCCTCTATCCTTAATCTTTATTTATTCTCGATATATTTACTTGTTACTGACTTCGAAAAATTGGCATTTGCTTGCTACATTCACGTCTGCAAATTTCAGGTTAGGGTTGTAAAGAAATTCTTATTTTATACTATATACTATCAAAACAGTACCTGAGAGGTCAACCACTTGTAGAAATTACACGAACTGCCGAGACTGCCTTGCCTGCGGCGCCTGCGGAACTCCAACCAGCCGCACTTGCGGGGCTTTCAATTATATGACCGCCACTGCCATGGCTGCCGACAGCCTGCCTAAAATTCGGAGAACGAGTGCCGACGGTGGTTTACCTCTCGATAGACAACTAGTGAATTTCATAATGATCCGTTGAATAGTTTAATGCTTATAAATAATTACTTATCACTGACTTTCTGCGAATCATTTCTCTTATTCTCGGCGTCTATTAGATGTATAACAATAATAATTAAAATTATTTTTTTGTTTAACTTGCCATAATTCAAAAAACGAAAACATTAATGGATCTCAATTTTACTATGTCATCACTACATATTTATTAATGAACTGTGGTAATATGAAGGTCAAATTTTAATAATTGTAAAAAATACGTTTTTTTTTCAAAAATCATGTCGATAAAATGTGAGTATTTGCAAGGATCAGTTAACGAACGGAAAACCCTTTAAGTCTATGCTGAGAAGAAATAAAGATGGAGACACCTTTTTTATTGAAACTTTTTTTCTGTTTAACAGTTTCTAAGAATATCGCGTATAGACAAATTAGACTAATAAATAACTAATACTATACGCATAACACTTATTGGATAAAACAACTTGCGTGGTGTATATTTTTGATTTTAACAATGGTTGTTAATTTTTGTTTATTGGTAAACTACCATTGTTTGAGGGAGACTACAAAATAAAAATTCAAGAAGTCCTGAGGAATCCCCTGAGGATCCAAGAGTTTAAATTTTGATTTGTTGAATGATGTGACAGCTAAAGCTTTACACATACGAAAACTAAACAACATTAAAATGTTAAGTTTTCCATTTAGTTATAAACAAGAATTAGTACTATAATAACAAACAAGACTGCAGCTACGGACACGTATTTCGGAGTTATTGCTCTTCATATATGGCACATGAGGTACGAAGGTACAAAATAGAGTACCTACAACATACTGTGCTTTCCTATCTTTGTTGGTCTTGCTTTTAACAATATAACAATATTATTTATGCCATGCTACGCTGATGAGGAGCAATAACTCTGAAACGTGTGTCCATAGCTGCAATATTGCATACCACTAATTTTTGTTTATAATTTTTATCGGACCTCATCAACTCTTATTCTTTTTATTTAATATTATTATTTCCTTATTGACGATTATTATTAATTAATGCAGATTACTAATTATTGAATATCTTTCCATTATGCAAAAATATAGATATACTCGTATACTCCATATTACAAATTAAAATTCTAGGGAAGCATAATACCTAGCCGTCTAAATTATAAATACTGTATTTATTGAAGGAATAATATGTTAAAAACGCATTTAGGTTAGAATGATAGGATAGATGTGTCGGGTGTCGGCATAACCTTTGAGCTTTGGCAGGTAGAATTTATATACAATAATGAACTAATTTCGAGCTTATACGTAAGTGGAATCGCGGTCATTCATTTCTATTTACTACTACATAGTACTATAAACACATAAAATAATATTTTATCGTTTTTAAAGGACCGCCCACTGGAGTTTCCCTTTCACCTCCCCTGTTGCAAATTTTAGCAGCTTGTCGAGGCATATCTACTCTTAAGCTCATCTAAATATCTCCAAGCAATTTTTAATTTGTACAAGACAATTCTTTAAATAAAAATAACGAAATTTTGTAAAATATTGTAAAATAAAAATATTCCAGTTGACACCTAAGTTTGTCCAACAAGCTTTGCAAGCAAGTAGCTTGGGAGTCCTGGACAACAACTAATTGTAGGGTAATTCACAAAAGATCTTTTAGGTCGATATGTGAAGAAGGAAGTCTGTCTATTTTCCATCCTAGTACATGTACAGCAGGGCAATGAGTTGCGATGATCAACTACTAGTCTTTCATTTTCAAAATGTAGATATTGTAAGAACAAGCCGCACGGAAAAATAAAATATTGTTTGATTTCAACAAATTATATTTAACTGCAATAAATAAAAGTGTCATATATTCACGACTAAATATATAGTCAAATAAATGCTTTCATTAATTATTATCAACATAAATAGGTACCTCTCCTAGTCAACAAAGTGTGAATTCATTTAATAAAGTATATTGTTAAATGGAAAGAAATATGATCTTATTAAGTGTGTATACGTCCTAGTCTCGTGAAAATAAAAGTGTTTTAGTGGAAGCAAGACAAAAATTTCTTGACACTAACCTTTACAAACAACAAATTGTGCATGTCTATATTGTGCAATTCTATATAGTGCTTATAAACCAAAATTGTAACTATTTACATTATTTACTTTGACCGGTAACCTATATAAATAGTATAAACACTAACCCAGCATAAAGTTTTTTGTGCGCCAGAACCGATAAAAATTAAAAGGCGGTATGCTAATTCCCTAAAAATTAGTTAACATAAACATAAACTTTGGAAAAGTGTGAGAAAAATTAAGTACCGAAACCGCCTTAAATAACATTTCTGACTCATAACATTAAATGCAATTGACTGTAATGTGGGTGAAAACGTTACGAATAACGATCTTTTCGAGGTAATACAGGAATTAGTAAACAAAACAAACAAAATCCGAAAACAGAATACAGAAATAAAAAAAGATTTAACCCAATAGATTCTCACAATTAAATTTGAAAGTACCGGAGTCTTTATCGCTAATGGCCATACAACTGAGGAATACGAGAAACAAGAAATCCTTCGCACACATTTGATAATTTCTAGAAGAAGCAACCAACACGCAACAATAAAAAACAATACCCTGTATTGGCTTTTTCTTATGAAGAACTGAAAAAAAGAGACGATCTAATAGAAGAAGAAGAAGAAGCAGAAGAAAACGAGGAAATAGAAGAAACTGAAGTGACTGAAACAGGAAACATAGCACTAAACAACGAAACAGCAGGAAGTAGCACAAATTTGGTAAAGGATAAAGTTTATTCATCTTTCAATAAAACTATAGACAAAAAACGTAAACAACAACCCACTGAAATCTAAACTCCAAGAAAACGAACCACAAGAACCACAAACAAAAAGACTGTAAACTTTGCGTAATCCTATATTTATATCCCTATATTTTTCATAACCTAATATATTTGTTAAAATCTCGACTGTAACTTGTAATTACCTACTTTATTTATTTAACTCTTTTCTCTGTTCCTCTTTTATCTAAATTTTATATAAATAAATTTTATCTGAATTTGAATCTTGAAATTTTATGTAAAAATGGACCTACTGGTCCATTAGAGATTTTGAAATAAATACAATAGAAACCTACACACTTACAAACAGCTTTGACTGTAAAGATATCTATGATATAAATAAACTAAATTACAATTTTAAAATCATACACAATAATACCCGTAGTATTAACAAAACCTGGATCAGTTCAAAATACTTCTCGAAGAACTACAGACGGATTTTGACTGTATTGTTCTTACTGAAACATGGAATATTCAAGACCTAACACTGTATAATATAACTGGATATGATATGATATATAGCAACAGTAAACTGAATCAAAATGATGGGGTAGAAGTTTACATAAAAAGTGAAATAAATTATAGCTATAATATTATTTCCATTAATAATATCAACTCTATTAAAATTAACATCAAACTAAGCAACCAAAGCGATATAGATATAACTGATATGTACAGACCACCATCTACAGATTTTACAAATTATCTAGTCCATTTACAAAACTATCCCCAAGCAAATCAAAAAGAGACGGGATTACCATATTCTTATTGGAGACATGAATATTTATATACTGCAATACAATGATTGTAGTATCGAGTACATGAATATTCTAAATGAATATGGTTATATATCATGCATAAATAATTATACTAGGGTACAGGGAAATCAAAAATCTTGTATAGACCATATTTTTATTAGATGCAGACAGAATGTAAATGAAAAAATACTACCAATAATATTGCAAAAGGATATCACAGATGTTCAATACATGAACGACACTTGGCATATGACCCTCGGTATTTAAAGAGTCTGTAATAATTCCTGTATATAAGAAGGGAAACAAAGATATATTATCAAACTATAGGCCAATATCACTCATAATCCACCTATCGAAATTATTCGAAAAAGTCATAAAAAAAAAGATTAACGGCATACATAAATTAGTATAAACCAGTCTCGAGCAATCAATTCGGATTTAAAAAGAGCGTATCCACACAAGATGCATTATTAGCACTGACTAGTAAGATTTACTCCGCTCTGGATGAAAGTAAGCCCTGCTTGTGTACATTTCTAGATTTATCAAAGGCGTTCGATACGGTTAGCCATGAATTATTGATGCAAACACTGGAAGACATTGGACTTAGAGAAGTTACACTAAAGTTATTCAAAAGTGTTATGGCCATTTGCTACCCAAGCGGGAATTTATATTTTATATTTTTTAAACAGACCAATTACCGGTCAGCCGGCGCTCATGTGAGCGAGTGTGGTGGGGTGTAACCCGACGCTGCACTCAAATCAGTAGCAGTAAAATTTATGTACTGAGCCTTCATTAAAATCGTAAGACACGTGACCAGTTAGTTTGAATTTTATCTTTGTCATGTTTATTTCAGGTTTTCTAGAGATTTATCATGAATCTGTTGAATCCTATGTAGAACGCTCATTGCATTTTTACGGAGACTAAGAAGCAAGCAACGTCGCCCGATTTGACAATTCTCGAGCTGTCTATTAACTATTAATCTGTGACATGGCATCTAGTTATTTGTTATTTTCTAGGGCATAGACGTACGCACGGAAAGTGTTTATTTCGTTATTTCCACTGAACTGTACCATATAAATGGAATGCCAATGTCTATTCCTATTTGTATGTAAAATTGAATCTCGCGCAAGTATGGCGACGGGAGGTCTCGGCGCAATCGCATTGTGTAACCCGCCAGGGCCGGCTCTATTTCTATTGCAAGTGTTTTTAATATGTCTTTTTTTTCAGAAATCATCAAAAATACGCGTGTATAGATTGACATTTCTTATATAGTTAACCTTTGTCTTAATTTTTATTTAAGAACAAAAAAAGCCGCTATTCCCAAAACACAATTATTTAATTCTTTCTAGTAAACGTTCTTGATAATGCACGATCATATTGATGAGAGTTGAAAATAGAGTCCACCAAAAAATGAAGTCATATTTTCTACCTCAGAGATCGAAATATAATTTAGAATAGAATAGAATAAAAATGTAGTGTGTTACAAAGTTACACAAAAGATATGAGGGTTCAACATGCTTAGTTGATTTTCAACCCTACCCGCATGTAATAAAAGATTACAAAAAAGCTATTATATGATGATAAATGTTTTTTCTAATTATTATTATGAAATAATAAGTAATTAATTGTAACCTAAATAATATTAATATACAAAATAATTATAAATATATGATGATAATATAAATACAAAATACACATAAGTACAAAAAATAAGATTGGGTAATGAAAATAATACTAATAATGCAATAAGAATTACTGGGAGTTAAGGTCACTTATAAGTATAAACACAAAGCAACAACGACACAGTATAGGTATAATTGCATATATTAAACATAACCTCTTATTTTGTTTTGAAATTGAAATTAGAATAGATCAAGTTAATATCAGTAATGCAAATAATGTTGGATTGTTTAAAATTATTTAAGTAGATTCACAACTAGCAATGAACTTAAAAATTTGCAACGAAAATTATGGAAAATAGGTGAGGTTAGAGAATTTTGTTAAGTTAAGTAGATATCTCGGAAAGTATAGCCTATCGAAAAATGTTCAGGCAAAATTACCCACGTTAAAAGAAAAGATCCCAAAACTCGGAGTTGTCGCAGATATTTAGATAGTAGCATATTTTATAGAATAGGCAAGAACAAGGTACTTACTTAAAATATAACAAACCTTTGGCCCGATTCTTGCAAAACAGTATCTACAATACGATTCCGGGCCATATTGTTTGATTAACTTATCGCGAACTCTAAATACCTGCCACAAACCACCCATAGTGGGTAGTTTGTGATACCTGCTAAATAAAACAATCGATAAAAACGAGAGAATTGTTTGACGACGGCTCTGAAATTCTGTACTAATCCAAGACCTCCCGCTATGGGAGACAAATCAAAGAATAATGGCGTCGGCGCATAATGTCTTCAAGAAGCATTCTGACTCAAGCACCAACATACTTTTAACAGAGACAATGACGAGAGGTGCAACTCCGTGCTAAATTTCTCTTCGCACGATTTGCATTGGGCCACTGTAAAAGGGGGAATGAACGCAGATGGCGCTGGAGTCTGAAATGCGGGAAATTTAAACGCCGCCCCTATCGTAATTGTTGCTTTTGAGATTATTATATAAAATATGTTTTTCAATTAATGTCAAATATTCATCTTTTAGCTCGATGAACAGCAAGAATATCTTTTTCTAGGTTCTAGAAGGAATTCAAACTATTCATCTAACGAAAGACAAGTATTCAACATTAAAAGAAAATTATTTTATACCAAATTACACTTGAAATGATTTGTGGAAAATCATAATAAAAAAAATGCGCCTTTTTCATGGATTCAATTAAATTTATTTAATAAAATAATGTATAATAAAAATATAAGCTTCAAACATCAAAAAAGCAGTAATGATGAAATATTTTTTGTTTTCTGGCGGTGATAATTTCATCGTTTCTGTCCCTATTCTGTCGCTTGCACTAACAGGGCATTGCAATTAAGCACACAGATTTAATACAGCTACGTACAAGGAGTTCCTTATGAAATTTGAAATTAAAATTAAAAACTACACAATTTTGCATGACGAGGCTTGCAACTTTTCAAATTTTGCGATTTGTTGGATCCTTATCTAAAACGTTTTTAATAAAATAATTTAAAATAGAAATATAAGCTTAAACATAATAAACATATAACATTAAAAAACTACTAATGCTAAAATTTTTTTGTTTTTCTGACAGCGGCCGTTTCATCCTTTCTGTGTCTATTTTGTCACTTGCACCACCGGGGTATTGCAATTAAGCACACCGATTGTATGCAGCTATTTATAAGTAATGTCTGATGAAATTCACTCCTAAAATTAAATTGTACCCGATTTTCTATAACGAGGGTTGGAATTTGTCAAATGTTGTACCGTGTTGCATCTTTGTCTAATATGCTTTCTATCACAGTTACTGAATGGCCAACAGCAGTAACTACAGCCTCACTTGGGTATAACAAGTGCTGCTCCTTAGCTGACCACTCTTTGAAACCAATGAATAAATCGTGCGGTTCTTCACTTGAAGTGCATAAATCATGCTGACACTATTTACAGTTATTTGTCACTTTTATCAGATTGTTAAGAATACAGCCCGAAACATATGCAACAGAAAGGGTTGCAGATTGTCCTGTTTTAACTGCACTGGCAATTTGTTCAGCAATTTGCGATGAATCTACAACAGCTGGTCGAGTTGTTTCTTCAAGAGTGGTAGGTTCATCAGTTTGTGATGATGTTTCTCCGACAGATAAAAATTCGTCAAGATTGCTGAGGATCTCATGTTCATCTTTCTCACAATTGGTCCCTGACATCAATTGTTTTGTTAAGTTGTTTAAAATTGCTGTTTTTAAACTCCCACTGAACCACAGTAGGATTATCACTACTTCCACATCCACCCCTGATACCTACATCCAAACAAGTTCTCCATGGCATCCTGGTTCAAATTTCTCCGTTTCAAAGTCACTACAGCCACAAACCATACAAATCACTTCTCTTGGTGCCATTTTCTGTAGACCATGCTATAAAAAAAAATAAGTAGTTTAATAAGCGACTGACACATGTATTTATAAGAAAAAATAACGTTTAATAATAAGTATTGGTTTAAGTAAGACGTTTTATTTACAGAATGAAATTAATAACCAAACTAGTTGTAGGTACGTGGTTGTATCGCAAACCGTGTTGCAAAGTGATAAAACATTAATCATAGATAAGAAATAATATTTTTTTATTACTTACCACCTTAAACACTTCTTATTGTGGAAAAACAGTAACCGTTCTGGTTGTAAAAAAGCAACATAACCTCAATGCTCACTTGTTGTCGTTTGTCACAAATCTTGGGATTTTCGTTATTGCTGCCTGGTGTTGGCTACATTACACGACACGAGAAACAGCGCCTCTATCCTTATTCCCCCTTTTGCTAGACGAGGACGACAAAATACCAAAATCAATATAAGCAATAAAGATGGAAATATACACTAATTACACCGAAAAGCGAAGGATTTTCGTATACAGCTTGCCCCTCTCGTCATTCTCTCTGCTTTTAATATTAGATTTCCAATGCGGCGACGCATATGCCGCCGTCCTTCAATCGCATGTAGGCCGTATTTTGTTCACGCGCATATATCTGTATTGGTCTTCCATTTATTATGTAGAGTTCAGTGGTTATTTCCAGTCCTTTTTTATTTGCAAGTGTTTTTAATTATTTTTACTATTGTAATTTGCGTATTTTTCAGTTCTTTTCAGAACTATCTAATATACATTTCCTATTTTTGGTGGTAAGTAATAAATAATAAAGGGAATGACAATTTTAGGTTAAGTGTATTTCTAATGTTTCAGACGTGTGCATTAGTGTGCAATTTGGAATGGCTTTTACGCCGGAACAAGATGATTTTATTTTAATGGCCCATTTTCGAAGTGGATCTCGCAACGCAGATGGATCGTGGATATATTCGTTTCAATCGAGCATTGATCAATTTGTGGAAGAATTTCCTAATGCAAATATTCCATATGACACATTGGCCCATCGTAAACACATAGTCCTTAAACGTGTTGCAGATAAACATTGCATTTGCAAGGGAAAGCCAATTGTCTATATCAAAGTTATCTGCTCAAACAAGTAATTTATCTCTGACTTTTTTTATCAATTTGATTACCTAAATTAAGTTACTGATAGCTAAAACTTTTGCTTTACACATAAAATCAGAGTTTGAATAAAAATAAATTAGCGGGATTCTCTCAATAGTCGAAGAGCTGACAATATTTTTCCAATTTCATTTCAGCATAGGTAAGGACAATTCAGAATTTTTACTGTTACATTAAATTTGGCGATTGCATTTCAGAATTGCCGATGAGGAATAGGGAACTTGCACATTTTTTTTTATTGCATAAAAATAAGACATGTAAAATATGAGTAATTAATTTGCTGTAAATAATTAAAGTGTTAAGCTTCAGCGGATCATTTAAAACAGTTCAGATGTGTGTGACATTACACCGTATGTAGAAAGCAACGATACGGGGCCTATGCTGCAGTGTTAGTAATGCGATCTGACATCACAGCCGTAGGTAGTGTAGTAATTTTTTTATACAAATTCTTTATAGGGTACTGTAAAATAAGGTGGCATTCAATACATTTATTTTTATATAGGTCGCAAAAGAATTAAGACTTGCTAGGAACCGATAAGAAACAAGGAAATACAAAGAATTAGTTTATTGCGCAAATTTACGGAGGGCTCAACGTTTGAGGGTGGGGGGTTATTTGTATGTACTGTAAACGACAACCCCATTGCATAATCTTTATTGTGTGTAAAAGTAGAAACTAGCTCTATACATATCGTATTAATGAGTTTTCCATAGATGTTTTTTCGTTTTTTTAGCATAAAAAAATTTTGTGCGAATAAAAATTTCTACTATTTGATTTTTATTGTTTGTAATACATCTAGCTATATGAAAAAAAACAGCAGATATTTTTAATGCATATTTTTCAATATTTAAGAAAAATTGCAAAATTTTGTAAAATTTCGGTCTTTCAAAATACTGCCACACTTGCCCAAAACCACTTGCGCGTCTGCCAAACGTATTTTCCCATCCCTCTCGTGAGCCCCAAGACAGCTAACAAGGTTTTGAGCAGTTACCGGATCTGTCACCTCATTCATGTAACAATATCCGGCAAAATTCCAAAATGACGTTTTTTCTGGCATATCTCTGAATTCCAACCACTTGCGATTGTCAAACTTTGCAGTAGGTATGTCCAGGATCATATCTACCGATATATCAAAATGGCAGACAGTTACCGAACCTGTCACAAACCGACTGTACTTCAAAGCCCCCCCTCACCCCGGGAAGGTGCCACGTAGAAATTGGAAAACCCTGACTAGGTGACTTGAGGCACTACCAACAATGATTTTTATGGTCAGCATACAGTCCTATTACCTGTCACAAAAACATATAAGCAGCTCTCTGACTATCATACTCACACATAATTTTGCTTTATGTAATGATTTCTTTTTGTATTAATCTTTGTTTAATAAATAGAAATAGCTTCAAAAAGTTTAACAATTATTTTCTGCTGCTGGCTTTAGGGATGAGCTGTTGTACCCTCGGTAGTAAGTTGAGGGAAACTGTCATGATAGCCAACTTTAGTTGGCTATCAATTGACATTGAAAAAAATATCGCTGACTTTTCGACTATAAAATAACCTACTGCACACAACAAATCAATGAATTTGAACTTTTTCAGGTCTTTCAGTTGGTACAGCCCATAAAGCTTAAAAAAAGCTACATTTACATCCCTACAAGGTAACAGTTGAGCAAGAACTACTACCCTTTGACTTTGGTAAACGAGAAAGATACCGTCGTTGGTTTAACGAAAATTTAAATGATGTTGATGTGCTGGATTTAACCTTCTTCACTGACGAAGCATGATTCCACCTAAGTGGTTATATCAATAGCCAAAATTATTGGACATGGGCTACAGAACCCTCACTGTTATGTGGAAACAAGTTTACATCCGTTAAAAATAGGTGTATGGGTCGCAATATCCAGAAGAATAATAGGCCCAATATTTTTTCAAGAAACTGTAAATGGAGAAAGGTATCGAAATCTAATTTTTAGAACCCTTTCTGAATCAGCTACATGACGATGAATTGCAACTTGGTTACTTCCAACAGGATGGTGCTACTGCCCATACAGCAAGAGCTACTATGCAATTTTTAGAGGAATTCTATGATGATAGATTAATTAGCCAGGGACTTTGACCTGCACGTTCTCCAGATCTGACACCCCTTGATTAGTTTTTATTTGGACACTTAAAGAGCAACATTTTTAAAAATGGATTACATCATCTTAACGAACTACAACAAGCAGTGGAAAGAGAAATTCGCAGTATAACAGTTGGCCAGCTACAAAATGTATTTGATAATATGAAGCGAAGAGTGCGCTTATGTCATTTTGAATAATTATTGTAATTTTTTCATATAACTGTTTTTACCTACTATCCGAGTTGTGGGATTCATATATTAAACCCCTTGGTTGTTAACGTAGATTCAATACTTGTAATTTTATGTAGTTTATTATTGTTTTTGAACATGATTTATTATTTCATAGTATTGATTAATCTTATTAATTATGACTTGATAAATAATACACTTATAGGAGTTTGTGGAATTAAAGGTTATTAATTTATTTTCATTAAATTCATTCTTACGAGTAATATTTTGTTTACATTTACAGGTCTTGAAAGCCATTTGCTGACAAATCTGCAAATAATTCATTGTATCTTTTGTAGACATATGACAAAAGACTTTTTTTCCCCTCTTTACGTTTTTTTCCTTGACATAAAAGGCATCTACCATTCTACTTTATTATTACTGTCAAAAACATATCGTTTGGTACAGAAGCCAGCATGCATTTACCCGACCATTTGTAACGGCTAGAAACATGGTTAATCCTCAGAGCATGGCAGACAAGAAAAGTGATATGAGAATGTTTCTTATATTGTCTATAATTGTTTATTTGTGGAATATTCAGATTTTCTACTTTTTGTAGGGTATTTTGCCACTGAAAATATTTAAAAATTTTAATGAAAAAACCTTCGCCAAACGGATCAGACAGAGGTTGGTTCTTGAGTACTTGTTTGTCACAAAATGTCTCACCTAAAAATATATAAACTAGAACAATGTTATAAACTAAAAACATGAAAGCTAAAGTCAGTTAACGTTTCGGAAGATTGTCTACATCCGTCCTCAAAACTTTTTGGCTGTTAACAGACAGTTCGTTGTTTATATATTTCCATAGCCACGTGAAACATTAAATTATATTTATCTTATTTTTACTTACTTCGTCTCTAAGGATGGGCAATCGACTAGTACAGAAATCTATTGAATAATTTAAAACGCATCTATCCTTGTTTAATAAAATAATCGTGGATTCCTTAGGTTTTCTTTTAGTTCCGCTGCTCTCTTTTTCCAAAATCTTTATGTTTCTGCAGTCACATGGAACACTATAAATACAATTTTTTGAATTTACAATATTTAAAGGTTTGGTTTTTTATAAAACCGATCTTAGCATGGAGCCCGTTTGAAAACCATTCGTACGGAAAACCTATTTCCAACTTTTCGTAATTTATCTGATAAACCATGTATATATGGAATTACTGCCATAGGCCTAAATATCTCAGGTAAGTAAGAAAAAAAGAAAAGAATGTTTTTTAGTGATGCAAACTTAATTTATAAATGAAATTAATTATTTAACAAAAAATCAGCTTGACATTTACTAATCATGCATAAAAAGTAGACTCCTTGCTGTTTCAACATATCTCTGAACGCCGCTAACTGCGTCAGTCAATTGTATGTTTGTAATTATTAAGTGGTAGTTAATCGACCTCAAAGAAATCAGATGATATTTCTTTGTCATGCCTAGTGACATAGCTTGTAGGTTTAGAATGTCTGTCGCTGGACCTCCAGTAACTGGGATGTATGCCAGTTGTATTTTTGTATTCACAAAGTGGCAAGTAATCAATAAAAAAATATTCGCTTGAAACAAATACTTTCACCAATTTCGAGTTATTTATTGAAGTTTCCACCACTAAGAAAATGTATCGTATCACTTTTGTTGTCTGCTAAACTATAACGAACAAGATTAATAATGTCCTTAGCGGTTATAAATGTGTCAGGTAATTGCATGCGGCTCCTGTACTAGTGCTATTGCTTCTTTTCTTAAATTCGGTAGATAAATTAGTGACACATGAAGATTATTACGTGAAAAACTGAATATTTCAAAACCAGTCTCTGCAAATAGACCAACAACCTCAAATTATACGTGTTTGTTAGTTTATTCTCATATTTTTAATGTTTTTATTCACATTTTTAGATTAGAACCAGTGTAACATTTACAAACTCGTTCAGTTAAAATAAACATTATTTTTCATTATTGTTGAATATTGATTCTAACTCAATGTTGAAAACAGACCGCTAATTATAGGTTGGATTTCCAACTTGTAGATAATATGAGTACTTACATCTTTAAAATTCAACAATATTAATAAATTATATGTATTTATCTTTAGAGAGTTTATTAATGTTACGCTGGTTCCAATTTAGAAATGAGAATAAAGTTACAAAAACGTAAAATTTGAGCTTAATTAAATTTATCCAACAGTTAACTTTCAAGTCGACGCCACTGGATTTAGGGATTTTTGTTAAACAGACGCGACAACGGTGTTTAGTGGGTTGCATACATTTTGTGGTCACGTGTGTCTTACGGTTATTAATGAAGGCCCTGTACAAGTAACAGTGCTAACTAGAGCTCTTGTAAAAGTTGAAATATTGTGTTTATTATGTGTTATACCAAAGTTTATTAAAGGTATATGAAACTTTAGTTGCTTGTTTCATTCCAAAGCTAACAGTGAAAATAAATGAAATAATACAGTCCGCACGAAGTACGAGAAAACCAGCGACAGGCAAGGAATCAAGTGCCAAATACGGAACTTCTCCTAAGCCCATTTTACACGGTCCTTCAGCCAGATTTAAGATTTAACATAGTTCTTCAGCCAAAATATATGGTTATTCAAGTTGCAAGGAAATTATGTATTTTCAATCCTTGAGTCGGTGAAAATACAGGCATTTAGCTTTGGAATGGGAAGATTTCATCGTTGTGTCCAGACAACCTTGAAAGAAGTTGACGTCCGAGGCTAGTCGCGTAGCGATGGGTCGCTCACCTATTTTTACTGAGCCCGCTCAGTTCGTTAAGCTCACCAAGGTGAGTCGTTCATCGAGAGTCGTTCAGCTGTTCATTTGAACGACGAGCGACGTTCAGATGTACGGCGGCACTTCGTTCATTCTTTTACAAAGATGATACATATGTATCGTATCAAGTTCAGCACTCCTTATTATGGGCACGAGCTATATGAGAACGTCACATATTATGTATAAATCAACAACGAGCTTGTGTCCTGTTTAATCTTTTTATTTTATTTAGTTTATTTAATTTTTGTTCTTTATGGTTGCAGAATGTTTTAAATTTGTTTTATTATAAATAAAAAGTGAAAAAAAAGATTTATTAACTCTATACATTTATCTTTACGTTATAATTTTGCGAATAGCATGGCAAACTGAGCCGAGTTTGTGGAAGAAATGCATGAGGTAACCTACACTTGCGTCGTTTGTGAACGAGTGAACGATAACGATACGGCAAGCTCGTGATCCATTCAAAACTTCCTCAACTCAGGCTTATCATTCACCACATAATGTGTGCCGTGTGCCACTCAGGCGCTAGCGCTCACTGAACTGCAGTGCGGTACGAATGGTACGGAGTCGTAATGGCGTATTGAACGAGTTGTATTTTAAATGTGAGTCGTTCGTTCACAGTTCACTGAGGTGAGTCGTTCACTTTGAACGACTCGTTCATGAACGACCCATCACTATAAGTCGCGGCGCAACAAAAAGTAACGAGTAAGTGTGTTCCATTTCACATATCTCTCTCTTTTTCTATCCTAGTATTTCCAATATAAGATTGTCTCTGTTTATTATTATAATACGCAGTTTTTCTAGTTGAGTAGTATACCTTCTTTACTTGTAAAAAATATACTGGCCTAGCAGTAAAAAAGCATTTTAAATAAGAATATAAACAAGTATTTAACTAATTGAGTTGTTAAATATTAACTGGCCTAGCAGTAAAATCATTTCAGTTTACACAAATGAGAGTATAAACAAGCTTAACTAATCAAGTGGTTAAAAAGTACCTAACTGATCTAGCAGTAAAATCATTTTAGTTTATACAAATAAGGGTATAATTAAGTTTAACTAATTGAGTAGTTAAAAGTAAATATTTTAATATTGCATTTTGTGTCAGTAACCTATTAAAATAAAATGGAGGATCTAGCCACATTAAAAATTACTATAGGTCAAAAAAGGCACGTATAACTAGAGAAAATACATTTTTTGAAAGCATCGATAAGGGTGCAATCAACGAGGAACTAGCCTTAACATTGTCAGTTCGATTAAATAAATTAGAGCCCGTTTGGGATGAATTTAATGAAGTTCAGGGTCAAATTGATATTTTAACCGCCGAGAAGGGTATTTCACCCTTCCGAACTAAGTGAACGAGAAGAATTTGAAAATAAACATTTTTATTTAGTAGGTGCGATTAGAAGTATTATTGAAATATTTTATAATAAAAGAAATGAAGGCTCTGTCAAGGTGGTGGGTGAACCGACTAAAAAGCAAAATGTACAATTACCAACTCTAAAACTTCAGCAGTTTGACGGCAAACTAGAATCTTGGGGTGAATTTCATGACACATTCATTGCATTAGTACACAATGATAATAATCCAGATGATGCGCTCAAATTTTATTATTTAAGAAATGCGTTGTTAAAAGAAGCCGCAAATACAATAAAGGCGATGCCAGGTACCGCGGCAAATTATAAAATCGCGTGGCAAGCTTTAAAAAAATGGGTACGAGAACAAAGGGTTAACTGTACAGAATCATATACGCGCATTGTGGGAGCAACCGCGTGTGCAAAAAGAATCGTATAAAGAATTACGTGATTTATTGGACAATACCACCGTCGGACTAAGGCAACTAGAAGCCCTAGGTGAAAAGACAGACGGGGGGACAGTTTAATAATTTATATGTTAGTGACCAAGTTTGATTCACTAACCAGGCGGGAGTGGGAAACTTTCTGTCTAGAGAATAAAGATCCTAAAATGTCTGACATAAATACTTTTTTGACAAAAAAATGTCACCTTCTAGAAAAGTTATAAGATAGAACTTTAACGACAGTAAATGCACACTCTTTAAATAAAATTTCTCAGGTATTGTTAGCAACCGCCGTAGTTTAAGTACGAGATTGTAGCGGAAATTATTTTAATATTCGAGCCCTATTAGACACAGGTGCTCAGAGCAATTTTTGTACTGAAAAATTATGCGAAAGGTTAAATTTAACAAAAAATAAAATTAATCACGCGGTAAGTGGTATGGGAAAGAATTCTATTAACATTAAGCATGCTGTAAATATTGAAATTAGTTCAAAATATAACGGGTTCAAGATAGATTTGACGTTTTTGGTGATAAACACTATCACGGAAAATTTACCGTCGAATTCATTTAATAAAAATGAAGTAAATATTCCTGAAAACCAGTGTCGGATTGGGGCGCCGGGCAATCGGGCAAATGCCCGGTAGGCCCCTCTAAAGATCCAAAATGTGGCCCCCCAAAGACCCGAAATGTGACCCCCTTGCTCCATACTACATTTGGACATTCACAAATCCCAATTTCAAAGCGTCCAGTAAATCACTTGAATTTCGAAACTGGAAAAACGCAACAACACTGAAAAATACGATTGTTTACGTTTAGTATTAATTTCGACCTGCTTGAACAAGCGAAGCGGCGGTGGTGGCGAGGTTTTTGATTGATATTTTTTGTCTTTACTCCGAGCTCTGGCTCGCGGAATAAACATTACGCACCTGCCAATATGCCAAGCAAATGAAGGGAAACCAGACAGAATTTTTAGATAAATTAGTAGCCGCAATGATTTTGCAGAATAGCTTTGGGAGAAGTAATGGGAGATACTTCTCATTTCGTGAGCCAAGAAATTTCATATAGTTCTCTTAAAATACTGGAAAAACTATCGGTCGCAGAGAAAAGTGAAGAATGGGTAGGTAATTTGATGGGTGCTGTCGGTGCAATAGTTTTTGCACAATCTTATTTGTTTATCCCACCGAGGGAAAAAATAGACAACTTTGACCAACCTTAGGAGTTCGCAATTTTCAACTGAAATTGATTCACAAAACATTTTTGTAATATTCAAGATCTAACTAAAGTTTTGGCAAAAAAGAGCAACCAATTTTTGCAAAACATGGCTGTGAATTACTACCTTAAGAAAAGGGTTGATTTTCACTAATAAACAAAAAGCATAACGTTTCTATTTTTTTAAGCTGCGTTCTTGCAAATTAGAATCCAGATTTACGTTTTTGTTACTCACTTTAAACTAATAATTCTTATTTTTTATTTTATTATTTATTATTGAATATATATCTTATTTTCACCATGCTATGCATTTATTTTTAAATAAATGTTAAAAAAGTATATGTCGGAAGCAGCGAGGGGCAAGGGGCGTTTTAGGGCGGATCTATTAGATTTAGGCCACATATTGGTAAACACAATAAAATCACTTAAATAATAGTCGCATAAATAACAAAATAACATGAGGTATGATTTATCTAAACAGGTAAGTGTCTTAGGATTGAAAATACAAACAATACCACCAAAATACTGGAGCTAGCAGTCCACTACTGCCAGTCCCGTGATTTCAACTATTCTCTACCGAGTTTATCTTAAGATTAGGTACTTATCTGCGGGATCATCAGGCATGTTGTTCCGCTCGCCGGGAAGAGGGCTGGTTCCCAGCGGCTCCAGACGTCCTCATGGTTTACACGACCACATCTTCGAAATGTTTACTCTTTACATTCCTTAATCGGTACTTGTTGACAACGTTCTTTTGACTCCATTGAATTATGAGTTAGTAGGCGTCCACAAGACTGTCGAAAGGCGTCTACCAAAGCATCGGAAGGCGTCCGCACGGGGAACGTAAAGGGGACGTCTCCGACACGGCCATCCTGACCTCGTGCACGTCCTCGGGCACTGCAACTTAGTTCTTATCTGAAACGCAAACAACAAGTTACCAATCTCGAAGTCGCTCGATCATCCTGACTATACACCAGGTAAGTATAGTATGACGACTATACTCAGGTTCATAGTACAAGACAATGCTACATCACAGAGCACCGCAGTGCTATTCTCTCAATCTCAGCCAACACTGGCTATATCACATCGCAAGAGAGGATCCCCGCAGTCCATCCTTCTCAACCTCAGCCAACACTGGCCATATCACACTACAAGAGAGGATCCCCGCAGTCCATCCTCTCAAAATCAATTACTAACTACTACACCATATGGTATCTCCTCAAACTCTACCAACTACAAATCTACTGCCTGCTACAAAGCTCAAATTACACCAAGCATGTTGTAATTCTACTCGACATGCATTCAACTCAACTAAATAGAATTTGCAATTCTATTAAATTACACAAAAATACACATATTTAAGTAAATAAAACAATTAGCCAAATTATTAGCAGACACAAGCCTGCAACATCGGGATCAAAAACAATTTCATATTCTCCTTCTGGCATTTCATGTACCTGATCATGAAAAAATTTATATAACTGGCCTTTGCCTCTGCGAAAGACTTTCCATTTCATAGCTGTCTTCTCATACAACGATTTTAAATAGACCTCTATACATACTGTCTAATTTTGTCAACATTTTTTTCTTTACTTTAACTGAATACAAATTCGCATTCCTTAAACGGTCGAATAGTGGCTTTTCCGTGGCTAAAACGAGCACTGTGTTTCTATGCTCAAATTTTAATATTCTCATTTGCTTGATAGCGAATATCATTTAATGATATAGCATTATCACATTTTCATAGCTTGGCGTGTACTTTTTCTGTAAATCAAGTGAACGAATTTTAGTTCCGAATAGCAAATCGACTGGACTAAATCTGGCTACAGTACATCGTACTATGCAAAGCTAATTTTACTTCTAAACAATTTTGCCTGATTTGACTAATGTCAAAATGTTCTAAAGTGTTTGCATAACACTTTCTACTTGACTATTCGCACAACTTGTATTATGTGCCATGGCTATAAATCAATAGTAGTAAAAATCTAAGAAATTCACTACTCATGAATTTACTCCTGATCATAAATAACTTGTGTGATTTATGAATAAATAAGTAACACACTAAAACGCGGATAGCATCCTTTTCCCACCAACATTGCCAGCGTCGAAGCTGGGAATCGAACTCAGCACACGATAGGCAGCCTGACTAAGCGCGCTTGCCACTAAGACGCTTAGTTGGCTGATCTACCGTGCCGGTCTGAATGAATTGCCTATTTTAAACAGTCAAAAAATCGTTTAATTTAAGTTTCAATACCACATATTTTGAAAATATTCTATGACAAATAATCATTATTTAATTTCCTTATATCACTTATTTTCACGGACCTGTCTATGTAATTTATGCGGCAGGGCCTCGGTACATCAGTATCGCGCGAATCCGAGCTTGCTTTGCAGCCCTCGTATTTTGTTAATACTTTAACCAACTAATAACAAATTTCGTTATTAATAGATTTTCTGATTATCTGCCTCATTTTAGGCAGTCAATATAACTAACAAATATCAAGGGTACCTACAACTGGTAAATACAAACTTTTATGATAACCCTCGATTTTACAATGTAATAAGTTGTTGCAGACATCATATGTTTTCTTTTATTTAGGCCCGTGTCAAATTTATTTGACTTAGGATTTGCGTTTGTTTCTAAAAAGGTCGTTGTCCTGTTCTTGTTCAATTTAGGGCCAGTCTTTATGCAGGCCTGTAACTAGTACAGATATGGAATTTACATCTGTGTTTACTTCAACCTTTTCAAGTGCTGTTAGAAAATTTGAATGTTTTGTGCCTTTGTGTTTAGTCGATAAATTAGGGTATTTTAAAGATATTTTCAACCATCTCATAGTCACACGTCCAGAAGGGATACAATTAATAAAACTGTTGCTGCATTTTACTAACAGACTGGACAGATTTTGTTTTCATTTAACTGTGTCATTATTAATTAATTATTTAAAAATTTGCTGCCGTTTGCTATCGAAGTAGAACGTTTCCCATTTAATGCTAGAACAAAATAAACCAAATGAACCAAAACATACGCCTATATTTTGTTTTATTAACTCTTTTCTAAAGTAAGTACCATGCTATAAAAGCGTCTGAAAGTATCTATGTGAAATAGAATTTCACATGAATTTTAAACTTTAACTGTGGTTAAAATTTGTGTGAAGCAAAAGGAAAAGCCACTCGCGACGTCCTTTAAGGAAATTGAGTTATTATATTTTTGCCATTAAAATGTCCTGAAATACTTTCACGGACCTGAGAACAAAGAACAGAGAACAGGCTCTGTGTCAAATAAATATGAAAAGATCTCACCAAATTATAAATGTAGCATTCCTTCGGGAAAAGCAGAAATCACGCTGATGTAAATTTGTTTTTCCTGACTCGGCTGTCGACAACGATTTTTGGGGCAGCTTGGTGCAATGTCCTGTTTTTCCAACTGATGAATTTGTCTCCGTGTCCTGATGGGGTCGATTCGCATCTGTAGTCCTAGCAGGTTAAAGTTGTTGTCATTGTGTTCATGTTGGTTGCAGATAAAACATCGTCCAGAAAAAGGTACTTAGCTCCTTACTAAGTTGGCAGATGTCAAAGTCGCACGCTTCGAACTAGTATGGCGACCAGTACGAGATAGCGTTGGACGTTTCCTGAATGTTCTCATCGTTGCATAAAGTGTGCGAACGTTTTTAGACATATTTGTTTGACCTTCGTCGAACTTAGGCAAATCTACTGAAAGCAGCAAATTAACACAACACAACACAGAACAGCTTTGCTTTCTTGTTCTCGAATTAGATTTAAATACTATGCAACAGGTTCCCTATTGTCAAATACTCAAGTGCGAGATCTGTTTGTCTAAGAACGGCTTCAACTAATAAATTGTTCAATTATTGTTCATTGGCTTACCCAAGTACAGCTAAAATTTTAACACGAGGCACTTTTCGATTTTTCTTGGTTGGTTTACCAAAGATAAGCGATTTTCACATTACTGAGATTGCAACTCTCTACACAAGAGTCGACAGATTGATCCCCAGACGTCAATGACTCTCGGCAACGACTAAACGTTGACAGTTTTATTTTACACATTTTACCAGATGTGGAGACTAAAGGTTCCAGTTGTTCACTCATTTCTTGTCACAATAACTAAATTCGCATAACTTTGCAAAGCCATTTTCTGCCACTGTTTATTATTTGTTGATTACACTAATAGCACACAATAATAAAATAATAGATCTGATCCCACGTTCTGATGTCGGAAGCAGCGAGGGGCAAGGGGTGTTTTAGGGCGGATCTATTAGATTTAGGCCACACATTGGTAAACACAATAAAATCACTTAAATAATAGTCGCATAAATAACAAAATAACATGAGGTATGATTTATCTAAACAGGTAAGTGTCTTAGGATTGAAAATACAAACAATACCACCAAAATACTGGAGCTAGCAGTCCACTACTGCCAGTCCCGCGATTTCAACTATTCTCTACCGAGTTTATCTTAAGACTAGGTACTTATCTGCGGGATCATCAGGCATGTTGTTCCGCTCGCCGGGAAGAGGGCTGGTTCCCAGCGGCTCCAGACGTCCTCATGGTTTACACGACCACATCTTCGAAATGTTTACTCTTTACATTCCTTAATCGGTACTTGTTGACAACGTTCTTTTGACTCCACTGAATTATGAGTTAGTAGGCGTCCACAAGACTGTCGAAAGGCGTCTACCAAAGCATCGGAAGGCGTCCGCACAGGGAACGTAAAGGGGACGTCTCCGACATATATGTTTTTTCTCTAAGGGGAAACCAAACTTGATAAAAGTACTTAGGGGATGGGTATGTAAAAAAAATATATTTAAAAATTTTATATGTGGCTCTCAAAGCAATTTGCCCGGTAGGCCCTCTTGGTCCCAGTCCGACGCTGCTGAAAACATTCGTTTAGCCGATCCGCGTTTTAATATAAGCTGGGAGATAGATATTTTATTGGGTTGCCATGTGTTTTGGCAATTATTGCGTCAAGGTCAACTGCGAGTAGGTAACGGACAGCTGACATTACAAAAAACTGTTTTTGGATGGGTCGTTGGTGGAAACTTAAATGTAAACTTTAATAAAAACAAATCTATTTCTTGTCTATCTACGAGCACAAGTGATAAATATTTAGATGAACAATTACAAAAATTCTGGTTGATAGAGGAATGAAGTGCACCTGCAAAACAAATGTTAAATGATTCCGATTTCTTTTGTGAAAATCATTTTCTTAAAAATCATAGGCGCGATGCGCAGGGACGATTTAGCGTCAGTGTTCCTTTTAAGGAAAATAAAAATATTCTGGGGGAGTCGCGACAATTTGCTTTAGAAAGATTTCAGTCTCTAGAACGAAAATTAAGTAAAAATAATAAACTAAAAATTGAATATCAAAATTTTATGGCTGAATATATTAACTTAGGTCATATGCACGAAATAATCGAGGACGAGTAAAAGGATGATTTAAATTTTTATTTGCCTCATCACGCGGTGGTAAAGGAATCTAGTCTTACGAGCACACGAGTAGTGTTTGATGCGTCTATGAGAACTACCAGTGGGCTGTCTCTAAACGATGTGCAACACAATGGACCAATTATACAGGGTGATTTGTTTAACATACTCCTCAGATATAGAACTCATAAATATGTTTTTACTGGAGACGTATCGAAAATGTAGAGACGAATCAAGTTAAATAAATGTTACGAGCTTGCAACCGTAAGGTACGGCACGGCGGCGGCGTCCGCTGCTTACCTTGCAATTAGATGTTTGCACCAATTGGCAAATGAAAACGCCTTAGCATTTCCAAAGGCATGCAATATTATAAAAAACGATTTTTATATGGATGATGTTCTCTCAGGCGGTGATTCGGTCCAAGATATAATTCAATTACAACGTGAAATTAAAAATATATTAGCTAGCGGTGGATTTGAGCTACGAAAATGGCTGTGCAATAGGCACGACATTTTAAACGAATTTCAAGTTAACAAAAATCTAGATTCGAGTATTTTACGTATAGGACCTGACGAAAACAATAAAACTTTAGGAATTTATTGGAATTCGACTAGTGATTCTATTCATTATTCGGTTAGTAATTTCAATGGGAATGCGACTAAGCGGTCGATATTATCGATAATATGCCAAATCTATGATCCACTGGGGTTAGTAGGGCCGGTTATTATTGTTGCCAAATTATTAATTCAAAGGCTGTGGCAGGCGAAAATTGGATGGGACGACCAGGTTCCTGATGAAATTTATAATAGGTGGCAATAATTTAGAAGTGAGCTGATACGTTTAAACGAATTAAGCATACCTAGGTACTGCCTAGGTAGCGATGCGATTTTAGTAGAGCTGCACGGTTTTAGCGATGCGTCTATATACAGTGGCGTACGGAGTTTCTTTATATATGAGGTGCAAAATGCCAAGTGGCCAATATACATCTAATTTGTTATGCGCAAAATCACGCGTAGCTCCAATTAAATTTGTTACTTTGCCAAGACTAGAGCTCAGTGGCGCGCTATTGCTAGCTCAGTTGGTAAAGCGGGTGCGAGATACCATTAATATCAAATTTGATAGTTTTTTTTTATTATACGGATTCTAGTATAACCTTACATTGGATAAAAGGTTATCCTGAAAGTTGGAAGGTTTTCCTCGCAAACCGAGTTAATCAAATTCAGGAACTAACAAATATAAACGATTGGTATCATTGCAGATCGGAGGACAATCCTGCCGACATTATTTCTAGGGGGTGCGATGTAAACACTATTTTAAACTATACCTTATGGTTTAATGGTCCAGGGTGGCTTCAAGAGGATGAGGCTAATTGGCCAAAAAATAAAATAAATTTAAATTTAACCGAAGTGCCTGAGAGGCGCACTGTTGCTAACGTTGCCGCAACTCAGCAAGTTGTAAAGTACGAGTCTGATATATTCGAAAGATTTTCTACATTAAATAGGTTGCAAAGAATAGTCGCATATAGTTTAAGATTTTGTAACAATTGCAAAACTTCGAATGTCAAGTTTATGGGAAATTTAACGCCTTTAGAACTACAAAATTCTTTAAATGTTTTGGTAAGATGTAGCCAGCTTCAAGCGTTTTTAACCGAATATGAAAATCTTAGCAAGGGTACATCGATCAGAGCGAAAAGTAACATTTTAAGTTTGAATCCTTTTATGGAAATTGATTAGAGTGGGTGGTAGGCTTCAAAATGCCGATCTTAATTTTGACAGAACGCATCCGATTTTATTATCAAGTAAGCACAAATTAACTACCTTAATTTTGCAGAGTGAACATAAGCGCTTAATGCATTGCGGAGCGCAGCAGATATTAAATTCAATTAAGGAGCGATTTTGGATAACTTCCGGACGAAGTTTAAGTAAGGGTTTGACGCGCAAATGCTTAGTATGTTTTAGAGCTAGGCCTAGTACGGGGAAGTGTTTAATGGGTAACTTACATTCAGTACGGTTAAAGCAGTCTTATCCATTCTTCAATACAGGTGTAGATTTTTCTTGTCCTCACATGATAAAGGACAGATCTACGAGAGGTGCTCAAAGCATTAAGTCTTATGTATGCATATTCGTTTGCCTAGTCACTAAGGCCGTTCATCTAGAGTTAGTGTCTAATTTGACTGCCGAAGCGTTTATCGCTGCATTTAGACGTTTCGCCGTCAGACGTGGCAGGCCTTCAAATCTTTTTTCGGACAATGGGAAAAACTTTGTCGGCGCCAAGAGACTTCTCATTTGCTTAGTTCACAGGTCAAGAAATGGCGGGAAAATTAGCTTCAGAAAATGTTACGTGGCATTTCATTCCACCTAAAGCCCCTAATTTTGGAGGAATATGGAAAGCCGGGGTAAAGAGTTTTAAATATCATCTTAAACGAGTTTTAAGTGATACCTTATTGACTTACGAATCTTTTATTACTGTCTTAATACAAATAGAGGCAATTTTGAAGTCAAGACCATTAAGTCCTTTATCCTTGGATCCTAACGACTTGAATCCTTTAACTCCCGCACACTTGCTTATTGGGCATTCTTCAATGGCGTTGCCAGAGTTAAAGTATATACTGGTGCGTGAAAATAGACTTTCCATGCACAACCGCAATCAACAAATGATACAACATTGGTCAGGATGGAATCGTGAGTACATTTCCGAGCTTCAAACTCGAGTAAAGTGGAAGCAAAATTTCGAGCAATTGCTGCAACCGGGTACGCTCATACTAGTGAACGAGGACAATCTTCCCCCGCTGCTATGGAGACTGGGTCGAGTGTTTCAGGTGCATCTAGGCAACGATGGTGTAGTGAGAGTGGCCATCTTAAAGGTTGGCGATGGAGTTTGCAAGCGTAGTATTACGAAATTGTGCGTTTTGCCATTTGACGGAAACGAAAATATCACCCTATTATTAGAAGAAAAAATTCTTAACTTAATTTTATTGATAAAAAATTTATATCTTATTTTCTATATAATCTGTTCTTCTAGATTTATATTTTGTATTTTGTTTATCACGCATTTATGTTACCTTTATACTAAGTGTATTGAAATATGTTTAGTTTCATGTGTTGAAATTTATTATTTCAAGGCGGTCGGTATGTTATGGCCATTTGCTACCCAAGCGGGAATTTATATTTTATATTTTTTAAACAGACCAATCACCGGTCAGCCGGCGCTCATGTGAGCGAGTGTGGTGGGGTGTAACCCGACGCTGCACGCAAATCAGTAGCAATGAAATTTATGTACAAGTAACAGTGCTAACTAGAGCTCTTGTAAAAGTTGAAATATTGTGTTTATTATGTGTTATACCAAAGTTTATTAAAGGTATATGAAACTTTAGTTGCTTGTTTCATTCCAAAGCTGACAGTGAAAATAAATGAAATAATTCAGTCCGCATGAAGTACGAGAAAACCAGCGACAGGCAAGGAATCAAGGGCCAAATACGGAACTTCTCCTAAGCCAATTTTACAAAAAGTTATATTTCCAATAGATCTCAATGTGTAAGAATAAATAATGAATTAAATGGGTCAATGATAATAACGTACGAGTGCCTCAGGGTAAAGTTTTGGGACCCATTCTGTTTTCGATTTACATAGATAGGTTGTTTTTACTAGGGAGCAGGGGAGAAATTTTGGGTTTCGCCGATGATACTGCCATTTTTTATAAGGGACAGAACTTAGGATACTAGCCGAGGATGATCTAAGTGTAATAAAAAATTGGTTTGATAACAGGTTATTAACAATAAATTTTGATAAAACGCACTACCTACCGCTTAGTTGCAATAAATCTAGTCAACCAACATTTCAATGTCTTGAAATAAATACACGAGGAACGTTATGTACTGTATTACCTGAAAAAAATATAAAATATTTAGGTGTCTTCATAGACTCCCAGCTAAGACGGGACGGGACGTCCACATCAACTACATAATAAAGAAATTGCAAACTATCATCTACAAATTTAAGTACTTAAAAAATGTACTGGATTTCGATCAATTAAAAATGCTGTATTACTCACTTGTGGAAAGTCATTTACGTTATTGTATACTTGGTTGGGGTGGCGTTGTTAAAACTCATTTAACTCATCTTGATACCCTACAAAAAAGATTCCTAAAAATAATGTTAGGCAGGAGTTCAATATATTTATCAGATTTATTGTACACAGAGGTAAAATTACCCGAAATATAGGAACTCTACCCTCTCATGTATGTTACGTGGCCGAATTAAAAATTAAGTTTAAAATATTTTTTTTTATTGGTATCCTATTTTGCTTATTTAAAGTACGCCTCAGAGTGTTTAAATTCAAGTTTAAAAAACGCGTGTGTTTTAAAGTTACCATGGCAACAACTACAACCCGAGAAAATTTCAACTTTTTAATTATTGATCTGACAGGAATTTTTGCGGTATTAAGTGCGAATCTGCTTTTCTATTTAAGTAATCAATGTTAGAACTCATTTTAAAGCAATATACAATCAGTAACAACTGTAGTGACAATAATTAATCCTATGTGACAGATTCCAAATTAATTTTTTTATTCCTCATTTGACACTGACAGGTATCTTGATGTCACATCACGAATTCAACCATTTTACATTCTTAATTTTTTTTTCCATTTTTTGTAGTAATAATACCAAAATTTATGATTTCAAAGTGTACCAATAAATAAAAATAGTGTAAAGTATTTGTGGATAACTAGTCTTTAAAACACTTGCTCTATTTCGAATACTCCGGCTGCGCCGTCGTGCTCAAAATTCGCGTCTGTTTTAAAGACTTTAATATCCACTTATGCTTTAATATACTATATTGTACGTAACAAAATAATTACAATTTTAATTTTTTTAGAGACTTTCAGAGAGACAACTGAACAGCATCAGGTCTAAAACTACACTCGTTTTAAAATTACAATCCTGGGGATATTTATACAAGAATATGCGTTTTAGAAGTCACGTAGGCACTACCAAAAATATACTACCGGGGGTACTTATCTAAAGAGGACTTGCACTCGACCTTAGAATTTAATTTCTAATGGATTTGTTTACATCCGTTATATTTTAAAATATAAAAGTATTCAATTAAAATACATATGAAACATTTATGATAAAAGCCAATTAAGAGGAAATGGGGTTACAACTTTATGAAGGGAAGTTAAGTTATTTACATACTGTATGAAAATTTGTAAAAGTTATATTTAAAAATAACTCACCTCGATCAAGTGAAGACTGTAGAGTTGATTTATTCCATTACGGTAAGGGAAATTTAAGGACAGGATAAAAGGATTTTCCGTTACCGCACTTGTTTCACACGGTTTTATATATTGTTAATAATTATATGATAACATATACAGTGAATTATATCATTAATTACACATTTTTGAAATGTACATTTCTTTTCACAACTTAACTGTCACCGCACGTGCTAGGCTCGACCATCTGTCTTTTTCTTTGTCGCACATATCGCGCATGCCTCTAATATCAGCGTATTACTCGCCGCAACTAGGTATTATCATAATTGCGACAACACACAATTCACGGAACAAATATCTAATTATAATTAACCTTTCATAATTAATTAAGGCGCAAACATACCCCCCACCATGAAAAACAAGTTTTTTCAGCCCAGATTGAAATTTAGTGGGAGGACTATATGCCCATGCCACACAAAATATTACTTCAAACTAAATTTGAGATTCTTCATCAGATATAATTTACCGATTTACCCTAGTTTTAAATTATAATTAAAAAAAAAAAAAATACTGGTTACCCAGTTACCCCATATTTCTTTTTGAGGATACTTACAAAAAAAACCCAAAATGAATTTAACCGCAACTTAAACCCTATTGCGTAGGCAAAGGGCAAACTTTTACGACTGGTCTAACAAAAAACCCTTTGCTGGTTCTTATAGTAACAACCCTAATGTACCTACTTTTATATTGGGAGACTGTTTATTCCATTTTTCTCTAACCTGTAGAGTAGTGAGATACTCTAGGTTCCATCGTCTCCAAAAATCTTGCACTAGTCTGTCAATTAATTGAAAACGATCTAATCTATTAATTTGCACATCTGTTATGTCACCTGCGGGCAAACTTTTCAAAGGTGATAACGTTAAAAAATCAGAAGGTGTCAATGCAGTCGGGGCGGACGAATCCGCTGATAATCTACATAAGGGTCGAGAATTTAATAAAGATTCAACTTGCGTTAAGAGAGTAGAAAGTTCTTCGTATGTTAATAGTTGATCTCCAATGACCCGATAGATATGACTTTTCGCCGATTTGACGTTACTTTCCCAAATTCCCCCCATATGTGGAGCAGACGCAGGATTTAGCCTCCATTCAATTCCCTGAAGTGCTAAGTCAGTGAGTAACTTGTCATTAAATTCTTTTGAACATAAAAATGTATAGAGTTCTGACAATAATCTTTTGGCCCCAATAAAGTTCGTCCCCTGATCTGAATATAAAACGCTACAAGGTCCACGACGCGATTAAAATCTTTTAAATGCTTGCATAAAATGAGACGTTGATAAAGAACTTACAAGTTCCAGATGAACCGCTTTTACGCTCATACATACAAATAAGCACACATAAGTTTTATGAACTGAAGCTCCCCTTTTTCGTCCTAACGTAATATTTATCGGTCCAAAATAATCAACCCCGGTATGAAGGAAGGCTTTGCATTGCTGCACCCGATATGCAGGCAAATCCGCCATTACAGGATTTAGAACCGAAGGTCTCGCACGAAAACAGTGATTACACGCGTGAACTCTACTCCGAATTAAACTACGTCCCGCAAGTATCCAAAGTTTTTGTCTGATTAACGCCTCCAGTAAATGAGGACCTGTGTGTAAGTTAATCTGATGATAATAATCCACTAATCTCGTTACTAAAGGATCTTTTGCTGGCAAAATCAGACGATGCCGGTGATCAAAGCTCATTTGAGCATTAGCTAATCTACCCCCTACCCTGAGAAGCCCGTCTTTAACAAAAGGCCGTAATTTACGTAACTTCGCCGAACCATCCTTTCCTGAATTCAACCGTTGAATATCAGGCCCAAAATGTTTAAACTGTACCAATTTAACTAAGGTTAATTCAGACTTTTGTAAATCCGCTGAGGAAATATATTCTCTAAGTGGTATTAATTTTAAAAACCGAAGTATCCACACAGTCGTGCGTAATATTAATGTCCATGAAGAACACCGAAGAATAAATTCATACAAAGGATAATTGTCAGTGTCGGTTGCGGTGGCCAAAATAATGGTTGCTGCCGCTGACGGATCATCCCCGCTATTTATTACTGCTGTTGGCCAATTCTTCTCCTCGCTGACTACCCACTCTGGTCCTGAGAACCACAAAGAATGTTTAACTGGCTGAGCGGGCGAAAGTCCCCTCGACAGGCAATCCGCAGGATTATTGATACCTTCAATGTGATGCCACAAAGCCTCTGGTAAGTTTTCCCGAATTTGAGCCACTCGATTGGCAACAAATATATCTTTCCAAAAGGATGCATTTAACCACTGGAGAACCGTAGTTGAATCCGAAAAGGCAAATATTTTTGAAATGAAAATTCTCTTACCGTAAGTATTTACAACATGCCTGACTAGCTTTGCAGTCAGGCATGTGCAGCGCCGCGCAGAGTTCTAATCGGGGAATTGTAATCACTTTGAACGGCGAAACTTTAGATTTTGCGCACACTAACCTAGTTACTACCTTTCCCGAAGCCGTGGTCGTTCGCAAATATACGACCGAGCCGTAACCATCCATACTAGCATCCGCAAAGGCCAGCTACATGACTGGTTGGTTTTCTTCCGCAAGCACCTGCCGTGGAATTAAAATTTCACTAATTTCCGACCATTCGTCAAGTAATTTAGACTATAACCGTGAGATATGTAAGGGTGGCTCCTCGTCCCATCCTAGTCGCCATAATTCCTTAACAAGTAACTTTAAATATAAAATAAACGGAGCTAGCAAGCCGATCGGATCGTAACACCTTGTTACCGCCGATAACAAGATTCGTTTAGTACATTTTGCATCCGGAATTACTAAACGGAAACTTAACAAATCTTTTTCCGAATTCCACTGCATCCCCAAAATTTTGTTATCAGTCTTGAAAACAACCGTTGTTTCTAACCTTTTCTCCATCGGTATTTGTTCCAAGAGAGCCAAAGAATTTGTGGACCATTTAGTCAGATCGAACTTGTCCGCTGCAAATAAATTCACTGATTCCTGATACAACCGATAAGCCTCCTCGATTGTGGACACACTCGTGACCATATCATCCATATATAAATCCCTCTCAACTACCCTTGCTGCTAAGGGATATTTTTCCCCTTCTTCCCGAACTAATTGCTTAACCGTACGCAAAGCCAAATAAGGGGAAGTTTTAACACCGAACGCCACCGTTTTTAACTCGAAAATATTAATTTCATTATCCGGTTTAAAACTCCACAATAACCGCTGAAATTTACAATGATCCTTTATAATATTTATTTGCCAATACATTTGGCGAATATCCGCTGTTATTGCTATTTTTAATAATCTGAAATTAAGTAACAATGTACATATGTCTGTTTGTAACTTAGGCCCCCCGTACAACAAATCGTTTAATGAAACGCCGCTGTCTGAAGGCGCACTAGCATCTAAAATTACTCGTACTGGAGTACTGGTACTTTCAGGTTTCAGGACCGCATGATGAGGAATATAAAACGATAACTCATCTAAGATTTCTGGGATTACCCTTTGTATGTGTCCCTGATCTATAAAATCTTGCATAACCTTATCATACTCTAATCGCATCGCAGGACTCTTTGCTAACCTTCGCTCTAATGATATTAACCGAGAGTGGGCACCTGCTTTAGAATCTCCTAAAAATTTTGGAGAACCTTTAAAAGGTAAGGCTACCGTAAACCTCCCTGAACCATCTCTACTATAAGTATCTAAATATATTTTTTCACATTCTAATTCTTCAGGATCCGCTGGTATTGCTTTTGGAACCTCCTCTATTTCCCAAAATTTGCTAATGAGCCGTTCAATAGCCAAGTCGTTAGTTAAAGTAAAAAATGTCTGAATATCCGTTGAAGACGTAAGCTCGGCAGCTTTTCCCATTACCACATAGCCTAATGTGGTTTGAATAGCTAGGGGCCCAGAACCAGAACCCATCAAAAGAGGAAAGAGCTCCGCCCCTAAAATCCCATCAATTTCTTGCGATTTGTAATAAGAGTCATCTGCCAGCTGAATACCCCTAAGATGCGAAAAACTTCTGATATCAGCTTGTACTCTAGGTAGTTTATCTGAAATTTTTTCTACTAATAAAACCTTAACTGGATATTTTATATCCGAATTGTGACGCGAACCAATTAACAAATCCGCCATGCGTTTGACAGGTTGCGAATTTTCCCTGTATACTACGTATCGATATTTTAGGGTGTAATAATACTCCCCCTAATAATAAATTTCGGGCTATACAATGCACAAAATTTAATGTAAAGTACATACATATAATATTAAGCAGTGGTTTTCAAATTAAAATTTAGTTCTGTTAATTCGTTTTCTTCTTCTGTCTGAGGATTTCTCATTCTTCTTAAAGATGGTCTTCCTCGAGGTATTATATCTCTGATCCTCTTCATCAACAATGGTTTTGTGGGTTGATCTGGAGGTCTGGGTGGATTATTATTTCCATTAATAAATCCTATTTTACACGTCCAGATTTTATACATTTGCATATACAATACAACATGAAAAGGCTAATTATTACAGCTATTATAACAAACAAAAACCATGAAGTATGTTTAACAACAAAATGTTCATTTATTAAATCATCTAATTCTTTATCGTATTGGCTTAGCTTATGTTCTGCAATATTAAGTTCATCAAGGTTTAGCTTAGTAATTTTTAGAGGTTGCAGTTTTGATAATTTTGCACGTTCAGGAAAATGATCACAACAATTAAAAGGAATATTTGGTATTTCAAATGGTCTTGAAATTTCAGATATTTTATTGCTTGCTTGAACTCGAGTTGTGCCTATGTAACTGGTACATGTAGGAGCTTGTTAAAAGTAAGTTTCGTTCAATTAAGTGACCTACTGTGGTCATATTAGGACAGTTTACAGTAAAGGGTAATTGCTTAGTCACTGCTATAAGTCACATATTTTCACTTATCCTTTGAACATTATAATCTTCAGAATATATTACAGAGATTTGACAGTTGTCTGGAATTTTGTCTGATTTTCTAAGAAGTTGAACTTCACATATGGCATTATTATCTAAAGTATAAGTAATAAGATTTGGGCACAATTTATGTTGTGAGTCTAATGTTTTACAATCATTTAAATTATTTAAAGATGTGTACGTTCGTGTATCATCTGAAACTGCTATTTTTGAGAGGTTAATAATATATGGAATAGTTTAGTTCTTTTATCTAATATTGGTATAGAGTACATGTGAAATAAATTATACGTTGTTGGTTCAACAACAGGAATTTTCAATACAAATACTAAGCTATCATATGTTTGATAAGCTTGTAATTCTATGATGTCAAAGTACCTTCCCATGTTTTGGGAAGTCGGTACTAGAGGTAAATTGTTTCTTTGCGAAGAGTGAGATATTTTGGATAATTGTGACATAAGTCTTTTGGTCCTATTACTGAAGGATGAATAATTTTCAAACTAGCAAAGGTAATGGAATTCAATACTTCGTCCAATTGTGTTTCAATTGTATAAATTTCAAGTAAGGTTTCGCATATCTCTATTGCTTTTAATCTAACTACATAATACATTTGATTGTCATTAATTTCTTGAATGGAGTGCTCTATGGATTTTATATTTTTATTAAAAGTTTCTTCGTCGATTTGTAATTTACGAATAGCATAATTAAAATTTTGAATAGTAGAAGTTATAACTAATATTTGGTTCTTTAGTAAATTCTCAAGTTTATTTTCATCTTGTTAAAATTTGTTTATACAACTTTCATAATAATCGCCATCTGAAGAGTCGAGATTACCTGTGATTGATTTAAAAAGTGTTCCTAAAACATTAGTAATACCTCGTTTTTTTCTAATGTTTACTTGTTCTTTATTTACATCTAATCTTATTTCATCAAACTTACTCTCTATAGTTTCTCTAATTTGAGTTAAAACGCTTATATGGGGCTTTAGATCCGTATAAAAATTTAGAAGTTTAGGTGATTTTGGTATGTTAGAAATCAAGAAGTGTCGTTCTCAACAAAACCGTCTAATATTTCTTCGTGCATTTTATTCAGTTTATCTTTCTGAAGGAAAACTATAATATTTTTATGTGATCTATCTAGTAGTTGATTATTGGTATAAGTTATTTTCGAATATTTAATTTCGAGTCTCCTCTTAAAGAGTTGAAATTCCCTAATTATGTCTTCGTCCAGTACTTCATTTGCATCGCTAACTTGAGAGTTTTCGTCTTCTTCATTGATCACTTTATTATTGTAGAGAATACTTTCTTCTTATTCTTGAAAAAGCATCAGCATTGCAATTTATTTTGCCAGGTTTATATATAATCTCGTAGTTATACTCTTCCAATTTTAAGCGCTATCGTGCGAGTCTACTACCAGGGTCTTTGATAGAGAACAGCCAAGTTAATGGTCTGTGATCTGTGACTAGTTTGAATCGTCTTCCATATAGAGATGGCCTAAAATGATGAACTGACCATATTATAGCTAAAAGCTCCCTTTCTGTCACAGAATATTTAGTTTCTGTAGTGTATAATGTTCTACTTGCATATGGTATGGGTAGATCTTCTCCAATTCGCCCTTGGGATAAAACAGAGCCAAGAGCAAATGCGCTTGCATCGGTTGTCAATTCGAATTCCTCTTCAAAGTTGGGATAGATTAATATAGGAGAAGTTACTAAGGCTTTCTTTAGTGTTTCAAAAGTTTCTACGCACTCAGAATTAAAATTAAAATCAGCATCTCTTTGCAACAATTTTGTAAGAGGTTTTGTTATTTTTGAGAAGTTGGATATAAGGCGACGATAATATCCGGCTATTCCTAGGAAACTCTTAATTTCTTTTTGAATTGTAGGTACCGGAAACCTTTGTACTGCAGCTACTTTATCTGGATTTGGTTTTACATCTTTCTCGGTTATTATGTGTCCTAGGTGCGACACTTCTTTTCTAAGAAATTCGCACTTGTCCGGTTGAATTTTCAAATTGTATTTTCGCAATCTACTGAATACTTTACTAAGCCGATTCGTTCATTAAGGGTTGACGAATATATTATAACATCGTCCATATAAACTAAGCATTTTTCGTTTTGAATTCCTGTCATGATACGTAAACCAAAGGGCATCCTAACAAACTCGTAGTGACAATTTTCTACAGAGTAAGCCGTTTTTCAAATGTCACGTTTTTCGATTTCAATCTGATGAAAACCAGAAGCGACATCTAATGTCGTAAAATATTCGCATTTCCCTAGTTGATCTAAAAGATCTGATATGTTAGGTAAGGGATGTTTATCATCTATCGTTTTTTCATTCAGTTTTCTATAATCAATAACTATTCGTCATTTTTGTTTTCCGGAAGCGTCCATTTTTTGGGTACCACCCAAACTGGACTGGACCATGGGGACACTGATGCCTGTATTATTCCTTGATCTAACATTTTGCTATTTTGAGATTATGCTTCTTGTTTATGCACGTGGGGATAACTATAAGATTTTGTAAATATGGGCTTCTCATCAGTTGTACTCATTTCATGTTTTATTTGGTTTGTAAATGTTAGTTGATCTCCTTTGAGAAAGAAACTGTCCTCAAACGATAAACATAAATTTTAAATTAAATCTTTCTCTTCATCATTAAGATGATCACGGCGTAATTGGTTTTGAATTTCTTTGTTCCGATAGAATTGGGGTGGTGAGTGTTTTACATTACAATTTAGCATTTCCTGAATATCATTGATAGGTTCAATTTCTAATTTATCTAGATTTAATGTCTTCGTAATCGTGTTACAATTCATTACACTTGTAAAAAATTCACATTGTTCATTTATTTTTATAATAGCATTTGGAATTTTTACTAAATCATAGTCTTGTTTGTTTAAAAATGCGGTTATATTTTTAAGCTTACATTTTAATTTAAATATTTGTTCGGTTCTAGGTTCTACTGTTATATTATTATTATTATTATTATTATTATTATTGTTTGCTTTAACGTCAGTTAGTTTTTCCTTGCTATTATTTTCTAAGTCAGATTCAATTTTTTCTGGAGTTTGTCCGACTTTGTACAAATTGTGGGATTTTTCTGGTGCAATTGATTTTCTGTTGCCTATATCTATTACACTTTTTGTTTTCTAAAAAATCTAAACCTAAAATAGCATCAAATTCGATGTCTAAATCATATATGTAGACTTTAAGAGGGCTACTATCTTTTGTAAATTTTATAGTCGGTGATATTTATGATTTGATTTGTTATACCTTGCACTAGTACATTTCCATCCTTAAAATTGTATTTTCAGGTGGGACAGTTTTTTGTTTAAATATTATTATATCCGCGCCTGTGTCAATTAATAATTTAAGTGTATCTGACTCATCAGTTATGTAAAACAGATTAGTAGAGTTTGTTGTGAAAATTTTGTTTAATGTAAAAATGTTTGATAATTGTCCGTCGTTTTTAATTCCTCCAATTGTGTCGTAATTTTCTCTACGTTTTGAGAGTGACTGGGCTGAGATGTTTGAATCAAGGTGCCAGCCGGAATAACTTGACTCTCGTATGAGTTTAATTGATGATTTCTCGGAATTGCGTTCTGAGAATTATCTCTATAATTTTGATTTAAATTGCGTTGAAAATTTGGATTAGGTTGTATCACCGATGGTCTTTGGTGATTGTTAAAATTTCTGAAATTATTCCGTGGAGACTATTATTATTATTATTATTATTTCTATTCTGATACATGAAAGAATTTGTATTCAAGGATCCTAAATTTTTATTTTGTTTTTTTATAACAAACGTTTATTGTATGACCAATCTTTTTACAATAATTACAAGTTGGTTTGTCAGATTGAGGAGGTCGTCTATTTTGATTCGTGTTTATAATTGTATCCTAATACAAATCAAAACTCGAATCAAAATAGACGACCTCCTCAAAGATTTTCGCGCTATCCTAATAGCGCGAAAATCTTTGCGTTTCAAGATATGACAATTGAAGTTCCCTTTTTATCTTATATATTGCTTCGCCTCTTGTTGTTGGATTTGAAGTTCTGATTATTGCGGACAATTTAGGTTCTAAACCAGTTAATAGCGTATCTAAACACATTTGTTCGATTAAGTTTACTTGAGCTAATCTTTGTTCAGGAGTTAAATTTTGACTGTTTATTGCTGAATGCAATTTTGCATTATGAGATTCTACTTTATGTGCAAACGTTAGTGGAGATTCGTTTGGTACTTGTTTCAATTTTGGCAAGTCGTGAATAAGACTTGTGAGATCTCTAGAGTCACCAAAATGTATTAATAATAGATATCTAATTTCAGGCCAAGTATTTAGATTTCTTGAATTAATAAGCTGCGAAGCTCTACCTCTCAATTTATTTTTGATATGCAACACAATTAGTGGAGTTTTATAGTCTTCAGCTAGGTTAAGTGCTGAGCTACAAGAGTTTAAAAATGTATTTAATAATATTTGATCACCTTCATATTCAGGAACGTTTGAAAATAATTCGTTTAGTTTATAAACATAAGCAATTTCTTGTTCTTGTTCATGTTCTTGTTCCTCGTGATGTTCCATCTCAGTAAGTATATTTAAATAAATTTCTAATTAAGTTTTGATATTTAAATATCTCAATTATTTATTATTAACAAATAATTTTTATATTCACAGAATATTTAATCGTATATATATGTATATAACTTTTCTTTGAATTTGCTAAAATTTATATTTTATTTTTCTTAATTCATATATTATATATTTAATTTTTAATATTTTATATATTAATTTTTCAAAAATGTATCTGATTACTAGACAAGAGCAGTTTCAAAACAATACACAAAGGTACTTACAGAAAAATTAAGTTGAGACTCATGGATGTCCGTCAGGGACTTCACCAGGTGTTCCTTCCACGGAAAATGAATTTCTTTGCTTGCTTTTCCTAGGTAGTTGCAGATTGAAGTTGTCTTCAATTTGCTGGACAGGGGTACCACCAGGTGCTCCTAATCCTCCAACAGTGATTTGTATGTCTTCTGCGATGGGGTTCGTAATACGTCTTAATGACCTGGACCTCAAACGTTCGATGTATAGAAATTTTTTTTGATTTTTCTTATGAACGCGACGCATCCTACAGCGTCTGCGCCAATTTTGTTACGTGGCCGAATTAAAAATTAACTTAAAAAAAAAAAAAATTTATTGTACGTAACAAAATAATTACAATTTTCATTTTTCTACACACTTTCACAGAGACAACTGAACAGTATCAGGTCTAAAACTACACTCGTCTTAACATTACAATTTTGGGGGTATTTATACAAGAATATACGTTTTAGAAGTCACGTAGGCACTTCCAGAAATTACTAACAGGGGTACTTATCTAAAGAGGGCTTGCCCTCGACCTTAGAGTTTATCTATTCTAATGGATTTATTTACATCCGTTATATTTAAAAATCTAAAAGAATTCAATTAAAATACATGTGAAACATTTATGATAAAAGTCATTTAACAGGAAATTGGGTTACAACTTTATGAAGGGAAGTTAAGTTATTTAGATACTTTGTATCTATATTTTAGGGTGTAAAATGTATACAACACTAAAAAAATAAAATAAACATATTGTATAATTTATAATGAAAACAGTTGGACAATACTTATTTAGCCCCAACAGTCTACAACTCATTATCGAGCGAGTTACAAAATACAACCAAAATAAACTCGGGTAAAAAATTATTAATGAAGCATATAATAGAAATTTCAAGGAATATAATAAATGATTATTGACATAAAAAGCATTTATAAACTTAAAATGTAAAAATACTAAAAACCAAAGAAAAATTTTCTGATACTTACCGTTGTCTGTATTGCTCTGTACAGCTATTGTGTAAGTGTGATTTAGGAAAGTGTGGTGCAGTAAACTGATATTTAATCTATTTGTGTACTTTATATATATATATATATATATATATTGTTCTATATTCTGATATCTATTTTATTTTTTATACGTTCGAAATTACTTTTTGAAAGTAAATTGAAATGATTTTATTGAGCGCCAAACAGTTTCTTAAAAGCTGTTAATATTATAGACTATAGAACACCATTAGCATGACCATCTACAATCTATAGAATGACTCTTACTCAGGGTCCAACGAAGTCGGTTCAATAAATGCTCATCGATCAAGATAACAATCTAAATAAATCAAACTCAGTATTGAACGAACAAAGTATTAATTTATTAACAAATTTGAACTTGGAATGTAATTAACAAATTTAAATAACAAAATCTAACTTAACTAAAATGATAAATATGGCCTTTATTTAAAATAAATATGTACCATGGATTTCTGATATAGTAAAGCTTTACCTTGTCTTTCTTTCGACTCGAGTAATGTTATATTATAACCTCTAACTGGTTATTATGATCCTTGAAATATTATGTCACTTGACTGACTTTTTAACCTCTCAAGGCTTCTTCTTCTTCTTCTTTACTGGATTGACGTTTGTTTCTAACCTCCAATTTATTTTCAAGATTTCCTTGAAGTATTTCTATCACTTGCCTGACGTTTGAAATTTCTTCACCATATAAATTTGCTAACTGGATTAACAAATACTTCCCTCTTCTAAATCTGCTTTCCGGATAATCTACTTCGTAATACTTTCAAAGTATACTCACTTCTTATATTTAATCAACTTTTACAATTTATTCTTGATATCAATATATCTGGATTGTAATTTTCTAACCTTCAATTTATTCTCCACTTTTCTTTAATTTTCAATTTATTAATTATTCGTGGATGAATATTTTTCGCAGCTCGCTGTTCAGCGGTGTATGATCAACTGATTTGTTATTTTTAGTCGTTTCAATGGGTTAATTTCCAATATTTCAATTGTTTTTTTCTATTTTGATCTAATATTTCAAAATTTAATTTTAATTTAAAATTTAAACTATTCAGTTTTGTTTGTTCTTTACCTTAAGTGAATACTGTTTTTAATTCTTTATTTTTCCTGATAAGTTTCTTATTCTACTTTTCAGGATTAAGTGAATAATTATAATTACTCGAAATATATTGACATATTACATACACTTTCTTAAAATCTACTTATAACTACAATTAACAATTCCAATCTCAAATAAATACTAATTCATACATTTAGATGAATAGCAATGATAAACACAAAATGCTAGTAGTTAAAAACGTACTGCAGTTTCCATACTGACAGAATACTTATATTATAAACTAAAACAAGAAATTGATACGCCAACAAACATTTAACATCATACTATTAGTCCTTTCTTTCTGCATGATGTGAAATATCATTTACAAAACACCTTTCTGCAATGATATTTGAAAATATCTGAAAACTTAAAATGTCATTCAGTGTTTTGTAATATATGGACTTACTATTTCTAAAATAATTACGCTGCACTGCAACTACTGTTGATAGTCTTTCATTCAATATTCATTTTGTGTAGATTTACAGTGTTTCTACACAAAATATGATTTTCAGCCCTAAAGTTTGACATGCATGTCAGATTTTATAAAATTTACTTTTTTGTTTTCCAATTTCATTCTAAATCATTTTAAATGAGATTGTGATTCTCTATCAGTTCATGTTTTATTATATACTATTTAGAATAACCTTGTTAAACTAAAATAACTTCATTTTATGTTTATTTAAATATTTTGTTCGTATTCAATATCAAGTTTCATTCTCTGCATCCTACTCGATGAGAATAAGTGAACTTGAATCAATTAAATAAACCACAGATACTCCTGCTTCTGTATGATCCGTTAAAGTAAAACTGTTATGATTAATTCCTAAAATACATACAAATTTGTGAATTTTATTTATGATTTCAAACACGACACTTAGGTAGTGTTCCACAGTGTGGATACAGCAATATATATATATATATATATATATATATATATATATATATATATATATATATATATATATATATATATATATATATATTAAAACAAAATATTTCTGTCTATCACCTCTATGAATCCTTATTTTCATAAGGATAGTAAACCAAACTGCAACGAATTGCTAGTCTGGCCGCGTTAAGGATAAAAATCACATTTTATCACAAAACGCTTGGTTTTGATTGAAACAAACACCAGCCGAAAGATTTATACCTAATTAAAGGCAACTCTCGCACCAGTCATCTCGGGCCACTTGCAGACTGCAGTTTCGCGCTGGTGGCGCTCGTCAGTGCAAGGCTTCCCGAGACGACTGACACGAGAGTTTATTTTTCCCAAGTGAACACCTCGCCGTTGCAAAACGACGAAATGGGGGAAGCTCCATCTAGCGGTCAATATCCGTCTCAATCAAAACAATATCCCGACATGGGGTGCATGTAATAGTTCAAGAGCATGCTTCTAGAGGGCAGAATATATTAAGACAAAATATTTCTGTCTATCACCTCTATGAATCCTTATTTTCATAAGGATAGTAAACCAAACTGCAACGAATTGCTAGTCTGGCCGCGTTAAGGATAAAAATCACATTTTATCACAAAACGCTTGGTTTTGATTGAAACAAACACCAGCCGAAAGATTTATACCTAATTAAAGGCAACTCTCGCACCAGTCATCTCGGGCCACTTGCAGACTGCAGTTTCGCGCTGGTGGCGCTCGTCAGTGCAAGGCTTCCCGAGACGACTGACACGAGAGTTTATTTTTCCCAAGTGAACACCTCGCCGTTGCAAAACGACGAAATGGGGGAAGCTCCATCTAGCGGTCAATATCCGTCTCAATCAAAACAATATCCCGACATGGGGTGCATGTAATAGTTCAAGAGCATGCTTCTAGAGGGCAGAATATATTAAAACAAAATATTTCTGTCTATCACCTCTATGAATCCTTATTTTCATAAGGATAGTAAACCAAACTGCAACGAATTGCTAGTCTGGCCGCGTTAAGGATAAAAATCACATTTTATCACAAAACGCTTGGTTTTGATTGAAACAAACACCAGCCGAAAGATTTATACCTAATTAAAGGCAACTCTCTGACTGATGCGAGAGTTGCCTTTAATTAGGTATAAATCTTTCGGCTGGTGTTTGTTTCAATCAAAACCAAGCGTTTTGTGATAAAATGTGATTTTTATCCTTAACGCGGCCAGACTAGCAATTCGTTGCAGTTTGGTTTACTATCCTTATGAAAATAAGGATTCATAGAGGTGATAGACAGAAATATTTTGTTTTAATATATTCTGCCCTCTAGAAGCATGCTCTTGAACTATTACATGCACCCCATGTCGGGATATTGTTTTGATTGAGACGGATATTGACCGCTAGATGGAGCTTCCCCCATTTCGTCGTTTTGCAACGGCGAGGTGTTCACTTGGGAAAAATAAACTCTCGTGTCAGTCGTCTCGGGAAGCCTTGCACTGACGAGCGCCACCAGCGCGAAACTGCAGTCTGCAAGTGGCCCGAGATGACTGGTGCGAGAGTTGCCTTTAATTAGGTATAAATCTTTCGGCTGGTGTTTGTTTCAATCAAAACCAAGCGTTTTGTGATAAAATGTGATTTTTATCCTTAACGCGGCCAGACTAGCAATTCGTTGCAGTTTGGTTTACTATCCTTATGAAAATAAGGATTCATAGAGGTGATAGACAGAAATATTTTGTTTTAATATATTCTGCCCTCTAGAAGCATGCTCTTGAACTAATATATATATATATATATATATATATATATATATATATATATATATATATATATATATATATATATATATATATATATATATATATTAAAAAAAGACACGTACCTACTTTATATATTATTATTACATATTATATATTCTGTTCAGATTTAATGTTGTGATTTATTATCGCTGTGATTTACTATTGTGTTTTATGGTTGGGATAAATTGTATTGTACATTAGTTATAATTCTAAACAATTATTAAGTCACTTTTTGGGTACTTACATTTATTCACACTGTAGATTTGTGTGTGTATGTAATTATATTAATGCTTCATTTTTAAATCTTTACTTCTTGATTTGTAATATTTTGTAAACCTACAGCATCAGTAATTAAAAATAATTCTACAAAATTTGTCTATTTAATGTATACGTTTTCAGTAAATAAGCTTATTATATTACTTATTATTATTAAATTAATCTTCTTTTGAAATAAATTATAAGTTTATTCAACCGAACAATATTGTTTTGTCAAGTCACGTGAGTGGAATCTAAATGCAACCTATATATTTTGTTGAGAAGTTTACATTATTTTGTTGATTTAAATAACGTCTATTTTGTTGTATTTGCAAAATTGTTGTTTGTTACAATTAAATAATTATTTCTACGGAGCTATTGTCAGCATTTTTATATGTCATCGAGAGGGTTAATGTGCAAGAAAGAGTTTTGCAACTTGGTTAAAAGTGAGGCGGTTTTTAACAAGCGTGTAAAATCTAAATCAACGGCCACAAAAAGGTTCTATTCCTCTATAAATGTTTGTACGACTCTTAACTAGTAGTATTACTCTTGCAAGCATTTTTTATCTATATAGTAGTTCACCCCTTCATTCACTTCTATATTTTCTGCGGGCTTCAGTGAGAAAAATTTCAATATAATCAAATTTATTGCCTTAATTTGCTTAAATTAGAGAAGTGAAATGTAAAGAAACATTTTACCACCAATTTGTCAACACCTTGCCCCCTCTGACATCCCTAAAAATTATGTTAAAGAAATATACGTAATTTTCTTGGAGATATTTATGTACAACTTTTTATGTATAACATTTACGAACTTGAGTTGGGACACGGAACTAGAGGATCTTACGAGGTATTGTCAATATATCGCTTCACATTGAATGAGAGAGCACAGAATTTTACAGATTTATATTCATCACTCCTCGTCTACAGTCCACTGGGCTTCGTATGTCACATAGAAATATAGGTGAGATTAGATGCTTAGCAAATCTGATTTGTCGACACCAACCTTGGTCAGAGTTATATCAGAGAATATATTAAAACAAAATATTTCTGTCTATCACCTCTATGAACATGTAAAAGTCATGTTATGCCCGCCAGACTAGTAAAAATTTGTTAATTGTTATTTTTTATGAATTTTTGAATTTAGCTTAAAAAAATTATTCTTCTTTTCAAAACATTGCATGAAATTTACGCAGTTTGTGTTATCTATTACAACTTATCTGGCTGATAATTTTTGTTAATTAATTCGTCAGACTGGATTTTCAATGTGTAGCGTCAATGCATCAGAATCAATCACTGGCATCTCATAACACCTTAAAAAAACAACTGAAGTTTAAGATCTCCTCTATTCATAAAAATTTGTCTATTATTGAAAAAATGTTTTTCACCATGTCAGACTTAATTTTTAAGCAACAAAGTTCTTTTTTAAAAAAATGAGCTTTCAAATTTCCGCGTCAAAACATCACCTTAAATTTTTCTGTAATTAAATTTTATGCATAAAAGAGATATTGAACTTAAATTCAGAAAAACTAAGATGTTGATTTGATGCGGTCATTGTAAAAGCTTATTAAAAAAGAACCGTCACGGCGCTTAAAAATTAGGCCTGACATGGTGAAAAACATGTTTTCAATGCCAAGCAAATTTTTATGCATAGAGATCTTAAGCCTCAGTTGTTTTTTTAAGGAGGAGTTCTGAGATGCTAGTGATTGATGCTGATGCATTCAAAATTAAGTCTGACAAATTAATTAACAAAAATTGTCACACAGACAAGTTGTAATAGATAGGAGAGATCTTAAATTTCATTTTAAAACAAAAATCAAGGAGGTGTTATGAAGTGCACTTTCATAAAAAAAAAAAGTAATTTATAACAAAAGGTCTGCCAAAAGTTGATTAACAAAAATGGTCAATGAAACATATATTCTTTATAGGATTTTGCAAACAGTGGAAAGAAAAGCTATCTATGAGAACTAAAGGAAAAACTATATATATAAATATTAATGAAATCTTTGCATTCTTTCGATAACCTGACTTCTGGTTATGCTACAAAGTGAAAATTCTTATCAGCCATTCTCATTTTGACACTAGCATCCAACCTAGTCCCCTACGGCTAAGCAGGCTAAACTAGTATCCACATGATCCCCTACGATATGTAAATTCAGTTAAAAATGAGAACAAAGGCCTGAAATTAATTTATTTACGTACCTTGTCTTTAAAAATTTTTTCATTCTAATGAATTACATTTTCATAAAATCTCATTCAGTTTCTTGGAAATGCTTAGCCTTTGAAACCTAAATATTTCGAATGTTCGTCGTGTAATTTGACAATTGTTTAAATAGTGTTGTTCACAGTGCTCCTTTAGATCGTTATCAGTTGAATTTTAAAAACTTATAACCATCAGTTAATCAATATTGGCAATGTTTGTTTTTTTAAACACGCTTCATAATTATTTTTATAGCAAGCTTTGCAATTAAATTTATTATCAAATCTAGATTTGGAGAATTATATAAATAATTAAAGCCCTTTAAACCACAAATTATCACACCTTAAAATTGGTATTTTATAAATAAACTGCACATCTTAAAATCAATTAACATCTACATTACAATTAAGAATTTCTCAATTTAACAAAAACTTTATAAATTCTTCTGTTACATCAAATAAAAAATTATAATTAAAATTAATAATTTACTAATTAAGCAACAATTTCGGAAATTAATATGTTTGTAATAAAATAACATAAACAAACAAACAAACAAGAAAAAATAAAACGAATTGACCCAACAGTGCCATACATTTGAACTAAATCTGCATTCAATTCAGTACATTTGGTAGAGAATTCGCACTGCAAAATTCCTCTTAAAATTGAAGTCTGTGGGGGTTTGGAAGTAAAAGCTGCGACCGGTCTGATTAAATAGCTTATAATAAGAAATAGACAAATTCGTTTTAGAATTTTAATTGCTAGTATAACCAGAATTTAGTTATCGAAATAATATATTAAGATTGGAAATCAATAATTTTACAGATAGTTTTTCTTGAAGTTCCCTTAGTTTTTTCTGCTCTTTGCAAAATCCTATAAAGAATATGTTTCAGCTTATAATTAATTGTGTTTATGTGTAAAGTTCTCCAAAAATATCCGTGAGAAAGGACGTTATTCAAAATTTATCAAATATTAACACTGAACGATTTCACAGGTACGCAAAAAAAAGTGGTCTGTTACCGGGACCCGACAGAGTAATCCCTGTGTATATCGACATGCTGAATACGAATGCGATGTCCGTTTAGCTCCATCACCCACCAATTTTTTGTAAATAACGAAAGTAACCCAGATTCATGTTCAACGTCGAAGTATCGAAATGTCGAAATATATAGGGAAATATATAGGGATTACTATAGAGCTTCAATAACTTCACTGTGGTGCAAAATTTCAAGGCCTATTTCGATTTTCTTTTCAAGATCAAAAATCCAAGAAAAGTGTTAACAATTTTTCTCAAATCTGACTACGGCAGTGGGTTAGGATACCTTCAAATGGGCGTGACCGAAATTTAACAAAAAATATTGGTTCCGAACAGAAATATAGCATAATTAAAATTTATATTATGGTAACGAAATATTAATGTTCGTCACGTAATTCACAATAATTCTCTAAATAATATTGTTTACAATGCTCCTTTAGATCGTTATCAGTTGAATTTTAAAAATTTATAACCATCAGTAATCTAATATTGGCTATATTTGTTTTCTTTAAACACGTTCCATAATAAGGATAATTAATTATTTTTATTAGCAAGCTAGACTTGAAGAATTATGTAAATAATAATTAAAGCCCTTTAAACCACAAATTGTCTTACCTTAGAAGGAGGCGATATTGAGAAGAGAATAATAAATTGTTATTTAATAAATAAACTGCGCATGTTTTATTAAGATCAGTTGACATGTACATTACAATTAAGTATTTCTCAAATTAACAACAATTTAAAAAATTCTTTTATTACATCAAATAACAAATTATAATAAAAATTTAAAATTTTCGAATTTTGCAACAATTTCAGTAATTACTATTTTTGTAATGAAACAACATAAGAGACCATAAACAAAAAAACAAAAATAGAACGAATTGCCACAACAGTGCCATATGCCAATGTTAAGATTATCCGATGTAAGAACTCTTCTGCCCATTACTTCCAAATGTTATTTCAATGAGTACCTGCAAATAAAGTAATACCGAATTCCTACCGAAATAGCCCATTATTTCAACATACTGGAGTGCAAATATGGTATCTTTTCGTTTAAAAATCTGGACGTGGAAGTAGTGAATCCTTATAGACAAGGCGAAAACCTCGCCTTGGTATGAAAACATGTTTTCATTATTTTTCCATATTCACATTCAGGACATGCCCCTGAATACGGATCAAGAGTTTACCAGACGAAAATCTGGTCCCAATTTGGGTAAACTATTTTTTTCAACAAATTGCAAAAATCGCTTTCTTTGACAAGAAAGAATTTTGTTGTGGTCATTTCAAACAAAAAAATCTCGTGTTATTTTTCCGTAAAGTTGATCTTTTCCGACTTATAATTAATTTAATGTTTGAAAAATGCAAAAACGACCGTTTTCAAGGTTGAAACACAATATTAAAATATGATTTTTTTGAGTTCACCAAACTTCTTATATTTGAACACCCATTAACAAAATTCTGAAGAGTAAGTACAGACCATTTCATTCTAAAGCTTACATTTTTAATTGTTAAATAGACGTCAAACATTAACATAACATAATTGTTTATAAGTCGCAAACGATCATTACGAAAAACTGAGAAGAGACCTTTTTTGTTTAAACTGATCAAAAGAACCAAATCCAAATTCCTTTGTTTAAACTATTTTTTAAACAAATTGCAAAAATCGCTTTTTTTGACCCGAATGATTTTTCTAGAATTTTCTGGGCCTTTTAAACAAAAAAGGTCTCTTGTAATTTTTTCGTAAAGTTGAGTATTTGTGACATATAAACAATTAAATGTTGATGTGGATGCTAAAAACGTCTATTTAACAATTAAAAATTTTAGCTTTAGAATGAAATAATCTGTACTTACTCTTCAGAATTTTGTTAATGGATGTTCAAAGATTATATAAAAAGTTTGATGAATTCAAAAAATTCATATTTTAATATTGTTTTTGGATGTTTTTGCGTTTTCTCAAACATTAAATTATTTATAAGTCAGAAACAGTCAACTTTACGAAAAAATGACATGTGACAGTACCGCAGTGTTACCCCAAAAATGATACATGACCAGATAGAGAGAAGAGGGAAATATAAATATATGAAAAATTGTTTGGTATTCCATTTAAAAAATCAAGTATTAGCTTGCCACCGCTATGTGAAACACCCGGTAGATTTGAAAGTAATTTATAATATGCCACATTTAATCTTCCAGAATTTTTATCTAAGACATTTTGTTAAATTTCAAACAGTTGAGGAGATATTGACCGTCCCCGCCATTAGTGACTCGCCCTGTATATATTATATATCAGTAGACAGATAGGTAGGTACTCATCACATATATGAAAACAAAAGTAAGAGATATTTATATTATGACAATAAAATAAAGAGTCCTATCATAAAACAAAATAGAGGGCTATAGGCTACTGAATATGTCCAAAATTAAGGGGTAGAAAGGAACAATTACGCTAAAGGGTTGTTATTTTAATTTAATTTAATTTAATATGTAACTTTGACACCTAAAAATGATAAAATCACAAAGTGCTACTAAATTCTGGGGTGCGTTTTTGAGAGCCAACCGAAAAAGCCTATTTTATAGTTTATCAAAGTAACTCAGAAACAATGCAAATATGTAGATTTTCATAAGAATATTTTTTTGTAGAAAATTAAATTTCTTAAATTTCTCATTCAAACACGTTGTTGAATTTTTTTACTATTTTTAGTATTAAAAATAATTAGAAAACAAAGTTAAGAATTCACAAAAATTCAATTTTTCTTCGTTTTTCCAGTAATTCGTCCATAACATTTTTTACGCATCTTAGGTACTTATATGTATATGTTCACAAAAAAAGTTCCTGGAAAAACAAAGAAATCGTTTTTTTCCGCTCTGTACGACCAACGGTGACGGAGATATCGACATTCAAAGTTGACCATCTTTTGCCATATTTTACCGCTTTTGCTCTGATACATTTTTGCTTCTAATTTTCAGCAAATCAGTTTATTTTTGTGCAATAAAACAACAATTTTAAGATAATTTAATAATAATAATACAAATGCTTCAAACTGTTTAAAAGGCTGTCACGGAAATTGTGGTTGCAGACAGTTTGGCATCAAATGCTCCATATTTTACAATGAATGTGCAGGAATTAATTGCGAAAATCCAAATGTGCCAGAAATATCACAAGAGGATGTCTATAAAGATACCGACAATGAAGTTGATATCTCCATCGAAAGTATTAATATCTAATAATCGACTTCTTAAAATTAATAAAGTACAATATTTTTTTACCTTCAGGAATAAAAATGTCATTCTGTGAAATGAGTTTATTGTTCATAATGCTTTTCTACAATTTTTATTTATTTAAAAATCAGTTTATTTTAAATAATGAATAAAATTTAAATTTAATATAATAAAGCTCAACTACAAACATTAATTAATTGTTTCTGATTACTTTTTCGTAATATTTATTTTAGAACGCTAAAGAAACTGGTATTATTTTTAAATGATCTTAAAATTGTTCTTTTATTGCACAAAAATAAATTGATATACTGAAAATTAGAAGAAAAAATGTATGAAGCAAATGCGGTAAAATATAGCAAAAACTGGTCAACTTTGAAGGGCAATATCTCGGTCACCGTTGTTTGTACAGGTAGAAAAAAAGAAATTTCTTTGTTTTTCAAGAAATACTATTAAAACATTCAACAAATCTATGAAAACTCTAGAAAACAACGAATTAATTATAACAAATAGAATTATGCAAATTCAAGCACATATGGAAAAACAAGATATCTACACCAATGAAAATAGAGCAATATCACTCTTACATACCACGCATAGTCAACTAATTATTGCCATGAACGAAATTATAAGAATCTTGGAAGAAATAGAAACGTCGATTACCTTCGCTAGAATAGGATTAATGCACCCTACTATAATCGATCCAGATGATTTGCAGTATGAACTACATAAAATAGTCGAATTAATCAGTGAACCAAATAAACTGCCATTCTCCATAGATGATCTTATATCATTTGAAAAAATTATAGAAATTAAAGCTTATCAAAAAAATTACGTAATAAAATTTATTATAGAAGTTCCTATCATCCAGGATGAGATGTACAATATTTTTCACCTATGGGCCCTACCTACGTTAACGTCTGATAATAGTTTTAATATTATAATCCCAAGATCCAAATTCCTAGTTCTCTCCGAACAATCATACACACTATTTGATGAACCCTGTATAGAAATAAATAACGAAAATTATTTTTGTAAACCGTCAGAATTACATCATGTAAATAATAAAGTTTGTGAAATTCAAATCATACTTAAAGAGCAAACTCTAAACTGTAGTCAGAGTAAAATAGAACTCATTGAATCTAAAGTACAAGAAATTGATAAAAATCAATATATAATCATTTCTCCAACGAGAAACGTATTGAAAATAAATTGTAATGACCATTTAGAAACAAAGGACGTTCTTGGAACCTATATTATCTCGCTTTTACCAGAGTGCTTTATTCAGTTTAATAACCATATAATAAAGATTTTTAAAACTGATTTAAAAATGAACCAAATTAGTAGCTTCCTGCCGAATGTGCAACATGACATTGAGAAATTATCTTTCAAAAGTAAAGCACTAGAAATTTCACATATTGACTTAGACGATATAAATAAATTAAACGATGAATTAAATTTAAATAAACATCTTGTGAAAAATTTAGAAATGGAACAGACGTCATATTTTGATTTTGAAACTCTTTTTATTTATATTGTGATTGCTTTGATAATAATTTATGTTGTTCCCTAGACTGAAATTATTGTATCTCAGAATGACTTCAAGAAAAAATCAACTAGAAGAAAATAAAGAGGATACCCAAACACAAAATGTGTCCTTTCGCATAACATGAAGTTATGCTCAAGTTAGGCCCCGGAGGAGTTAGCACTGTCTAGGCGCCCAATAGAGGATAAGGAATTGCTTATTCAACTCTGATAGCATAGTTTATAAATATATGTGTCCTAGATTAATTTACTCACTTCTATTATAATCTCGTTTGTAATAAAGTCTACTTTTAAAAGCATTTTGCGTATTTCTTGTTGACTAAGTTAGCCTGTATAGTTGTAAATTGTTTTTAAAAACACGGTTGTTACGGCCAACAACGTAACTCGTGGATGCACCACGGTTTGTCAGAAATGCCGACATCTTCAGAGACCTGGAATACACCCCGGTAACTAAAGTCATCCAGAGCAGAGCGAAGAACCTATACGCCCGTGCAGCATAGAATGGGAATCGGCTGGTCAGACAGGCGACTGACTACGACCCCAACGACGCTCCTAGGCACAAGAGGCCGAAGCTCCAGATCCGGGATAATGGGTAAGTAGAACTAACCTTCTTTTCAGCCCGTTCTTCAAGCCACGCCGCAAGGAGACAATGACCAAAACACCCAAATCACTCGATCCCGGGGGTATCCAGCAAACATCCAGCTAGGTACCCTTACCCCAGCCCGTGCCGGCATCTGACGCTAAAATAAGCGTCCTTGGCCGAGCACAATCCTTGAGCTACACAGCCCAAAACTTCCTTCCGACGAAACCGGAGCACATGATGCCAATTGGCACCCTGGGCTCCGACTACTCACACACCCCCAAACCCTTCCAAACTCCGAGAGGGTGCGGCAACAGCCGTTCCCTCTCACGATAGACGAAAGACGCTCCCGGGCGCCAACATGCCAGCGAAGAAAGAAACTCAAGACAGAAGAGCGCCAAAGGAAACGACCCAGCTGGCAGGGTCTAACAGCCAGGACCAGGGGAGGTCTGATAACTTCGCCTACACCGTCTGCATTTGCAGGTGGGGTAGTTGTAAAAAGCAGGCCCACCTCTTACGAGGCCGGTCCAGGTCTACAGCGATGATTGGGGCAAAGAACTCAAAGCTCGACCCCTAATCATTCGAGACCGCCGTCACAGTCAAGAATATTGGCGCTCGCGCGCCAGTTGATCGCTAGCAGCCGCCGCGGCATCATTCACGTACTTAATTTTTCAACATTTTCTTTTCAACATTAATTCTCCATTTAGTCATTCTGAAGGCTGCGATACATTTAAACTTATTTATCATTTAACCCCAGTTTCGTCGGAGTATCTTAAATACGTCCGTATGACCCATTTTACCCAGTTTCGTCAAAATATAATAAATATTTTGCACGACCCTTTTACTCTCGAGATTTTGGTGTGCCACTTAAACACACCAAAATCATTAAAAGAAAGATTTCGATATGACTGACACTGTTTCGATATAGCCTTTTCCAAGGTTGCCGCCAACACGAAGATAAGGAACAGCAACAATTTCATCAGAGATTCTACACGTCGGTTGACACTCCGATAGTTGCAACGAAATACGAGCCCTCGTATGTACTGGTCAACAAACGCAAGCTTCTCCGATAGTAATAGAGTGCCTCATCGCCGTACAAGGACTTAGGTAAGTTTCACCGACCCAGTGATCCTCGATCTGTTCCCTTCACCACGGCAAGTCTCTCTACGACTATAGACTTGTTCGTGGCACCGCTCCAAGACATCACCTGTTCCTGAACTTTAGGGGGCAACCCTGATGTGCTCCGAAATCCTACAATCACCGCCTGCTTCAACCGTCCAGTGGCAAATCAGTTCATACGCCACTGCCCTTCCTGATATCCAAGAAGCATTTCTGTTCCTGTTTTCCGCTGTGTAACAGCAGCTGTTCGAGAAAGGCCGACTCAGGCGATTTCAACGTGGGCGACGTCCTCGTCCACATTGATCTCTTGAGCCACTCGCCTCGTCGGGAATTCGACAAGCTAAGGGACGCATTTCGACTCAACGAGCATACCGGAGTGTTGAGAAGGATTTAGGCCCCTTCTCTTGTCAGGTCGTGAAAGACAAACTCATCCTAAATTCAGACAGAATACATTTCTAAAATTTTCAGTTAGGACTGACCACAGAGTGTCTAGCTGCACATCGGCTGCGCCCGATCTAGCCACTCTGTTTATCAAGGACTAGACTTGTTATTATTATATTTTCTCGGCACACTGCTTTTGGCTCACAGTTGTGTCGCTGCTCGCAGTAAATCTGCTTGTAGGTATAATACGTCTACGGACGACACCCCAGGGGTGATAATTTGATTTATCTGTTTAGCTATGGCACATTCTCAGTCGCCGGCTCCATCAGCGTGAGATCTCACCGCGCATAAGTTGGGAATCAACAACCGCTATTTATACACTACAAGCACACACGGATGTGTTTCACCTCTCGCGGTGGCGTCGCCGCACGGCGTCCCCGTACAGGCAGGGTTTGGCTTCTCTTCAGGGGGTCAAATTCGTGGACAGACTTAGAAAAATTTCTATTACTCTCAGGATATACCGGATTATTACATCTCCACCCTCTAAGGGATGATTTAAATTTTTATACTTCGGCGAGTTTGAATAATAAAATATAATTAATTGCTCTCAAAGCAAGAAGTCCGCACACGTGCATATAAAGAAACGCTCATATGCATTTATCACCTGTCATAGCCCACGCAAATTTTACTAAAATTATTTTGAAAAACACTCTTAGAAAAATACTTTTACAAAGTAATCACCGACTCACCCGTCAAGTAAATCATAGCAAATATGCACCGTGCGCCAAAGCTCGCGTCAGATCTAATTAAATTATTACTAAACCGCCTTTCAGAAAAATAATTTTCAACGGAACAAAGCAATGAATAGCCATACACATTCGTACCCCTATAAATACGAATCACACCCGCCAAGACAAGCAGTAGCAGTAGTAGAGTAGAAGTCAAAAGTCACCATCTACAGTTCTAGTGCGGTATCAGTTCGGTTCAATTTCGATTAGAGTAGTAAGGTTCAGTGACTTCGCGAGAGACAAACTTTTCTTAATCAACCCTAAAATTAAAATCACTTAATCGCCGCGTTAAGCCATATACAAAAAATTCCGCGATTAAATTCCAAATGGATCTTCTCATAGTATGGTTTTAAAATCATATCTGTGTTAGATTTTAATAATGAGTAACTAACTGTGTTAAAAGATCAAAGGCTGTGAAACTCGTAGATCAAAAAACAACCCCATTTTGTAAACTCGAAGGCTGTGAACTATCCACAAACAAATTTGTTACCAAATCAAGCGACGTTACTTTAAACTACAGTGTTTTATTTTACATCGACGAGGAAATCAGAATCCTCCGAATAATTCATAATTTCTTCGCACACGTAATTAACCCGACCGACTAGCACCGGCAAGCCACATCTCAGGGAAGCTACTCCTGTTCAAAACCTCCCCTCTTAGCACGAGGGAGAATCTGACCAAGTTTCAGCCCCATCCAGTATAGGTAGAGATCCCGCTGTATAGATTTCCTATGAATAAGATACATGAAAAATTTTGTATGAGTGAGTAAGTACTACCACAGATATACAGGGAGCCACTTTTCATTTTTGCAAATTTTGCCCGCGCCATGGAATTTTACCAGAAATGACGTCAAAATGGGAGGATGCGGGCAAATAAGAAGAGGTAGCCTATTTTTTTTAATAACTAGAAGGCTTGTACTTTAACTTAAAAAAAAAATAATTCATGTATTCGATGACTTAAGAAAACAGAAAAAAAGAATACATTAATCGAGGATGTCTCAGAGTTGCGGGCAAATTAAGCCTGGCAGTCCACTACAATCTCATTGCATACCTCAAAACCTACATTTTAACGTAAGTTTTATTCACGTATTCGATGGATCAAAAATCATGACCGGAAGTGACGTTAGAATTCCATGACGCGGGCAAAATTTGCAAAAACGAAAAGTGGCTCCCTGTATGTCTGTGGTAGTACTTACTCACTCACATAAAGATTTTCATGTATCTTATTCATAGGAAATCTATACAGCCGGCTCTCCACCTAGTAAGAAATAAGGGAACTATAGGCAACGAAAGCACTTATAGGGAACAGGAGCACAGAAGTTGAAATTCTGTTCTTCGTCTAAACAACCTTTCAGAGGCTACAGCTACCCTGACAACTATCCGGACCGACTTCGAAGACCTCACTAGAAAGCACAACATTCAAGGTAGGGTAGTTTTAGTAAATATTTTAAGCCAGGGGTGTGAAACTTCAATAAACAAAAACCAACCCCCAATAAAAAACACCCCCGAACAAGAAGCGTGTGTGAACAAAGGCAGTACGTAGCACAAGGAAAGGAGAATTACTCCTCACAGTAGACAAAGACAAGGGTGGCACAGGCCCGCTGAAAGAGGAAATCCTCAAAAATACGGGAAGAGACGGCGTAACCGCCAGATTAGCAGGCAGAAATACACAGAGAAGAGAAGAGAATTAAGGTCAAATCTGTAAGACTGGCCTATGCAAATAGCCAAAACGCTACCGTGGTCACCCCGAGTGAACTAACGAGGAAGCTATTGGAGCTCCAAATGGTAAAAATCGGATGGGTTAAGGCACGAGTCGAAAAAAGGACCGAAGCCATTAGATGCTTCAAATGCTGGGGGACAGGGCACACCCCCCGAACTTGTACAGGAAAAAATGGAGAGGCACTGTGCCTATAATGCGGAAAAGAGAGGCTATTATTGAACCAAGTAAAATGATCCATTTGAAAAAATATCCAATTTACTAAAAAGTAAATTCAGACAAAAATCCCATGAAAAAATAACATTTAAATCAGTAAAAAGACTTCTAAACACCTTTGGCATCATATTAAATCGAAATCCACGTAAAAAATTATTTCACTAAAAATGATCAAAATATTGACAGAAAAATGTTTCATCTCGAGGACGACGGTCAATCACCTTTGGGCTCCGTCGTTCGAATTTTCAAAAGTACTAAAAAAATTGACAAAAATTTTAAGTTGCGCGGAGCGGAAAACCGCTCCGCTCCGCCCGACGAACTTTTCGAAAGTACCACGAATTTGGTTTTTGGAAAGTACAACGAATAAAATCACACGGGACGGAAAACTGCTCCGTCCAACAGATTTTTTCGAAAGTACAACGAATTTGACTTTTCAAAAGTACCACGAATTTGGTTTTTCGAAAGTACAACGAATAAAATCGCGTAAGGCGGAAAACAGCTCCGCACAACAAATTTTTCGGAAGTACAACGAATTTAATTTTTTGAAAATCTCTAAAAATTATTTTTATCAAGATACAATAACAAGACGTAAATAAAGCAGAAAACCGCTCCCTCGAAATGAATTTTTCGAAAGTACCACGAATTTGGTGGTTCAAAAGTCGAATTCCTCAGTCAGGATGTAGAAGGTAGCTGTTTTAAACGTCAAAATTTAGGAAAAAATCGATGGGACGGTTTTTCCAATAAAAACCAATATCCTCATTTAATATTCCTCAAAGGGTTAGAGCATAATCCTCATACAAAACCCCAAAACCGTACAGAAAAATAGTCAAATAATTCAAAGTCGGAGGGTCGATTCCGAAGAACCCAAAATACTGTTTATCCCGGCTCAGGCGGACAACGTCATACTAATCGCTCGAAGGCGAGTCGACGAAAAAAGTATATTTGAGTTCGGTGTCGTTAGTACATTAATAAAAGCAGGAAAACCATCGAACTCACATAGATAGCTTCTTTAAGCATCCTGACAATCATTTCGATAATTTTAGTGCAAAATTCAAAGTGAATAATTTTCAAAAAGTTTCGCATACATTTTACAAATATTACTAATTGGGAGTCTGAATCTTTTTGTACAGTCGATTGTCATAGTTCTCTCGACGCTGGATGAGTTACACTCCTACGGGAGGTAACGGCTTGCCGAGTGGTAGTGCTCTTTGATGTTTGCCTCATACACATTAGCTAAGTATTGAATATTTATATTTTTTACATTTTATGAATTATTTCAATAAATGAAAATATATTTTTAATACGATTTCTTATTGATCCACTAATTATAAGATTTGTGACCAACGTGCAATTCTGTGATGTGAGTCGGACAATTACTTTCTGCGGGTCACCTCTGAATAGAATAGAATAGAATAGAATAAATTTATTCGCCATAAATCTTGTTACATAAACAATATTGGTTTTGTCAAGTTAAAAGCAAGTTTAAAATGGCAAATGTTGTTTTTGCTAATCTGGAACAGATAGTATCAATTTGAGGGATACAATTCAACGTAGCGTCTATTACGGAACCTAAGAATGTTGTTTTCAGACTGGTCTGAACGTATTCTATTTTGGGCCTATTAGTACATAAAATATTTGTAAAATATAAGAATACTGTTTTTTTCATATTAATAATTAATGAATTTTTGTAACACCAGTCTTCAAATTGTTTTATGACTACAGCAGTTCTGCTCTCTAAGTGTTCTATTGTGTCGCTGTGAATTATTACAGATGTGTCATCCGCATACATAAAAACCTCACCTTCTGTTATATAATCTGGCAACTCGTTAATGAAAATAAGAAATAAAAGTGGGCCAATAACGGAACCCTGGGCTACTCCGATTTCCATATTAACAGTATCAGACGTTTGTAAATTCATTGAAACCAAGATTTTCCGATTTTCTAGATAGGAACTTAACCATTTCAGAATATTTCCATTTATTCCTAGTGATTGTAACTTTAACTCCAAAAATTTTGGATTAACTGAGTCAAAGGCGGCAGTTAGATCACAAAACAGACTAGCTACTTTTTTACCTTTATCAAGGTAGTGATAGATTTTCTGAACAAATTCTAGAGTTGCTAGTTCTGTGGATTTGTTGTCTCTGTAACCAAATTGACTATCAGTAAATATATTATTAGATTCTAAGTATAAGTGTATTCTGTTGGCAATTGCTTTTTCAGGAATTTTGGATAAGTAGTAGTAGTATAGTTAGTAAAGTTATGGGCCTATGATTTTCCACCAATTGCGGATCTTCCTTCTTAAGTAAGGGACTTACTTTGCCTAATTTTAATATATCAGGAAACTGTCCAAAACATACTGATAAATTAATAAGATGTGCAAGAGAATCTGCTATAACGTATTTACTAAATTTCAACAGTCGAATAGGTATTTTGTCAATACCCGTTGAATTTTTAGTTTTCATATTGTTTATTATAATAATAATTTCGTCTCCTGTGACTGGTTCAAAAGAAATTGTCGAATTAATAGTTTTTCTGGATATCGTATAACTACTTGATATATTATCTCCAAAATGATTACTCAATTTATCTTTAACACTTGTGGAAAAATAGTTGGCAAATATTTCACATATTTTGTGACGAAGTGAATTTTTGCAGACAAAAATTTTATTTAATTTAATCATAAACTTCGCCACTTTTCCCATCTTACGGCCGAAAGATTAGAATTTGTTCTATTTACCCCGCGACATGTAGATTTCTGTAGTAAAATAATGTAAGGTTCCATAGCGATGAGAAGTTTTCTGAAATAACATTTTAATTAATTCCGATGAATTATCCCCGATGGCGTTAATCACAGTTAAATTATTCCCCACTTGGTATTCAACACCAAGTTGGAGGGGATTTTACTTTCTGGGGGAACCTGCTAGTCAGAGACACAGAGAACCGAGAGTTGATTTCTGCGAGCCTAGAGGATTACCACGTGAGGATCTAATAGACCGACCGACCGCTCACCGAAGATCACCACGTGTGTAATTCGATAGTCTCAGCCACCGCCGCCAAATATAATAGCAATGTAAGTTTTAAAACATTTCTTGGTATTTCCGTAAATTTCAAAATTAAAATTTCATCTTAACAGTTAAATGAATTAACACGTGGGGGTTCTAAAATACCGTACCGACCGACCGCCCGCCGTGGACCAACACGTGAGAGTTTACTTAACTGTGCCCCGTATATCAGCAGTGTAAATTCATAATTTATTTTATTTGATACACTTCATAAATAATATTTTCATGATAAACTAGCAAATCTCTGTTAAATATTCATGGTCCGATTTGCCTGTATTAGAGAAGTGTACAATTATAAATTATCTGATCCGAGATAAGAAACTGTTTCTTGCCCGACGTTTTTATCCGCTATTACCAGATAAGAAATAAAACATTGAAACGCGTGGTTTAGCAATAACACTATAAAACGATTTCAAATTTGATGTATCAGAGTGTAAATATACTTTTCCGAAATACCGATGCACATCATAGACCTAACAAATTTCTCCTTGTTAATGTTTGTTCAATCGGGACTCTGTTAGATTCTCAAGATTTAATCCAGATAGCTATGTCCCAAATAATTTCCAAGGGAAAATGGACATAGAAGATATTTCGAGAGAATTATTATTTTGTCTCAAACTGTTTAGTCAAAATAATATCCGCCAAGTTGGTTGGGATGATAGAAACCCGCCGTCCATAAATTTCTGTTTTTATTAAACCGAATTTTGCCGTGTAAAACCGTTCCAAAGCCTATTGTTTTAACTTAACCGTTGTTTAATAATTTATTGGGTTAAAATAATATCCGACAACATCCGACATGTTGTCGGATTGGTAGAACTCCGTTTTCCGGCTCTGTTATAGTTTCATTTTGTTTTAAATGATTCTCAGTAATTTGTTATAGTCCGAGAGTTCAGGGGAAAATCTGGGAGATACTCTGAATGAATAAATTATATTTATATTTTGATACATACACCTTTTCACTGTACATCTGGCAAGAAACACGTGGCGAGTCTTAATTCCGATCCGAATGCAATTAGAGATACTCAACTATGTGGTTTGAGGCGCTTGGCGAATCTATCCGAACCGAACCGACACCGTGGAGATTAATTCTGGCTGTCCGTCCAGGCAGAATGATCTTTACCAAGGGAGCTGATACCGAATCCGATTACCACTTTATTCGGTATCAGTTTTCCCACAATTTCACCAAGTTCTTTACACCACATGCTGCCGACTCATATCTAACATGTATGCAGATATGATAAATTCTGTCCGACAATAGTTGCTTGCTTTTGCTAAAAATTGAATTGCTTTCTGCTTTACTGCTAACTTGTTCTGTCTTAACATCCACTGCCTGCTTGCTTGCTTGCTTGCTGTTATAACCGACCGTACCGCTTACTACCGTTTTACCGTTTTACCGCTTTGCCGCCAAGCCTACTATCATTTTGCACATTATTTGCTTGGTTTGTTTTTGTTGATAACCGAATTAATAAGAAAATATTAAAATCAGTAGATTAATATCTTCTCACCGCCTGGTTCCTTGTCTTCGTAGCTTCATTTGTTTTTCATAGTTTCACTTGCTTTCATAGTTTCAATTGTAAATAAACCGAAATGAAATACCTTAAGTTTTACTTGTAAAATTTTCATAACATGGCATATCTTAAGTTTGATATTATTTTTTTTATGAACTCTATAAGAGTATTTTGGTACCTGACCGTTTATTTATTTTCATAATTATTGTTTGTTGTTGAATATTTAATATATTTTAATAAATGTTGTTATTTTCTAAAATGTGCGTTTTACTGTTGTGTGTGAATGAAAATCTAATCTGCCGTCCAGACCCCTGGACATACCGTGTCTCCACTGTAGCTATCCCAGCCCTACTGCAACAGGCTGCGTTTAGGAGGCTAATGTGGGACCTTTGCCCCACTTAAAAATTGCAAAGGTGGCGCTCGAGATAACCGAATTTAACCGAAACACAGCTCAGCGCTAAAGTGACGCTTCCGCTTGTTTATGCGCTAGGCAACCGGGAGAAAGCTCGTCACAAAATGGCGCCCGAGCAGGGACCTAATTAAATGAAAGTAGACCTAATTTACCGAAACAGATTTAATTAAATTAAATCAGACTTGATAAACAAGGATTAGATTTTCTTCACATTCGGCAGGCACCGAATACAACCAGAAAAGTACCAAAACACTCACAGAGTCATGCGAGGTATCATTTTCGACTAAACCGAACACAGGGAACCAATTCCGACCGTTACCGAACCGATCCGACCGCACCCGAAGGCGTTATTAACCATTTAATCACCCCTGAAGAAATTTTTCAATTTAACAACAGTTTCCGCCATATTTCCATCCCAAGAGGCTGCAATTTTAACGGAAAAACCGAACTTCCACCGAACATTTCCGAAGTCTCCCGAAGTTACACGAATCCACAAGATACCAAGTTTGGAGTCATTTTCAGGGTAATCAAACCCAAGGAAACGTTTGGCAACACTGGTAACCTGATCCGACCAACCGTTCCGGGAAAAAGCGTGCCACAGCCAAGTTTTGAGTCTGGATCGAGTAGGGCTCATACTAGGCAATAACCAGTACCATTATACATCATCTGCACCACTTTTTACCGACCGCCCGGATTTTGCCCGGAACACTTACCGACTCCGGTGTCCGGAGTCACTAGGCAAGTGACCCCTCGTTTAATAGTAACTCAAGGACGCTGAATCGATTGCCGTTGGTTTCATCACGATCCGACCAGCCGTTTCGAAAAAAGATGTACCCTGCTGGAGGGGGTAGCCGAACTCCGTTAAAATCATTAGGAATCTATTGTCTGCATTCCTAGACGCCGTCCAAAACATGTTTCATCGTTTACCGATCACTGAGATACCGCTCAGTACCGTTCACCGCCATTCATGACCATCTATGCCAGTTCATTCTGACACCCTGTAGTGAATGGGCCAATTTGAGATACCGCTCAAACCATTCACCGCCATCTGTAACCCTACCGAACCGTTTCCGACTACTACCGAACCGATCCGAGTGCTTCCGAGTACATAATTAACAGTTTCATGACCGCCTGCGAATTTTTATCAGTTCCTATACTGCCTGCATAGCAAGAAGTTGTACCTGTAAGCAATCCGAAGTCCGTCCGAATATTTCCGAAGCCGTACGAAGAGACCCGACGTCACAAATAGGCGTGTGGGGTATCGTTTTCAGGGTACCGAAACCTGGGGAAACGAATAGTATTGCTGCGAACACGATCCGATCGACTGTTCTGAGAGATGTTGTTTCTTTGACATTTTTCTTGATTAAAATTTAATTTAGAGATTTCTTTTGTTTGTGTGGGACTTCATCGAATAAATTCTTGAATGTTTAGGATTTAGGGGCTTTGTCATTTTTCTCGAGGAGTGGAAGTAATCTGGAGCCAAGTTAGGAGGCCGTTCCCAGAATATTTGGTTGCTAGCATTACTACGGACCGTCCGCATCACATGGAGTTTTGCTGCGCACGCGATCCGACCGACCATTCTAAGAGGTGTTGATACTTTGGCATCTTCCCATTCTAAAATTAACTTAGAAATTTTGATGGGTCCGCATTGAATGAATTTCTAGCCGTTTAAGACTTAATGGACTTTGTCATTTTTTCTATTCTGCTGTTTGCTTTGGGGAAACTTGACCGATGTTATCATTTACAATTTTTTTTTTTTTTTGCTATTGTTGGAACTTTACCGAATAACGCAGGCGCCACAGGAGTCCAACTGTGCGCATACGCAGCTATCCCTAGCTGCTCCGTTTATATAAAACCGATCCGAACCTGAAGAGGAGACTCGAGTCTGGGACAGCATACCGTAAAGAACTCTTCAGATACTGACACCGCTACTACTAGTCACCGACTTACACCGTTTTTTAAATAAAATACTTTACTTTATTTATCATCTGCCTACATCGATTAATCGACTTACACCGTTTTCAAATAAAACACTTTATTTTTATTTCCCGTCTGCATCGCTTAACCGACTTACACCGTCTTCCATAAAATATTTTATTTTATTTATCATCTGCCTACATCGATTAATCGACTTACACCGTTTTCAAATAAAACACTTTATTTTTATTTCCCGTCTGCATCACTTAACCGACTTACACCGTTCTTCAATAAAATATTTTATTTTATTTTTCTGCATCGTATACCTGATATCCAGTACATCGTTGCATATACCGACCATTAATATTATACTGACTTGCAAATATTTTGCTCATCATCTACCAGTATCTTTTAACCGATACACCGTTACCGAATACCGATCCGCTCCTGTACCGATTATCCAGCATCAACATCATTTAATACAGTTACATTTACCGACTGCCAAGGTTTAATTCCATTTTGCAAACATTTTGCTTACCGTCTGCCAGTATCTCTTCAACAGATACACTGTACACCGTTACATTTCCGACCGTCATCATACATCACCGCTTTACCGAACAACAATTTTTTTTACCGACCGCCAGCATCTTTTCAACTGATATACCGTACACCTTAACACATTTTAAGGTTAACTCCGACAATGCTGGACAGCGAACAGAAAGAACTGGAACAAGTGGGCAACACTCATGATCAGCAACCACAAGAGGTTGCTGGAGCTAGCGATACCCGTCTGAGTTGGATATATCAACTTCGGAAAGAACAATTAGATGCCGAGTTAGGTAAATTTCATCTGAATACTACTGGAACCGTAGATGACAAGAAGCGACGTCTAGTTAAATTCATCAAGGATGGCTGTACCTCACCGCAACCGCAACCATCCAAGCCGTTCATCTTTCCACCGACGTTCATACCCACAATACAGACTACTGCACCGCCGCCGACAACCGACTCTCGAGTATTAGATCCGCTTAAAATCAGAAAATGGGGTATACGATTTGATGGTAAAGGAGATGCCGCTGCGTTCTTAGAAAGAGTAGAAGAAGTCTGCTCATACACCGGCTTCCGTCCTGAACAACTACTGCCTGTTCTTCCAGAGTTATTGCAAGGACCAGCGTTACTATGGTACCGCAACAACCACACACGTTGGAATAGATGGGAAGATTTTGCTACAGATTTTCGAATTTTCTTCTTTTCTGTAAATTACACCGAAGACTTAGAAGCTGAAATCAGTCGTCGTTTACAAAAGCCTGAAGAACCCGCTACTAAGTACATTACCGATATGCAGACACTTCTCCGCCGTCATGGGGACTTCACCCCGAACCAACAACTCCGTTGGTTATACCGAAACTTACTACCTGACTACAGACAATATATTCCCCGATCCAAGTTGACCGACATAGCAACACTGATTGCCCGAATAAAAGAGTATGAAATACTTCGTCAGGAAGTTCAGCAGACATACCGAACCATATCTAACCGAACCATCTTTAACCGAACCGTCGCTACTTCTGGTCCGACATCGTCTCCGATACATCACAACCGTTCAGAGACATCACATAGTCAGCCGTCACAGTCGGCACAAGTCGCAACAACTACCGCCACTGGTACCCGAATCGCCCAGAGACCTCCGAGATCCGCACCGCCTCAACCAATCCGTCGAAATACTCCTTTCAGAGGCGGTCCCTCTACGTCTACCGCTACCAGATCTTCTAATCAAGACCCCCTTTGCTGGAGATGTGGGAGAACTGGACACTACCGCACCGAGTGCCGTTTTCCATTCAAACTATTTTGTTCCCGCTGTGGCCAGACAGGTATAATGACAAGGGATTGTCAATGCACTAGGTCGGAAAACTAAACCGGAACCGCACCGTTACGAGGCCCGTACGGTTCCGTGCTGACAATGCCTCGGGAGATTCTGTCCCTCAGGAAAACCGCCTACATATCCAAATAACAATACATGGTCGAAATTTTTCCGCTTTGGTTGACACTGGCTCCGTCCGCTCTTACCTGGGAAACCGAGTCCGAGACTTCTGTTTTAAACAAGGAATACCTACCGTACCTGTATCCGCTCCGTCTGCCCAAGTAGCTGATGGGTACCTGATAACCATCGACCAGGCCTATGACGTGAACTTCACAATAGATCACCAACCGTTTCAACACCGTTTATATTACTTACCGCACCTGTCTTCTGACCTAATATTAGGAATGGACATTCTACGTACCAGCAATTTTGGTATAGATCTGACCGCTGGCATCGTCTATCTAAATCACCGTCCGATATCCGTACCGAATCATACTAGTCCACTGGGAGGAATTGCTCTGACGTTAACCGAAAATGAAGAAACGAGACTAAACAAATTTCTGGCAACCGAATTACCCTGTTTTAAGGACATCACCGGGACCACACAGTTAGCTCAACACCATATACGTCTTTCACAACCAGAACCGATCAAACAAAGGTACCGACCACAAAATCCTCGAATGCAGGAAATAATTAACAAGGAAGTTGATGAAATGCTCACCAATGGCATTATAGAACCGTCCGATAGCCCATGGAGTTCTCCAGTGGTAATAGTCCGGAAAAAAGATGGAAAGCCTCGATTTTGTATCGACTTTCGTAAAGTCAACGAAGTCAGCGAGAAGGATGCCTATCCCCTGCCATATATCAACGCTATTCTGGACAAACTACGAAAAGCCCGATATATATCCAGCATCGACCTCAAGCAAGGTTACTGGCAGATACCGTTGACCGCCGAAAGCAAGCCGATTACCGCTTTTACCGTTCCGGGCAGAGGTCTATTCCACTTCCGCGTGATGCCGTTTGGATTACATTCCGCACCCGCTACATTCCAACGTCTTCTTGATCGAATAATTGGACCTGATATGGAGCCATATGCCTTCGCCTACTTAGATGATATAATCGTACTAGGAGAAACGTTTGATCAACACTTGAAAAACTTACAGGAAGTCTTCCGCCGTTTAAGAAGTGCCAATCTGCAACTAAACCCTGACAAATGCCAGTTTTGCCGGAAATCCTTGAAATACCTAGGACATGTGGTCACCGCCGAGGGTATTAATACCGACCCAGAGAAGGTGGAAGCAATTATGAAAATTCCCGCTCCGAGTACCGTCCGAGATGTCCGCCGTTTTCTGGGAGTTGCCTCATGGTACCGTCGATTTGTACCAGCGTTTTCACAGATTGTAACTCCGTTAACACGATTACTGAAAAAGAATAACCGTTTTAAGTGGGGACCTGAACAAGAGCAAGCCTTCAACAAGTTGAAAACCTGTCTCACCGAAGCACCTGTTCTCACCTGTCCTGACTTTGAGCTGCCGTTTACGCTGCAAACCGACGCTTCCGATCAAGGGCTGGGCGTAGCTTTGACTCAAGATATTGAGGGTCATGACCGAGTGATAGCCTACGCCAGCCGGACACTTAGCCCAGCAGAGAAAAATTATTCCGTGACCGAGCGAGAATGCCTCGCCATAGTATGGGGGATAGAGAAGATGCGACCATATCTCGAGGGTTATCATTTTACCGTATTGACCGATCACCAATCACTCCGATGGTTACACTCTATAAAGAGTCCCACAGGTCGCTTGGCTCGATGGAGCGTGTTCCTACAGCAATATGATTTTGAAATCAAATACCGACGAGGAAGTTTAAATCGAGTAGCCGACGCCCTATCCCGCCAACCGCTAGAGGAATCTTCTTCCGTACTGGAAACCGAAGAACTTTGCGTTCTCAACGAGGCGCCAAACTGTGCTTGGTACAAGCGGAAGAAAGAAGAAGTCGAACGAAACCCTGAAATGTATCCGGATTACTGCATTCGTAATAACCGGCTATTCCGTCACTTCTGGGATTCCGGAGATTTAACCGAACCCGACATGTCCGATCCCTGGAAATTATGTGTGCCCACGCCACTCCGTCAGTCCGTCCTACAGGAAAATCATGATGCTCCGTCTGCTGGACATTTGGGGATAGCCAAAACCATAGCCCGTGTCGTACGCAAGTATTACTGGCCTGGTATGTTCCATGATGTGACCAAGTATGTGAGAAGTTGTATGCAATGCCAGAGATACAAAGTTCCACAACGACAGACTCCCGGAACCATGCAACCGTCCGCCAATAGACAACCGTGGGAAACCGTCAGTACCGATTTGATAGGACCCTTGCCTCGATCCAGCAAAGGCCATAACTTTTTAGTTGTTTTCCAGGACCGTTTCACTAAATGGGTCCAGTGCCGTCCTCTACGAAGCGCTACAGCCCGAAATGTTAGCCAAGCTCTTTACGACGACATTATAACCCGTTTTGGTTGCCCACGCACCGTCATTACCGACAATGGATCCCAGTATGATAGTGAAGCCTTCCGATCGCTATTGAGAGAGTTTGGTATCCAACACCGTTTCACACCGCCGTACACACCGCAAGCTAATCCCGTTGAACGTGCTAATCGCACCATAAAAACCATGATAGCACAATATTGCGAACAAGACCACCGCAAATGGGATCAAAATCTGAGTGCCCTACACCTGGCCATAAACAGTTCCAAACATGAATCTACAGGATTCTCACCTGCATTTCTGAATTTCGGCAGAGAATTATCCATACCGAATACCGTCTTTCAAGCCGAAAGCCAGGAAGAGACTGGACAGGCTCAGAATACCGAAACCGATACCGCAACCGAAAACGATAACTCGATACCACCTACGCATACGCAACGCTTGGAAAAACTCCAAGAAGTTTTTGCATTAGTAAGGATCAAGTTGGCCCAAGCGTTTGGAACCCAAAGCCATTACTACAATCTACGTCGCCGTGATGTCCGCTATCGCATAGGAGATCGAGTAATGAGAAGGGAACATCCTCTGTCATCCGCAGTTAAAGGTTTCGCATCGAAATTAGCACCGAGATACTCTGGTCCGTACGTCGTCACTGCCGTTCTCTCTCCTGTAGTCTACAACCTCCGGTCACGCACCGGCAAGAAACTGACCCGAATACATATCAAAGACTTAAAACCGTATATCTCCAATGATGTTCCGAGGTCTACCGACCGAAACCGCCCGACTTCCCGGGATACCGCCCAGGGAAGCCGCCGTCCCATCAACTTACAGTTTTCACAACGACGTCCTGCACCGCCAACCCAAGGCGAGAATCCACCAAACCCTCATCCAGAGGCGAACCGTCATTTTCAATACCGCCGCAGCCCAAGGCTGCACCCATCTCAACCGTCCACCGATGTTCCCACTATTGGCATTCATCACACCGACATCCGTAAGGTGTAAAGTCAAATCAGGCTACCGACCGTTAACCGTTTTCTTTTCTATTTCTCTTGAACCCTCATCCAGAGGCGAACCGTCTTTTTCAATATCTCCGTAGCCCAAGGCTGCACCCATCTTAGCCGTCCACCGATGTTCCCACTATTGGCATTCACTACACCGACATCCGTAAGGTGTAAAGTCAAGTCAGGCTACCGACCGTTATCCGTTTTCTTTCCACTTTCTCTTCTTTCTCTACTATCTCATCACAAGCGACGTCCAACTGGTCATACAGCACGCAGTCCAGTCCATTACCATGAGAAGCTGAGGTGATGGGGAAGATCCAGAAAGTCCACTTCGTTTTTGGGTAAGCGTGACAGAAGAAAGATGTTATTTTCCGTTTTCCGAAACCGACGACACCGATGCGCCTTTTATTTTTTTTCTTAGAGTTTTTTTTATATAAATTTTCATTTAAGCTAGGAATCCGTACCGAATAAGTAGGGTTAGGAAAAAAAATAATAATTGCATTTATTATTTTTTTTCTTTCCGAAGTAAGAGGGGGGTGTGACGAAGTGAATTTTTGCAGACAAAAATTTTATTTAATTTAATCATAAACTTCGCCACTTTTCCCATCTTACGGCCGAAAGATTAGAATTTGTTCTATTTACCCCGCGACATGTAGATTTCTGTAGTAAAATAATGTAAGGTTCCATAGCGATGAGAAGTTTTCTGAAATAACATTTTAATTAATTCCGATGAATTATCCCCGATGGCGTTAATCACAGTTAAATTATTCCCCACTTGGTATTCAACACCAAGTTGGAGGGGATTTTACTTTCTGGGGGAACCTGCTAGTCAGAGACACAGAGAACCGAGAGTTGATTTCTGCGAGCCTAGAGGATTACCACGTGAGGATCTAATAGACCGACCGACCGCTCACCGAAGATCACCACGTGTGTAATTCGATAGTCTCAGCCACCGCCGCCAAATATAATAGCAATGTAAGTTTTAAAACATTTCTTGGTATTTCCGTAAATTTCAAAATTAAAATTTCATCTTAACAGTTAAATGAATTAACACGTGGGGGTTCTAAAATACCGTACCGACCGACCGCCCGCCGTGGACCAACACGTGAGAGTTTACTTAACTGTGCCCCGTATATCAGCAGTGTAAATTCATAATTTATTTTATTTGATACACTTCATAAATAATATTTTCATGATAAACTAGCAAATCTCTGTTAAATATTCATGGTCCGATTTGCCTGTATTAGAGAAGTGTACAATTATAAATTATCTGATCCGAGATAAGAAACTGTTTCTTGCCCGACGTTTTTATCCGCTATTACCAGATAAGAAATAAAACATTGAAACGCGTGGTTTAGCAATAACACTATAAAACGATTTCAAATTTGATGTATCAGAGTGTAAATATACTTTTCCGAAATACCGATGCACATCATAGACCTAACAAATTTCTCCTTGTTAATGTTTGTTCAATCGGGACTCTGTTAGATTCTCAAGATTTAATCCAGATAGCTATGTCCCAAATAATTTCCAAGGGAAAATGGACATAGAAGATATTTCGAGAGAATTATTATTTTGTCTCAAACTGTTTAGTCAAAATAATATCCGCCAAGTTGGTTGGGATGATAGAAACCCGCCGTCCATAAATTTCTGTTTTTATTAAACCGAATTTTGCCGTGTAAAACCGTTCCAAAGCCTATTGTTTTAACTTAACCGTTGTTTAATAATTTATTGGGTTAAAATAATATCCGACAACATCCGACATGTTGTCGGATTGGTAGAACTCCGTTTTCCGGCTCTGTTATAGTTTCATTTTGTTTTAAATGATTCTCAGTAATTTGTTATAGTCCGAGAGTTCAGGGGAAAATCTGGGAGATACTCTGAATGAATAAATTATATTTATATTTTGATACATACACCTTTTCACTGTACATCTGGCAAGAAACACGTGGCGAGTCTTAATTCCGATCCGAATGCAATTAGAGATACTCAACTATGTGGTTTGAGGCGCTTGGCGAATCTATCCGAACCGAACCGACACCGTGGAGATTAATTCTGGCTGTCCGTCCAGGCAGAATGATCTTTACCAAGGGAGCTGATACCGAATCCGATTACCACTTTATTCGGTATCAGTTTTCCCACAATTTCACCAAGTTCTTTACACCACATGCTGCCGACTCATATCTAACATGTATGCAGATATGATAAATTCTGTCCGACAATAGTTGCTTGCTTTTGCTAAAAATTGAATTGCTTTCTGCTTTACTGCTAACTTGTTCTGTCTTAACATCCACTGCCTGCTTGCTTGCTTGCTTGCTGTTATAACCGACCGTACCGCTTACTACCGTTTTACCGTTTTACCGCTTTGCCGCCAAGCCTACTATCATTTTGCACATTATTTGCTTGGTTTGTTTTTGTTGATAACCGAATTAATAAGAAAATATTAAAATCAGTAGATTAATATCTTCTCACCGCCTGGTTCCTTGTCTTCGTAGCTTCATTTGTTTTTCATAGTTTCACTTGCTTTCATAGTTTCAATTGTAAATAAACCGAAATGAAATACCTTAAGTTTTACTTGTAAAATTTTCATAACATGGCATATCTTAAGTTTGATATTATTTTTTTTATGAACTCTATAAGAGTATTTTGGTACCTGACCGTTTATTTATTTTCATAATTATTGTTTGTTGTTGAATATTTAATATATTTTAATAAATGTTGTTATTTTCTAAAATGTGCGTTTTACTGTTGTGTGTGAATGAAAATCTAATCTGCCGTCCAGACCCCTGGACATACCGTGTCTCCACTGTAGCTATCCCAGCCCTACTGCAACAGGCTGCGTTTAAGAGGCTAATGTGGGACCTTTGCCCCACTTAAAAATTGCAAAGGTGGCGCTCGAGATAACCGAATTTAACCGAAACACAGCTCAGCGCTAAAGTGACGCTTCCGCTTGTTTATGCGCTAGGCAACCGGGAGAAAGCTCGTCACAATTTGTTTATCGTCCTTTATTATTTCATTATTTACTTTTATACCAGTTCTTATTTTCTCTTTCTGTCTCCCTAATCTGTTATTAACAATTTGCCATAACGTTTTATTTTTATTATTTGAATTTTCAATTATGTTTGTGTTTATTTCTTTTCTTATTTTAGATATCTTGTTATTAATGCATTTTTTATAATTTCTAAATGATTTCATTAATTCAGGACAACCAGAGTTTTTAGCAATGTGATAGAGACAGTTTAAGTCGTTTAGTTCTTTTCTTATTCTAGAATCGATTTGAGGTTTGCTATTTTTTTTAACTGAAATTTCTTGCTTTTTGCAACTCATATCCAAACACCACTGGAAGTGCGCCAAAAATTCACAGAAGTAGTCGTTAATGTTATCATGTTCCTCAGTAAATAAGTCAAATTCGTTATGAAATAGATTAGCGAAATAAAACATATTTTGTTTTGAAAAAATTCTGCATATCGTCTTTTTTTCTAAAACAGGGCCAGTACAATTATTTTTCATTAGGTTGTAACAAAGCAATTGTCCTTTATGATCCGATATATGCGAATCAATTCATTTTACATTACAATCTATTACATTTGTAATGACATAATCTAAGGTTGTACTTGAATTGAAGCCTTCTCTCAAGTCAATTCTTGTTGGTTCATTTACCAGCGATCTTAATGAGAAGGAGTCAATCATATCTGATAAAGATTTACTTTGTCTTGCCTTTGATAGTTTGTCTATATTAAAATCCCCTGTTAGAATTATGTGCATAAATCTGTTAACAATGTCACCTAAGAATAGGGACAAATTCAATAAAAAATTATTAATATTTCCATTAGGTGACCTATATACATTAGCAACGCAAGTATGTTCATTATATATAATAGCTATTATTTCGAAATCCATTTCAATGCAGTATCTTTTTGTGCACAGAACTTTACAATTATTAGCTAGGTCAGATCTACAAAGTATGGCTACCCCACCATGTACATGTGTCGTTCTACAAAAAGTACTTACATTCTTATAATTTTTAATAATGGTGACTGATTGTATTAAGTTCATCCAATGTTCACAAATACACAATATATTTGGATTATTTAGTTCTGACAAAATTGTAACAGTGTTTTGCTCTGGGTAGCTGGAGTCGGAGATTAGTTCAGGATCCAGATTAGTTTAATAATACAACCCAATCAAAATTAACAATTTTATTATTTTCAACAGGTAAAGTATGCAGGTTTACATAATATACAATAGTTACAGGTTACCGGTTTTCAGGTCCGTATCTTTTACGGTTATTGGTAATCAGGTGACATTTAAATCGTATGAGTGAGAGAGACGACGAGAGTGTAATGCAGTGATGCGACGAGTAGAGGTTTTGACGGCGGAAACGGCGGCGGGCTAATAACCGTCAACCCGAGCAAGCTATCGGCTCAACTCACCGGGTCACTCCTCTGTTAATTTATATTTGCTCCGGGTCGGTTTCGTCGGGACGACGGGACATCGCTGGACTAAATAACATTCGGCACAAGTTCTGTCCCCCGGCTCAACGCGCCGTAAGACTTCTCTAGGTCAAGATATATTCGCTCCGGAGAGTCACGTCACTTGGTGCAGAAATCAGCAAAGTGTCTTCGGCTCAGCGCGCCATCGGCAATTTACGGAGAGATGTAACCAGTGCTCTTCTCGATTCGCGGCTGGGCTTTTATACACGAAACTATCCCTCCTTTTTGAGACGGTCGTGGTCGGGTGGTGTGCAAATTAGTATATCGAGTATGAATCGCCGTCGTGTGGCAAATGTGCACACGGCACTACACTGAAACTTATTAGTAATGAGGTATGACTTTAGGATGCTTCATTACACTCCCCTCGTTCTTCGGGTGAAAAAATTTGACATCAGGAACAATTTTTAAACATTTCAAAAAAAATTCTAGCCTATTACACATTTTTATCCAACTAACGAAAGCATGGTAAAAATTTCGTAAACACGTATAAACATGTAAATATACAATTTTTAAACATTTTAAAACAAATCCTAACCTATTACACATTTTTATTCAACTAACGAAAGCATGGTTAAATTTTCGTAGACACCCTGTAAACATGTAAATATAAAATTTGAAGTTTTGTCAACAGGAATCTATCTGTAAAACAACGGTAGAGCTAACAGGGAAAATAAAATGTACTATGCAAAAAATAACTTAACTAGGTATGGCATAAATACGAAATAAAACCGTAAGCAAAACATTGGTATAAAAGATAAGACAAATGGATTCTAAAGCAAAAGTAACAAAGTTTACATATCGGAAAATAATATAAAATAACAAATTCAGTTTAATAAGTTTTTCGCGCACTCGTTTGCCGCGCACTTAGACGTTCCCGCGCACTCATGGGGTTGCGTTAGTGGACGTCTGCGGCAGGGGTGTTGACGTACAGGGGTTGATGATGGACAGGTGATTCCCGGGATTTGGGTGGTCGTTCCGTCGCTGCTGTGACGCCTGAACTTTCGTCTCCGTTTCGGTACTGTAGGAGGTGGCTTTGTGTCGTCTATCTGAAACAAGGCCCTAAGGCAGGGAATTGACCTACCTGGGGTCGGCGGCTTTGGAGGGCTGGGGCTTTCCCCAAATAATTTCCGGAACTTCGCTTCCATCCTTTCCGATAGCGGGGACACCATTAGAAAACCCGGGGAGGCACCGGGGACAGCACGTCATGATTTGCGGTGAGGGGGACGGCTCATCTCTGGAGGTTGAGGGACACCTCGGGGACGGCAGCAGGGACGGCATGTCTAACCTCGGCGGCGACGTCGTTATTCTGGCGTTTCCCTGGCTGGGGAGACTTTTGGCTTCTGGTGTCTGGGGTAGGGGCGACAGTAGGGCTGGTATCTGGGTGTCTGCCCTAATTTTTGTGAGTGGCGGCGTCTGTGGGTTGATCGTCCTGGGAGGATCATAGTATAAGTACAGGTTTTCCAAACCTGGTCCGGGCGGTGACATCGGGCGTGGTGGAGGAGACGGCGTCGGGTCGTCTGACTCAGGGTACCAGGGTGGTAAGCTTGGAGTTCGTGGCCACATCTTGCTCTGATGATTCTGGTCGACTGAATATTTGCTGCGAGTGCATGTTAATTTATATGTTTTAGACATGCGCCGGTTTCAAATCTTTTACGTGTACGCGCAGCTTCCTGCGACCGGCGGGGGATCTAATTTCGACGATAACTGGTGATATAGTCTGAACTACGATATATGGTCCTGAGAATTTAGGTGCCAGTTTTGCGTTAAAATTTCGGATTGCTGAGGACAAAGGGTGTTCCCTTTTCATGACCCTGTCTCCCACACGTGGGGTCCATTCTCTGTGACGCAGGTTGTAGTGGTGACTCTGTGTTTGGTATGCTCTGGCTAGGTTTACTCGTACAAGTTTAAATATATCGGCCATTTTCTGCAACTTTTCAATGTGTTTCTTCGGGTATCTGGATTTGTTGGCTTATTATTCTGATTTTCTCTGTTGAGAGAGCTAGGCAGTGTTAATTCTCTGCCGAAATTAAGCATTGCCAGTGTGAATCCCGTGGATTCGTGTCTGGACGAATTTATGGCTAACGTAAATTCTGGTAAAAATTGGTCCCATTTTCGGTGGTCGTTTTCGGTATATTGGGCAATCATCGTCTTTATTACTTTGTTTGTCCTCTCTACTGGATTACATCGGGGTGAATACGGCGTCGTTGTACGGTGTGTAATACCGTATTCAGATAACAGAGAAGTGAATTCGTTGCTGGTAAACTGTTTCCCGTTATCGGTGATTATGTAATGTGGACATCCAAATCTGGCGATAATTTTTTCCTTTAATGCTTTGCAAACGGCGTCTGCTGTTGCTTTTCTTACAGGGTGACAATCTACCCATTTAGTGAATCTATCTTGCAACACGATGAGATTATTGTTGCCTTTGCTAGACCTAGGAAGTGGTCCGACAATGTCGATGCTGACAGTATCCCAACATCCGTTTATTTTAGGGAATTGCATCTTTCCTGCGGTATGTTGTTGAGATGACTTATATTTTTGACAGTTCGGGCAGCGTCTTACGTAATTTGCAATATCTCTATACATCCTAGGCCAGCAGTATTTATCGGCAATTCGGGTTATAGTTTTTGTTACACCTAGGTGTCCTGCGCATGGTGCATCGTGATTTTCCTTCAGGATTTGTTTTCGTTGCGGTTGCGGGATACAAAGTTTCCATGGGTTGGAAAATTCGGGGTCTGTAAAATTGTTACTGCTCCATATATGACGGTACAGGTTTCCGTCGATAATGCAGTATTCCGGTTTTCTTTCGGGTTTATTTTGTACTAGTTTAATGGTATCTTTTCACAGTTTTCTGAATTTTCAAGTGCGAAAATACCTTCTTCTGTGTTATTTCCTTCATCGGTGATAACTGGCTGGCGGGAAAGTACGTCTGCCACTTTATTTAATACTCCTTTTCTGTATTTTATTTCGAAATCGTACTGTTGTAATTCCATTACCCATGGAGCCAGTCGTCCATTGGTGGGATTTGTGGAATATAGCCATTTTAAACTTTGGTGATCTGTTACAACAACAAAATGATATCCCTGTATGTAACTAATGTGTTTCCGGATTGCGAAGAGTATGGCGGAGCATTCTAATTCCACGGCTGACATCTTTTTTTCTACGTCTGACAAGGAGCGACTTGCATAGGCTATAATACGGTCCTGATTGTCAATTTTTTGTAGCAGTGCTGAACCAAGTCCTTGTATAGATGCGTCTGTCTGGAGATAAAAAGTTTTCGTAAAATCGGGGCAGCTGAGTACAGGAGCCGTTTTCAATGCATTTTTGAGTTTTGTGAAAGCCTCTTCTTCAACTGATGTCCATTTCCAGCGGATATGTTTTTTCAGTAATTTGTTTAAGGGTGCGGCAGTGTCCAAATATGACTTTATAAATCTCCTATACCAGGAAGTCATGTCAAGAAAACGTCGTAATTGTTTGACATTCTTTGGAGGCTGGATTGCCACAATGGCACTTACTTTTTCGGGGTCTGTCTTAATGCCATCTTCACTTACCAGGTGTCCTAAATATCTTAGTTCTTTTCTGCAGAAATTACATTTATCTGGATTTAGTTGTAGGTTTGCATCTTTTAAACGCTGAAATATTTCTTGTAAGTGTTGTAAATGTTCGTTAAATGACTTGCTTACTACGACGATGTCGTCCAGGTACGCAAATGCATATGACAAATCAGGGGTTATATCTGGTCCAGGAGTCTTTGAAATGTGCTAGGGGCTGAATGGAGGCCAAAAGGTAAAACTTTAAATTGAAATAACCTTCTTCCGGGTACCGTAAATGCGGTTATTGGCTTACTCTCATTTGTCAAAGATATTTGCCAATAGCTGGAGCGTATATCTAGAGTAGATATGAACCGGGCTTCTCGTAATTTGTCTAAAATAGCGTTTATAAAAGGTAAAGGGTAAGCATCTTTCATCGAAACTTCGTTTACTTTCCGGAAGTCTATGCAAAATCTATATTTATTGTTCTTTTTCTTTACCATGACAATTGGGGAATTCCACGGGCTTTTAGATGGTTCTACTACGCCTTCTTCCAACATTTCGTCTAACTCGGTATTAACAATATTTTGCATGGCTGGGTTTAATGGGCGGTATCTCTGTTTAATCGGCGTGTCGTCCAGGAGTCTTATTTGGTGTTGTGTTAGTGGGGTAACACCTTGAATTGTCTCAAATTTCGGAAGTTCGACTTGTAAAAAATTTGACAGGATCTGTTTTTCGTTATCTGAGGGCTGAATTAGAGAGAACGGTATTGTTTCTTCTATTTTGTGATTAAAATCTATCATATTTCCCATAATTTGCCCTGTTAGTAATTTAAAATCAATGGTAACGTGATGGTTCCTTAGAAAATCGATCCCCAAAATAATATCATAAGTTAAATTTGGCAAGGAAAAGAAATTATCGGTTAATTGAAGTCCTGTTGTGTAGTAACTTAATTTGAATTCTCTGTTTACTTGTGTTTCCGTTCCATCTGCCAGTTTAATATTATGTCCGGTACAGTTTATTTCTAATAAATTTGATTTGCACTTCGTGTATACAGCGTCCCCTATATAAGAGCGGGTTGAACCCGTATCGAGTAGCGCCGTAAAGTGTTCGGTTCCGATTTGTATCGAGAGTTTCAGTCGGTCGTTGACATTGAAAACTGGAGTTTGGACGGTGGCCGCGGGTATGTTGTTTACTGGCTGGACTGTGCGCGAGGCAGGGCAGCCATATTGCCGTTTCCCGAGGCCTCATTTTTGCAGCTGCAATCACGGGAAAATATGCCTAGTTGTCCACAGCGGGAGCAAAATATTTTAGGTGTGTTTGTACAGTTATCTCGGGTGTGACCAGGGCTTCCACATCGCCAGCAGTTTGTGTTTCTATTGTAGTTATTAACTACGCTGTGCCTGGAATTTGTTTGTGTGTTATTCCTAGAATTGTTTTGTGTTCTGGTGTACTCGGCGGTGGTTTGTCTCTGTACCTGATCTGGTGATCTAGAATAATTCTGGGTGACCGGCTATTGTAGTTTTGTGTGTTATTTCCATAATTATTTCTATAATTCGGTGCTTGATAATATCTGTCTGGTGTGTAATTTAAACCTAATCTTTGTGTGCCTGTTTGTAAGTTTTGTTTGGCTGTCTTTTCTTCTTTACAAACAGTTTAGTGTTCATTTGCTAGGGTTATTAATTGATGGAGTGTCTGGAAATCGGTTCGTTTGATATATTTTCGGTATTCTGGTTTTAAATTTGAGCATATTCGGTATAACTTCTGTTCTGGAGTGATATTTTTAAGCCTCCGCAGTAGAGTTTGGATTGCCATTATATAATCTTTTATATATTCGTTGTCTCTTTGTACACGGAGCCTTGCTTCGTCTTCCAACTTTAAATGGTAATCTGAGGGTGCGTAAAATGCAGTTAACTTTGTGACAAATTGATCCCACGTATTCCAGCACGTTTTATTATTTCTGTACCATAATAATGCATCGCCTTGTAGTAGCTCGGGTAGGGCTCGTAGCATTTGTTCATCATTAAAGTTGTATCCAGACTGTAGCTCTTCTACGCGTTCTAGAAATGAGAAAACGTCTTTTCTGCCGTCGAAACGAACGTTCCATTTGCGAACTTCGGTTAAAACCGTACCCATGAGTGTTGGTATAACGTATGGCATGTTTGATATTGTAGGATTTATTTGGCTGGGCGTGGCATCGACTTTCTTGGCTGCCCCGGTACGTAAATAACTTTTAAGTCTACTTCAGAGTTCTTCCACTGTTCCAGTTGTAATTGCGCTGTACTTGGATAATTCTACTTGTAGTTCATCTTTCTTTAATTTATATATCCATCCTACTGTGGTATCTGCGACTTCTAGTCCACAAGCACCTTCTGTGTCTGACAAACTCATTTCTATGGCTTGGAATATTTAGTTTCTCTCTCTAAATATTTTATATCTCTCTCTTGGTACAAACGTTTCTTTTTAGGTTGTCTGGAGTAAACTAATGTCTTAAAATCTGCTCGGACGTTAAATTATGTTACACTCTTTCTATTTGTCTATCTCACGTTTGTAAATGTCACTTTTTGGGTTATCTGGAATGAACTAATGTCTTAAAATCTGCTCGGGCGCCAAATTATGTAACAGTGTTTTGCTCTGGGTAGCTGGAGTCGGAGATTAGTTCAGGATCCAGATTAGTTTAATAATACAACCCAATCAAAATTAACAATTTTATTATTTTCAACAGGTAAAGTATGCAGGTTTACATAGTATACAATAGTTACAGGTTATCGGTTTTCAGGTCCGTATCTTTTACGGTTATTGGTAATCAGGTGACATTTAAATCGTATGAGTGAGAGAGACGACGAGAGTGTAATGCAGTGATGCGACGAGTAGGGGTTTTGACGGCGGAAACGGCGGCGGGCTAATAACCGTCAACCCGAGCAAGCTATCGGCTCAACTCGCCGGGTCACTCCTCTGTTAATTTATATTTGCTCCGGGTCGGTTTCGTCGGGACGACGGGACATCGCTGGACTAAATAACATTCGGCACAAGTTCTGTCCTCCGGCTCAACGCGCCGTAAGACTTCTCTAGGTCAAGATATTGCCACGAGGACCGTGAAATTTTCAAAATTACTTATTGGCATGTTCTCTGTAGGTAGGCTTAATTGATTCCTAAATCTAATAAAATAATTTTCGTATCTTTCCCAAATTAATTTTATGTATTTTATTTAACTTATAGCATGTTACAATATTTAAAGGAAGCTTAGTGTCATATTTCAAACACATAATAATTAATAGAGTTCACTTAACTATAAATTATATTCTACCTATATGGAATATGCCGACTAAGCAAGTAGCATTTATATAAATACGCGAATCATTTAATGATGGGCAGTCCATTGGCGTCCAGGCACATCTCCTCTACACCTCTACTAGGATGATTTGGTAAGAACACTTTTATTATATGTATTATTTTTTATCAATTTTATTATGTCTTATTTTTAATTATTTTATTTGCCAGTTCCATTTTATTTATCTTTGATTTTTACCATGATTTAGTGTGTTAAATAAATATATGTAAAAGTTATAATAAATTATTTATTAAAAAGAGCAACCTCTTCTCCCTAGGCTCCCCCAGGTCGTGGCACATGGTGGAGGCGCCGGGCACAATTATGGGTTTGTGAGGCCCTTCCTAGGTCGATTTGTTGTGTGGTGATGTTTGGCTCTGGTCAGTGCTCCGAGGCACGCGGAGCACTGACCAGAGCCAAACATCACCACACAACAAATCGACCTAGGAAGGGCCTCACAAACCCATAATTGTGATCATAATGCTGTCATAGATACCGAAGCCCAATGGTTAAAATGGAGTTCCAATGTACACAGGGAGGACGAGCCAGTTTCCAGTAAATTCAGTACGAGCTTCGCTCTCTGTTAGGCAACTGTAAGCCCAATGGTTAAAATGGAGTTCCGATGTACACACGGAGGACGAGCCAGTTTCCAGTAAATTCAGTACGAGCTTCGCTCTCTGTTAGGCAACTGTAAAGGGACAAAATTCTTGGCCATTTTCCTAAATTTGCATATTCTGCAAATCAATTTCGCCATATTTTCCTACGTCCTTGTCTAACAGGAGCACATTTCACTCGAGATGGAGTGGAACCAAATTTTAATCGAGAAGCAAAATTGTCACCTATTGAAAAGTTTACCCTGGTCTTCGTAAACGTTACCTAGAAAACAGGTGATAAAGTTTTATACAATTGTTAGCTACTCACTTGAAGCAAACCAAGTAAATAAGTACTCACCTCCTTACCAGACCAAAACTTCACCGAGGGCTCCCAGTTACAAGCAACACAAAAAATACTTGGCATGATAATCTCCATTGGACGTGGCTTACACTTATTACACAAGTAATATTTCCATCCAAGGGATCAAACGAAAAACCGCGTTGCTTATTCAGCATTATTTTAAGAAGAGTTGTGATTGTACTAAATGCAAATAGTGCTAAATTAAATGACAAATGACATATGACATTCCCTTGTGTGCCAACTTCAAGTAAGAAACAAAACTCTTCCGACTGAGAATTGCCAATCGCAACGTCGGGGAACCGAAAGTAACTAGGTCAACAAATTGCTATTTGGTGGTGTGCGGTTAAACGCAGGACCGGACTCAGGTGAAATCAGTGTTTCAAAACGTGTGCCAAAAAACTATAATTTATTTACATGAACTTACTCTGTGTTTGTTGTAGAAACTGTACTAATGTGTATATTTATTTATTTGTCTTTTTGTATTGTTTTGTATTGATATTTTTATTATTTTTTTTCTTTTTTTACTAAATGTATATACAATGTATTTTTTTTTGTTTGTTTTAAAATCTGGAGTCCAGCTTTGTCAGGTGGGGGAAATGTGCCACGAGGACCGTGAAATTTTCAAAATTACTTATTGGCATGTTCTCTGTAGGTAGGCTTAATTGATTCCTAAATCTAATAAAATAATTTTCGTATCTTTCCCAAATTAATTTTATGTATTTTATTTAACTTATAGCATGTTACAATATTTAAAGGAAGCTTAGTGTCATATTTCAAACACATAATAATTAATAGAGTTCACTTAACTATAAATTATATTCTACCTATATGGAATATGCCGACTAAGCAAGTAGCATTTATATAAATACGCGAATCATTTAATGATGGGCAGTCCATTGGCGTCCAGGCACATCTCCTCTACACCTCTACTAGGATGATTTGGTAAGAACACTTTTATTATATGTATTATTTTTTATCAATTTCATTATGTCTTATTTTTAATTATTTTATTTGCCAGTTCCATTTTATTTATCTTTGATTTTTACCATGATTTAGTGTGTTAAATAAATATATGTAAAAGTTATAATAAATTATTTATTAAAAAGAGCAACCTCTTCTCCCTAGGCTCCCCCAGGTCGTGGCAATATATTCGCTCCGGAGAGTCACGTCACTTGGTACATAAATCAGCAAAGTGTCTTCGGCTCAGCGCGCCATCGGCAATTTACGGAGAGATGTACCCAGTGCTCTTCTCGATTCGCGGCTGGGCTTTTATACACGAAACTATCCCTCCTTTTTGAGACGGTCGTGGTCGGGTGGTGTGCAAATTTAGTATATCGAGTATGAATCGCCGTCGTGTGGCAAATGTGCACACGGCACTACACTGAAACTTATTAGTAATGAGGTATGACTTTAGGATGCTTCATTACAAAATGGTTTCTAGCATAGGTAATTAGCTTACATCCTATTTCAGCTGCCTTACTTACTGCATGTGAAATATTTATATCACATTTAGTCGCACCATTTATACTGTAAAAGTTTCCTAAGAAAGTCTTGGATATAAAAAATGTAGATTTTTACTAACCGTTGTTTGTTCCAAAATAGGCTGATCATTCACATTGATATCGATGATTTCTACGTAATCACTACGTTCAGGAGAAGCAGGTGAATCATTGACGAAAGATGGCGTCAAGTCAATTTTTTCTATAACTGACATACAATTGTCTTCTCTTAGCTCAGTATTCTGATCCTGCCAAGTCTGTGTACTTGTCCGAATACTCATAGAATCCATCGACGGTCTTAATTATTAAGAAGTGTTTCTGGGAAAGTGCTAATTATAAGATATATTCATTAAAAGTGTACTACCCGACATAAAATTTCGACGGAGAGAGCAGACTGTAGCAATCACAGTAAGTATTATTTTGTTATTTTCGTCTTGGGGAGTCTGAAGAGTATCTTGAATCCCCCCTTGTGAGTAGAATTGATCAGTATCGTAGCGGCGACACGGCTCCGGCCTAAATTATATACAATCCTTGTCGTGTCCATCAGACCAAACGATACTAGGTTCATCTACAAGGCCACCCCACCCAAACCCAGAATGAGATAGATGCGGCAAGTACAGCACAAAGGGCGCTGGCGGACTCAGCCAATAAAACATCCAACTAGGATGACCATAATATTGCAAACAAACTTATACAGGGCAAAGGCCGCACACGACATGGCCTACACGACATCTCTAAAGGTAAAAGCGGATATATTAATAGCGAGCGAACCCAATAAAAACATCGCCGTCAAGCAAGGCTGGGTAACGGACACAAATGAAGACGTCGCCGCATACTTTCTTACCAGAAGGATCGAGGTGAAAGACGTGGTCAACAAAGCTGGGGTCCTAAGTATAGAGATGCAAGACTAGAAACTCATTTGCGGCTACATCTCCCCGAATTGCTCCATGGAAACTTTCGAGCAGTTCCTAGCGAACATGATGGGAAAAGCAAACAATGGAAGAAGCCCAACTATCGTACTTGGCGACCTAAATGCAAAAGCCCGCAAATGTGGCTCCCCAGTCACAGATAGGAGGGGACAATTGCCGGTGGAATGGATACACCCAGAATCTAACGGTACACAACGATGGGTTAACACCCACATGCGTAAAGACAAACGGTTCCTCATACATTGATGTGACCCTGTCAACGGCATGCATAGCCTCCATGATCGAAGGCTGGAAGGTGCTGGTCGAAGAGTCGCTAAGCGACCATAAGCACATCTTATTTAAGATCGCAGGAAATAATACGAGAAATCAACGATGGACAGAAAAACAGGTCGTCCGGATTAACAAACCTGCCTTCAGGACACTCGTAACGGAAACCTGGGACAGACACAGATCGACGGGCGCACCCATCACGCAGAAACAATGTGTGGAAAATATCAGCACATCCCAGAAGAGATGCACAGAATGGAAACGATCCGAGAAAAACTTCATACTGGTGGAACGACAACATTAACGAAGCCAGAATCGTATGCACCGCCACCAGGAGAAGACTCCAACGTGCTATACGCAGGGGAGGGGGCGAACTCGGAAGAGTCACAAGGCCTCAAAGACGACCTAAAGAGGCAAAAGACAGAGCTCAGAAAGTGCATAAATACCTCTAAAAGGGCCCACTGGAAAGCCCTTGTTGTATATTTGCATATGAATAAAAACACACTCTACTGAAGAAACACACTTTATTGATTTCACAAATACACATTAAACTTCACCTTATTACTAGTTACTACCGTAGACTTAGGTATGCTCATTACTGGTCATTACGGCTTCCTTTTATCTCATTGGCTAACGTATTTATGAAATAACTTTCTTACCGACTGGCCACCAGTATTGCCAACCGTTGTTTCGTACAAAACTATTTTAAATACATAACAGCCCTATGCCAAGATCTAGAACAAGACATATGGAGCGATGGATACAAAATCGTTATCAAGCGCCTCACAAATCGGACAGCTCCATACTCCATTACCCCGGAGAAAAGAACGGCAATCATTAACACGCTGTTTCCAACACGTAATGATTCTTGGCGAGAAGAAGACACGGAGTTAGACCCGCCGCTCTTCACAATGGAGGAATTGGTCGAGGCAGGTAGAAGAATTAAAAACGGAACGGCAGCAGGGCCCGATGGAATCCCGCCAGAACTCATAAAAGAATGCCTCAACATAGGACCTGACATCATTCTGGATATTTATTTATTTATTTATTTATTGCATACATTGTTCAACAGGTAAGATACCCAATTACGGAACAGGAATAAAGGCATACAAAGCATTAATTACATAATATACAACATAGAAAGAAAGTAAAATGAAGACAAAATTTACTTAAATGTACGAACTATGAATAACTAATGATACGAAGAGAGAGAAAAAAATAACAGAAAATTCTCAAATATAAAAACTATATATACATATTGTTCTATATTCTGAATCCATTTTATATTTTTTTACGTTCGAATTTACTTCTTGAAAGTAAATTGAAATGAGTTTACTGGGCGCCAAACAGTTTCTTAAAAGCTGTTAATATTATAGACTATAGAACACCATTAGCATGACTATCTACAATCTATAGAATGACTCTTACTCAAGGTTCAACGAAGTCGGTTCAATAAATGCTCATCGATCAAGATAACAATCAAAATAAATCAAACTCAATATTGAACGAACAAAGTATTAATTTATTAACAAATTTGAACTTGGAATGTAATTAACAAATTTAAATAACAAAATCTAACTTAACTAAAACTGATAAATATGGCCTTTTATTTAAAATAAATATGTACCATGGATTTGTGATATTGTAAAGCTTTACCTTGTCTAGGTTTCTTTCGACTCGAGTAATGTTAAATTATAACCTCTAACTGGTTATTATAATCCTTGAAATATTATGTCACTTGACTGACATTTTAACCTCTCAAGGTTTCTTCTTCTTCTTTACTGGATTGACGTTTGTTTATAACCTCCAATTTATTTTCAAGATTTCCTTGAAATATTTTCATAACTTGATTGACGTTTGAGTTCCTTCACCATATAAATTTGCTAACTGGATTAACAAATACTTCCCTCTTCTAAATCTGCTTTCCGGATAATCTACTTCGTAATACTTTCAAAGTTTACTCACTTTTTATATTTAATATACTTTTACAATTTTTTCTTGATATCAATATATCTGGATTGTAATATTCTAACCCTCAAATTATTCACCACTTTTCTTTTATTTTCAATTTATTAATTATTCGTGGATGAATATTTTTCGCAGCTCGCTGTTCAGCGGTGTATGATCAACTGATTTGTTATTTTAAGTCGTTTATTTGGGTTAAATTTCAATATTTCAATTGTTTTTTTCTATTTTGATCTAATATTTCAAAATTTAATTTTTAAACTATTCAGTTTTGTTTGTTCTTTATATTAATTGAATACTGTTTTTCATTCTTTAATTTTCCTGATGAATTTCTTATTCTACTTTTCAGGATTAAGTGAATAATTGTAATTACTCCAAATATATTGACATATTACATATACTTTTTAAAATCTACTTATAACTACAATTAACAATTCCAATCTCAAATAAATACTATTTCATACATTTAGATGAATAGCAATGATAAACGCAAAATGCTAGTAGTTAAAAACGTACTGCAGTTTTTCATTCTGACAGAATACTGATATTATAAACTAAAACAAGAAATTGATACGCCAACAAACTTTTAACATCATACTATTAGTCCTTTCTTTCTGCATGATGTGAAATATCATTTACAAAACACCTTTCTGCAATGATATTTGAAAATATCTGAAAACTTAAAATGTCATTCAGTTTTTTTGTAATCTATGGACTTACTATTTCTGAAACAATCACGCTGCAATGCAACTACTGTTAATAGTCTTTCATTCAATATTCATTTTGTATATATTTACAGTGTTTCTACACAATTTAAAATTTTCAGGCCTAAGTTTTGACATGAATGTCAGATTTTATAAAATTTACTTTATTGTTTTTCAAATTCATTCTAATTCATTTTAAATGAGACTGTGAGTCTCTGCAAGCTCATGTTTTATAATATGCTATTTAGAATAACCTTGTTAAAACTAAAATAACTTCATTTTATGTTTATTTAAATATTTTGTTCTTATTCAATATCAAGTTTCATTCTCTGCATCCTACTCGCTGAGAATAAGTGAACTTGAATCAATTAAATAAACCACAGATATTCCTGCTTCTGTATGATCCATTAAAGTAAAACTGTTATGATTATTTTCTAAAATACATAGGGTAAACCGGGCAGTTGTTGGACATGTGGGAGTTATTGGACACATTGCTTAAAACGTAATAAATCAAGATTTCTGTTTATCTTATTTCGTATTTCTTTGCATAGATGGCACTATTAATCTTTTAACTTCTTATTTTATGCAGTGCTGCCTCTGTTAAAATGTTCGTTTTGGCGGGAAAACATTGTGCATCTAGATATGTGTAGTGAGTGCTGTTCTGTTGCTAGTTTGTTAAGGTAAGTTGATTTAAAAATTTGTCAAATTAATTAAGGGATAAATAGTAAACATATTCTAAGTTGATGAATATACGAATATAATTAAAAAGACGTTATTTTTGGCAAATTTTACCTCCTAATTTAGTTAGGTTAGTTTCTAGAGAGATGGCCAATAACTAAGCTAATTTTCTTATAATGTTTAGTTGTTGGACGCCATGTCCAATAACTGAGTTGATCCACTTTTTATTCTGTTATATGTGGCTATGTAGATTTTTTTGCACTGATTCATCAGATATAACTTTTATTGGTCTATTCTTAGTATAAGTAGTTATTGGACACGTGTCCTATAACTAAAAATGAATCGTCCAATAACTAAATATATTGTTTTAGTTGTTTTAATTGGTTGTAAATTATGCCAAAAAAGAACCCATATGACGCTAAATGTGTCGATTCTGCAATAAATGAAATAAAAAACAGTAAAATATCATTACGGGCAGCAGCAAAAAAATATGGAGTGCCAAAATCTACGTTGGAGTTTAAATTAAAAAATCCGGGTCATAAAGATACATGTGGCCCTTCACCCATACTTACGATGCAAGAGGAGTTGGAGTTGGTAAAGTAAGTTTTCTAAAAATATGTTAACCACACACCTTAATTTAATATATTTGTAACTGTAAGATGGATAGAGGAACTTGCAACACGGGGATTTCCCAGAAAAAAAGAAGACGTTTTTAATAGTGTCCAAAAATTTTTACTGGAAAATCCACGACCTAATCCCTTTAAGAATAGTAGACCAGGTGATTGCTGGTTTAAGGTAAAATAATTGTATTTGTATGAATACTTGACTTGTATTTTACAATTTCATTTTCTAGTCATTTCTAAGAAGACACCCAATTTGTACAATTGTACAAAGAACTAGTGAAGCAGTAAGTGCAGCAAGTTCCTGTGTATCAGAAGAAAATATTAGAAATTGGTTCAAAGACATTAAGACTTATTTAGCGTCCAAAAACCTGGATATTAACGATCCCTCTCGAGTTTATAACGGGGATGAAACAGGCTTTCAGATTTGCCCAAGCACTGGTAAAGTTTTTGCTGCGAAGGGTATGAAGAACGTTTATACAATCGACAAAGGGTCACAAAAGGAAAATATTACAGTAATGTTTTCTTTCTCTGCGTCTGGTGCTTCGTGTCCACCTATGATTATTTACGCATATAAAAGAATACCTGAAAAAATAAGTTGTAAGGTCAACCCTACTTGGGGAATTGGACGATCAGATAACGGATGGATGACGTCTGATATATTTAATGATTATATAAAAAACATATTTTACCCATATTTAGTAGCAAATAATGTAACATTCCCTGTTATATTGTTTTTGGATGGGCATAAATCTCACATTACATACGAGTTGAGTCGACTTTGTAATGAGCTGAACATTGAAATAGTGGCATTATATCCGAATGCGACTCGAATTTTGCAACCGTGCGACGTGGCAGTCTTTAGGCCAATAAAAATTGGCTGGAGAAAAGCCGTAAGAGAGTTCTATGCCAATAATCCAGGCGAGGTCCTTAATAAAACTTCTTTTGCACCACTTTTAGAAAAGGTTGTTGAGGAAGTTGTAAAACCAGACACCTTAATAAATGGATTTAAGGCATGCGGACTGTTTCCCTTCGATCCTGATACAATAGATTTCTCGAAGTGTTTAGGAAGGGAGAATAAACCTACAGAGGTGGGTATTTCATATGAAGTATTTCGTTTTTTTTTCTCACACTTTTTTAAAACTGACTTATAAACCATTTAACTTTCAGATGACACATATATCCCATGTAAGTATGGATTACAACACTTTTCTAAAATTTGTTGGAGAAGAAGTTATAGAAAAGTTTAAATCTTTGGATACAGTATTCAATAATCAACAATTAAGTGATGACTTTCTTAAACTTTACAAAATGTGGAAATTTTTCAACAACGATAACAAAGTGGAAGATGGTTCAGCTATTACCCAAGAAGTTAAAGTTGTGGGATTTGAAGATTCCGAATTAGTAATAACACCTGATGAAAATGCGGTAAATCTTGAAGTTATTGATGATCGTGAGTTATCTACCGAATTCAAAGAGAATGTAGTTCCCGAAATGAATGCACATCCCGCAGTTGAAGTTACAAACTTAAATAATATTCATATTATTGCAAATGTTGTAATTAAACAACCAGATAATCAAACCATTTCTACACATTCGCCTGATAATCTTATTCTACCTTCAACAAGTAACAGTATTAGTACTTACCTGGAAGTACCAGAGCAGCCCCAGCGAAAGAATAAACGTGATACAGAGCGCGTTCCATTTGCTATAACCTCAAGGGCTTACCAAGAAATGCATGAAAAAAAGCTTGCCTTAAAATTAGAAGAAGAAAAAAATAAATTAGAGAGGAAAAGAAAAAGGGAGGAAGCAAAAGCAGCCAAAGCAGCCAAAACTAATCTTGCAAAAAATAAAAAAGTTAAAAAAGCAAAATTAGATGAAGTGATAACAAAAACTTGCACTGTATGCCAAAAAGGTTTAACAAAAAGTTTCTTAACATGTGATAACTGCAAAAATGATTTTCATCCTCGTTGCATACCAAATACACACAAAAAACATGTTCCTGATGTGGACGATGATGATCCATTTATGTGCCATATTTGCTATAAGGAGGAAAGTGAAGATGATGCTGACGAAACGGAAGAAAGTGAAAACAATGAGGAAATTGACGAAAGTGGGGAAAGAGAGGTAGATGAATTGTACGATTTGTATAAGAGGGAGTTCACCAAATATTAATAGATGTTATTAAATTTTACATGTGTTGTAGGTATATCTTCCTATACCTAATTAAACATTAAATTTTTAAATAGTTGGTATTGTGTTTTACTAATACAGGTACTTAGCTAGATATATACTGCTACTAGAACTACATAGGTAGGTACGTCCCCATTTAATTTAAAATTTGATTAGTGTCCAATAACTGAAATTGCCATGTCCCAATATTGCAAAAATTGTCCAATAACTAAATTTCTTGACATCTTCGCATTTCTTACACTTTTTTTTAAAAAGTACGCAATAATAAGTTAATCTGAGCAATACTATAATAAACTAATTTAAAATCCTCAATTTTGCTTCATCATGCAAATTCGTATGTCCACAAATATAATTCTTATATGCAGTCCATTTGGAAAAACATCTTAAGTGTCCAATAACTGCCCGGTTTACCCTACTATTTTGTGAATTTTATTTATGATTTCAAACACAATACTTAGGTAGTGTTCCACAGTGTGGATACACAGCAATATATACACATATGTGATTCAAAGTAAATTAAGAAAAACAAAGACAATCACTGGTTATTTAATTTAGAACATTTTGTTTTATGTCACTAAGGCTACAATTAAAAATATCGAAGTCGCTACTTAATTTGTTACAAGTACTGCAAATCGTATATAAAGGTGAATTATTTAGTACGTTGGTACGCGGCGTAGGTAAATAGAAAACTAAGTGATTACGAGAGGTTAATCTGGGAACGTGAAAATTAAGCTTACTAATTATTTCGGGTGCGTCAAAATCATTGTGTAGTAATTTAAACAAAAATACTTGAGAAAAGTACGCACGCCTATCCTCAAGAGTAGTCATATCTTTCAAGCAAGTTACTTTGCGGAAAACCAATTACTGGATAGGTACCGTCGGATTTGAACCACAGTAATTTCAGAAATCTACGTTGAACTGCCTCCAAGTTATTCTTGTGAACATCATAACTGGAACTCCAAATTAGCGATGCGTACTCAAGTTTCGATCTGACGAAGGATTGATAAAGAATTTTCAGAGTATCAGTACGAACGATGAATCCAAGGGCTTTGGAGGCTTCAGACACAATGGTATCGATATGATCAGTGAAGGATAATTTACTATCAAAAGTTACGTCGAGGTCACGAAATGTTTTAGGTTTTTGAAGTATGACATTATCTAACCTGTAATAAAAAATAAATTGTGATGTTTTTAAAGAAAAGGACATTACGTTACATTTACTAGGATTCATGAATAATTTATTTACTATACACCAGGTGTTTATTTTGTCAAGAGAAGTCTGAAGTTGAAAACAGTCATCGATTTCATCAATTACTGTGAAAATTTTTTGATCGTCGGCATATAAAAGGTGAGGCAAACTAATTTCGTTCACTATGTCGTTAATAAATATGTTAAAAAACAAGGGCCCCAGAATAGATCCCTGGGGAACTCCATATGTGGCAGCAAATTTGATCGATTTGAACCCATTTAATGCAACGTACTGACTCCTATTTTTTAAATAAGATTTAAACAAAAGCAGCAGAAAATATGAGAAGCCGATTTTTTCTAATTTATTAAGTAACAACTGGTGATCAAGTCTATCAAACGCTTTGGAGAAATCGGTATATATGACATCTACCTGCCCACGTTCATCTAAGGATTCAGAAATATATTGAGTTACATAGAATAAATTTGTTGTTGTTGAACGCCCTTTCATAAATTCATGTTGATTAATAGAGATTTTGGTGTTAATTGAATGATATATTCTATCATGAAGTAATTTTTCCAAGACTTTACAGAAGTTACAAATTACAGAGATTGGTCTAAAGTTCTCAATATCTAGTTTGTTTCCCTTTTTGAAGATGGGATATACTTTGGAATATTTCCATAGGTCAGGAAATAGGCAGTTTTTTAAGATTAAGTTAAAAATTAGAGTAGACGATATGCAAAGATGATAGCGTAATCCTTTAATAAAAAAGCTGGAATGGAATCAGGACCGGTCGTCATTTTGGGTTTAATTCGTTTTAGAGCCCGAATAACCTCATCTTCACTGAAAGAGTTTATGCTAACAATAGGGTTATTGTTAGGTATATCGGTCTCAATGTGATGTCCCTCGATATCTAATGAGGACTCATTATAAAATTGACCGAAATAATTGGCAAATGCATTTAGTATATCAGAGGGATTGTTTAGCGAAGATCCCTCAAAGAACATCTCTTCAGATACACTGGTCGACCCTTTTCTACTTTTGATGAAAGCCCAAAATTTATTGTGATCATTTTTTATATTATCTTCAGAGTTCTGCACGAAATTTCTGTAGGCTAAATTGGTATCATATTTTATTTCCCTTGTGATGTTTTTGAGGTTATTGTGTATATGTGGATCACTGGGTCTTGCATACTGTCTCCTAAGACGTTCTTTAAGTCTAATTTTTTTATGATACTGCCATTAAACCACGAAGAATATCTAACGGTACGAGAAGTCGATTTCTTAGGTACACAAGATTCAAATACAGAGTTAAGTTTGTTGTAAAAATGAGTGCATGCACCATTGACGTCATTATGCTAAATAACCTATTAAAAAGCCAAACCTTCCCCACACCGTGGAAGATGGCAAGACTGGTCCTAATCCTAAAACGGGGAAAGCGTCTAGAAGACCTGGGCGTACACAGACCAATCTGCCTGTTGGATGTTACAGCTAAACTATACGAGGCGCTAATCAGAGACAGTTTACTGAAGGAACTAGAGACAAAGTATGCCATAACGGACAACCAGTACGGTTTTAGGAAGGGCAACTCCACAATACAAGCAGCCCTGAGAGTGGCCGAACTGGCCAAACTTGCCCAGCGGCAGAACAAAAATGGTGTATTCTCATCACCCTAGACATCCGTAATGCCTTTAACCCGGCCAGCTGGGGCCTCATAATTGAGGAACTAAGAAAATACGAAATATCGGTATACCTCAGAAACCTGATCTCAAACTACCGAAAAGATCGAAAGGTAAAGTCAGGAAAGGAGATACATACAATAACGGCGGGCGTCTCATAGGGCTCGGTCCTCGGACCAACCGTGTGGAACATCCTATACGATGGGGTCCTCAGGCTCAAGCTACCCAGAAGCGCAAACGTCATATGCTACGCCGACGACCTAGCGGTAATAATAGTGGCGGACACTACACCCCAGGCAAATGACACTATAAGAATCACAATCAATGCGATACACCAGTGGCTGTCCCAACACCACCTCAGTCTTGCCCCAGATAAAACGGAGGCCGTAATACTAAGGCTCGAGGAAAAGGGACGATATAAGGATAAGCCTCCTAAACAAGGAAATTATTCCGAAGGCAGTCAAATACCTGGGCATTGTCTTCGACAACCTAGGAACTTTTGGGGAGCACGTCGCCTACTCTATAGAGAAAACACAAATGAGAATCACGGCCCTCACGAGGATCCTACCGAATATCGGAGGTCCCTGTCTACAAAAGAGAGGAACAGGAGATGGCACAGAGAGGCGGTGCGAGACAGCGCATCAGGGATGACATCCTCAACAGATGACAGGAGGCGTGGAATGAAAATACTAGAACCGCCCAGTGGACAAAACTACTGATCCCCGATTTAAGGACATGGATAAATTGTGGTCACAGGACATTGAATTACTTCACCACACAATTCCTAATGGGTCGGCACTTTTAGGTGCTATACAAAAAAAATCGCTAAAAGTGAAGACGACCGCTGCGTGTATTGTGAAGAAGAAGACACAGCAGAACGCACCGTGTTTAAATGTGCAAGATGGCATGCAATAAGAACGGGTGGGCTCCAACATCACGGTCGAGAATATCATTCGCCTAATGATCAACAACGTAAGAAACTGGCATAACATTGCTGAAGGAATAAAAGACATATTGAGCAAGAAGGAGGCAGAGGAGCGCGCACGCCAGGCAACGTAATAAGACCACAACTCGAATGGGAAGACGGGCACTTGCACGCGACGAATATCCGCAAGGATGGTACCAGTACAGTTCGCCCAGTACTAGGGAGGGGCTTTAGCCGGTAAGAGTCCGGCACACCCCCGTGGCGATAGAGCCTAAGCACGGGGGGTCCATGATGGGTTTCCCCTCCCAAAAAAAGGAGTTTCATTGGGTATGGCATGTGACATCCTCAGGAGCTCCGATCCACTCTTGCGGTTTGTGAGAGATCACGAAATCGCGGGAGTTGGCGCAGGATTGTTCAAGATAGCGAAGCGGGCCGTAGATGAACTTGGGCTAGTATTCGACTTCAGACGAGGAGGTCGGCGAAGTGCTGATGCAGAGTTAGTAACTGAGCTTCCGCAAAATCGTCTGACAGCCCAGATTAAAGCTGCCGAATAGATAAATCTGTTCCGGCAGCATGTCGATAAACCCCTGCATGATGTATTCTACAATAACATAGCAGCACTGGATTAATCGAAAAAACTGACCTTCGCGTTCCTAAGGTCAGCTGGGCTGAAGTCAGAGACCGAGGGATTTATTGTGGCCTGCCAAGATGGTGTAATAAACACCCTGGTCTATCGAAGTCGCATGATAGGTGTAAAGGTCCCTGACAATAATTGCAGGATCTGCCGTCAGGCGCCGGAATCGCTCACGCATCTGTTACCGGCGTGTCCCGTGAATGCGAGTTCGGCCTACATCAACAGACACAACGCGGCAATACGGGTGCTGTATTATCATTTACTGCACTCGTATGAGAAAGATCAAATGCCAGTGCTGCCTTACATACCCGGAGATATTGAGTCCGTTGTCGAGAACTAGAAATGCCGAATCAATTGGAATTACTCGTTCCCAACGGTCAGACAAATCCACTCCAATAAGCCTGACATAGTACTCCTCGACCACGACAGCAAGGTGATGTATGCCATCGAGTTCTCCGCACCGGCGGAGAGAAACATTGCCTTGAAGGAGGAGGAAATGCGGACGAAGTATCGAGATCTCCGGTATGAGCTCCGGGTGCTATACCCAGGGTACACTGTCAAGATGGTTGTCCCCATTATCGGAGTACTCAGAGTGTGCTTAGGGCACTCGATTCTGGAACCAGTAGTCACTGACTCCACGGAAGGTGTGGAGTGGCCACGGGTAATTGCTGGAGCTTATCCCGTGCGATTTCATCGGAGGCCACGGAAAAACTGTCCAGAGTCGGGCAACTGAAAAAAAAAAAATAATTCTTGACTGTCATATTTACTGTATTTATTAATTACTTTATGTACATATGTGTGCAATGTGCATATATGCGGCTACATGTTTTTGTATGCACGTGTATATGTGCATTTAGACTATAGAATATTGGCTTGTCCAATAGCACTTTCTTTATTGCCCTTATTGGATGAAAAATTTTTTTTTTTTGTTAAAAACCAGTCACCCTTCTCTGTGGCTCCGATTCTCACCGAGGGGAGCTGGTAGTACCGGCAGCCACTCCCCACACCGTGGGGTAAGTGACTACTGGGTCCGGGAATCGTGTGCCCTGAGTAGACGTAGCGAACCGAGGATGGCGGCCTTCTGCATCCTACCGGCTAAGATCTCTGCCGAGTTTCGGCATGCCGGTATGATCTTCAGTTCCGAAAGCAGTGTGTGCCTCGTTCCACCTAGAGCTCCTATGATCAGTACCACCAACTTAACATTATGGTCCGGATAAAGTCTGCGGAGTTCGAAGAGCAAGTCTCGATATTTTGTCCGTTTTTCCTCCTCCTTCAAGACAATGTTGTTTTCCGCGGGAGCCGAGAACTCCACAACAAATATTGTCTTAAGTTGGTGATCGAGGAGTACTACGTCAGGCTTGTTGGCTTGTATTTGTCTGACGGTGGGAAACGAGTAGTTCCAATAAATTAGACACTTCTCATTCCCCACAACGGACTCGATATCCCCCGGAGCATAAGGCAGCACTGGTGTCTCGTCTATCAAATACGAGTGCCTTAAATGGTAATAAAGCACTCGTAATGCTCCGTCGTGCCTTTGGATATAGGCCGAGACTGCATATGTCGGGCAAGCCGACAGCAAGTGCATTACAGTCTCTGGCGCCCTGTGGCAGGCCCTGCATCTGACATCCGGGACCTCTATACCCATAACACGACTTCGATAGACCAGAGTGTTGAATACACCATCCTGGCAAGCCATTATGAATCCCTCGGTCTCAGACTTCAGCCCGGCTGACCTTAAAAAGGCAAAGGTCAGCCTTTCGGATAAGCCAAGGTTTTCTATATTTTTATAGAAGACTCCGTGCATTGGCTTATCCATGTGCAGCTGCAGAAAGATGTTGTGTTCTGCAGCTTTAATTCGGGCTTTTCGCCGAGCAGGTTCAAACTCGGTGATAGAGTCGCGGTTTACCCGCTCGACGTCGAAGGAGAGACCAAGTTCATCAGCGGCTCTCTGTGCTGCCTTAAACAGAAAGGCTCCTACCCCTGCATTTTCATGATCCCGGACCATGCAGAGGTTATTATTATTATTATTATTATTATTATTATTATTATTATTATTATTATTATTATTATTATTATTATTATTATTATTATTATTATTATTATTATTGTTATTATTATTATTATTATCTCTGTTGTTCTCAGCTCTTTCTATGCTGGCAATTTTTCATGAGGTACGGGCCAAGCCAAGCACCCTCATGTTTGATTCAAGAACTTGCGGACTATTCTTGTTGTTCCTAGAATCACAGCTTTTTGTAAGTTTATATAAGTACCCTTGTGTAAATTTAATTTTTTGATGTTTTCGTGTAAACTCATAGGGATGACGCCGGTGGTTGACAGTACAATGGGTACTATATATACATTGTCCATACCCCACATCCGTTTTATCTCTTCCATCAATTCCGTGTACTTCTGATGTTTTGCTGTTATTGTTTTTTGGACGTTGTTAGTGTTTGGGATAGCAATATCTATTAAGTAGGCGGTCTTTTCTCTTTTGTCTTGAAGGACTATGTCAGGTCTGTTATTATGGATGGTTCGGTCCGTAATGATAGATCTGTCGTAGTAAAGTTTGAACCTATCAGACTCTAGCACAGGCTCAGGTTTGTATTTGTAATATGGCAAGCTGTTTTCAATCAGGTTATGCTTGATGGCTAGGTTCTGATGTATTATATTTGCAGCCTGATTGTGTCGGTGAAGATAATCAGTTTGTGTTAGATGACTACATGCACCAGTAATGTGTTGTATAGTTTCCGCCTTTTCACCACATCTTCTGCACCTGTCATCTTCGATAAGGCCATTTTTAATAATATGCTTTTGGTAATTCCTGGTGTTAATTACTTGATCTTGGATGGCAGTCAGGAAACCTTCCGTTTCTGGGAAGAGACCACCATTCATGAGCCAAGCGTTCGACGCTATTTTGTCGACTTCTATATTGCTCAGATCGTGGGGGTGTCTCCCGTGTAGTGCCATTCCTTTCCATTGGTCGATCTTTTCCCTTACTGATGTAACCTGCTCGTTTTGCTGTGGCGTGTGGTCATTTAGGTTTAAAGGGGAGTATTTCTCATCAGAAGAGCAGATAGCTAGATGTAACTGGGACTCCCGCCTATGATGAAAGTACGTTCTCAAGAGTTTTATTTGATTGTTGTGGAGGTTCTTTAAATCTATAATTCCTCTGCCTCCTTCGTCTCTGGGTAATGTCAGTCTAATAGTGCTGGCTTTATGGTGATGTTTTCTGTGGTTAGTTAGTTCAGTTCTTATCTTCCTTTGCAGGGTTTCTAAATCGGTTTGTGACCAAGTTATTATTCCAAATGTATAAGTCAGAATAGGAATAGCATAGGTGTTTATGGCTTTCACTATATTCTTACCATTAAGCTCAGTCTGACACATTCTTTTAAGTCGGGATGTAAATTCTGAGGTAAGAACTTTTTTTATTTTAGAGTGATCTATGGACTTTGATTGTTGGAGTCCTAGGTACTTATAATTTTCAAATTCGGACATTGGTTGTATTATCTCATCTTCCTCTGTTGTAAATCCTTCCAGTTTGATGTTTCCCCGTTTTATGTTTATTGTCCGGCATTTGTCCAGCCCAAATTTCATATTTATGTCCCGTGAGAACTTCTCTACAATAGCGACTGCCTCTTTTAGTTTTTGTGTAGAGGCGGCATACAGTTTTAAGTCATCCATATATAACAAGTGAGAAATGAGATGATGTACATTGTTGTTTTTGATTTGGTATCCTATATTCGATTTGTTCAGCATGTTTGATAGAGGGTTTAGTGCTAAACAAAACCACAATGGGCTCAGTGCATCCCCCTGAAATATACCTCGTTTGATTTTAACAGCTTCAGTTTTTATATGATAGTTTTCTAAAGTGAGATTTATAGTCGTGTGCCATTGCCCCATTATGTGCGTTAAGAAATTGACTAGAGTGGGGTGAATTTTGTATATCTCTAAGACTTCAATTAACCATGAATGGGGGATAGAATCAAAGGCCTTTTGATAGTCAATATAGCAGCACGATAGATTTCTGTTCTTTCTCTGAACCTGCTTCAGAATGACGGAGTCAATTATCAATTGCTCTTTACATCCTTTCATTCCCTTCCTGCAGCCTTTCTGCTCCTCCGTGAGCACACTATTATTGTCTAGGTGGATGTTTACTAGCTCAGCTAAGCACGATGTTATAATTTTATAGATTGTTTGTAAGCAAGTAATTGGTCGGTATTTTGCAGGGTCATTTGTCATTCTACCCTTTGGTAGTAGGAAGGTTCGTCCTTCTGTTAGAAATTCAGGCACTGTCTCTGGGTTTTGAATGAATGCGTTAATTTGCTTTAGCAGATACGGGTGCAAACATGTGAGTTTTTTGTACCAATAGTTATGGATGTTATCACTGCCGGCGGCTTTCCAATTATGTGTCTTATTAATCACAGTCATTAGCATCTCATTTGTTACCTCGGATGCAATCATGTTCTCGATTCTTTCGCTGTTTTTCCTTTCGGTATTAATCCAGCTGGCCGAATTGTTGTGATGGCTGCTTGCCCATACTGAGGTTATTATTATTATTATTATTATTATTATTATTATTATTATTATTATTATTATTATTATTATCATCGATTAGTAGTTTAACTATTCTTCCTCTTGTCGTTCATTGACAGAATTTGGGTAAATCCAGATCTCAACAAGAGATCAAAGTTATTTACCCTAACACCTTTCGCAGGATATGTGCGGTGCCCATCAGTGCGATCTTCTGCACTTCATTAGCTGATGGGTGACCTGGGAGCATTTTGAGGTTCTGGTCAAATGCCGTCTTTATTGTACCCAATGCTCCTACCACGATTGGTACTGTTTTGGCTCTACAACTCCACATCCTACTGATTTCGATTTCCAGGTCCTTATATTTACTGATTTTTTCAGTTTCTTTGGCCATGATGTTTATTATTATTATTATTATTATTATTATTATTATTATTGTTATTATTTTCATATGGAAAACTAAAGATAAAGAAAATGGAAATACGTAAAGGATACAAGAAAATAAAAAATAACATTTGGAATACTTTCCTACTACAGAAAGAAGAATATAAAAAAGGAACACCAGGAGGAAATAGAATACAATAAAATTAACAGGGAAAAACTTAACCGGCCAACATGAGTTCAAAAATAAATAGCGACGAGCAAAACACTGATGCGAAAGAAGTCACTCATGAGCACACGATAATTACGAACAATTAAAGAAGAAGGAAGTCTTAGAGAAGCCATAATATATACTTACTTACCAAATATAGGAGGTTAAAAACATAAGAAAAACTTTATTCCACATGGCCAAATAAAGATGGAAGCTCGCTAAAGGATACAATAAAATAGCAATAATGACACCCGAAACATCTCACTGCTACAAAGCGAAGAACTCTAAAGAAGGAATACAATAAAGAAATATCACGGATATACACACTGCTAGAAGAAACAGAAACTCAGAAAAATAATAAGCAAGGAGATGCTAGATGGAAACTTAAAAAGAGCATCTTAATACCTACGCTTCCCGTCCTGTATTCCTACACCACGAGTTATGTGTTTCTCGCTGCTGGCAATAAACATATCCAAAATCCAATCCAGAGTACCACCGCACAGTGTGACAGAATGGACGAAATTCGCTCTAAGTGTCAATTTTTGAAACATCGACTTGAATTTTTTTTACTCGGAAAGGAATCTGGAATTGTGTGTCACTGCGGCTTTTCTTAAATATTTTGTTTGCGTGGAAGAGTTAAAGTCATTCAAGAGAAATTCGGTTTTTTGAACGGTAACCACTATGCTTTATTCCAAATTCGGAATGTTTGACTAAAAATAGACTACTTTCGTTCGAAAAATTTTTTCTGAAGTTTTCATTTGTTTTTGGTTATCAAGCAATGAAAAATCAAATTATAGAATTTTGCGATTTTTTTACTTGAAAAAGAAGAAGAGAGAGAAAAGATCAAACATTGTAAGAGATAAAAAGAGTTTGGAATCATCCCAGGAATATTCTCATATTTTTTCGGAATTGTCCAATGCCCTTTGCAGAAAAGAGCATTGTGGAGTTTTCAAGTGCATCGAAAAGGGCATTGGACAATTCCCAAAAAAAAAATTAGAATATTCCCGGGATAATTCCAAACTCTTTTTACCTCTTTCAATTTTTGTCCAAACTTCTTCTTTTTCTAGTAAAGTTCTAAAATTTTGATACTACCTCGCCGGATAACATAAAAAATGCCAATTTCAGAAAGAATGTTTCCAACAAAAGTAGTCTATTTTTAGTCAGACATTCCGAATTTGCAATTAAACATAGGGGTTCCCATTCAAAAAAACGAATTTAACCTTGAATGACCTTAATCCTTCCATGCAAACAAAACGTTAAAAAAACTACATTATTCCAGACTCTTTTCCTTATTTAAAAAAAAAATTCAAGTCGATATATTAAAAATTGAGCCTTAGAACGAATTTTGTCCATTCTGCAACACCGTGCGCCGCACAGTGGGGCCAATTACATCAAAAGTTGGCAGAAATTCGATAAAACTAAAGTCGTCAGAGCGGATTAATTTTTGGAGGAATTGATAGCCCATAAGTCGAATATACAAAATCTAGTTTATTTGACTCTATTTATTGTAAACGGTACACGCCATGCCAGTCTAAACTTGTGTTTAGTGGAGATTAAAAGCTATAAAAATCAATCAGTGCATGCGAGTGTTAGTTTGTTTTATTAATTTCTCAGTGAGGTTTCTACAAATTAATTTTTTCTCAGCATGGCTGCTTTACCTACAGGTAAGGTGACAAGTAGTTGCTATATTTGTTACTATACTAGTATTATTTAATTTATACGAATTTATATAAACGGACCTGTTTCGTACGACACAATTTTATGACATTTCTGTAAATCCTTATTGTTTTAAAGTGTGCCTGAATCTGCCTGAACTGTGTTATATACATAAAGTTATTCGGAATAGTGTGTACTTGAAGGGTAGTAAATAAAAACTTGCTTATATTTGCGGAATTTTAAAATATCACTGCATATTCACGTGACATACTCACGATACGAATGTTTAAATACTATTTAAATTTTACTTCCACATTCACGAAGTAAGAAAAATTTCAATTTCATTTTGCCTAAATAGGTTTAAAATGTCGTGAAACGTCGAGAAAATAAATTTAAGCAATAAAAAAAGTATGTATGTCTGTCTGTAATTTTTTTTGTTGACACGATTACTCGGAAACGGTTAAACATATTGACTTGGGTACACGTATGTGGTATAACGTGAATTGGAACTGGATTATATTTTGATGTCATTTCATTGGCGGGTTGGGGTGGTACAGGGGGGGTAAATAGGTGTAAATAAGTAAATCAAGCTAGTAAGAGTAGTACATAAACTTAGGATTTATGTTTGTTAAAAAAAAATCGGGAATTTTTTTTTACAAGAGTGAATGAGAAATCTGGATGTGGAGGTAGTGATTCCTTAGGCAGCAGTTTTATTTAATTTTTTTTTCTTTCTACAGGAAGTTGCTCAACTGACCTTTTTCTATCAAGAAGATATCTTTTGGACAAAATTAGAAAGTGCTGTGATTCAAATTTTGGTAAACATATCGCTTACTTGAATAAATTCATCGGAACTCACACAAAGTGCCCAGAACATAAAGTTCGCAATCTGCACAAGCGAATTTATAATTTTGTGTGCGATTTTAAGATAAGGTGGAAGAAAGTTAGTAGGAGCACCCAACTACTAGTTGTTAGAATTAGTACAAGAGTGTTATAAAAGTATATTGTTTAAATTCTTAAGTAAACAATTAGCGTAATTTATATATAATAGCCTATTTATTTTCCCAATTGTAATAGGATATAACTAACATAAACTAATTTAGTATTTCTGTACCCTTGAGAAGGGCCTAATACGCTAAACCATGTGTAAAAATCTTAATATTATTTTGAAATTGAAAAAGGTAATTTTGAAATTTTAAATGCACTTTTTTCTATATATTTAAAATATATAAATGGTGTTTACAATCAGCCAATCACAGAATCGATTCAATAAATTAAAGTTTATGGTTTAATTAATCAAATGTAAATAAAAATGAACAAAAATAATTTCTGCCAACTTTTCATGTAATTGGCCCCACTGTGCGCCGCGCCGGTCCGGCGGTATATAAAAATATCCAGATTGGATATCCGAGAGTGGCAGCAATGTCTTCCATACACTAGCTAATCAATCAATTAATCGACTCGTTTAATAATGGAGTATTGGGTATTGGTGCCGATGTCAGATGTCTTAAAAGTATTTGAGGCCCTGGTTTTTAGTATATACACCAAATTATAAGTTGCTGAACTATCACTAGCTTGCTTTACTTATTTTCCCCTATTGACCCCTATCTACCCCTATTTACCACCTATCTTTCAATGGAATCAACATAAAATATAATCTAGTTCCAGTTGACATTATAATACACACGTGTACCAAATTTTAAGTGGATATCTTAATTTTATGTTCTTAAGGCTGTGTTATCAATGTCAAAATACCGCGTTCACAGTCGTAAATCTTTCAACATATTGTTCTCAAAAACAAACGAATAAAAATCGAATTTGATTTAAATATTAGAACTAGTTAACTAAAATCTAGTACGTATCATATTCTATATTTGAAAACTAAATGTAATGAAATATTTCCTTTGGATTATTACACGCGAACGTGCCACTCAATCGTCCGTAATTCACCATTAATTTTTTTGTATTCTTTAATGGGACTCAAATATTCAAATAAAATATGATACGTACTAGAATAAATATATTAAATGTAAAAAAAAGTTAAAAATCGGCATATTTGCTCCTAAGGGAGATTAATATGTTAGAAAAAATGTATTCAATTTGGCCAATTTAATTGGACGGTTTGCTAATAGAGGGCGAAGCAGTAGCTATTCGAAGTACCAACCATGCTTCAAATCACTATACAGTGTAGGGTCGAATTTTTGTTTTCTCTACCATTTGAAATATAGTTTAAAATAATTTAAATTTACTTACCGATTGAATTGTTACATTTCTAGTAGCCCGGTAGGCAGCGACAGATTTTTCGCGTTAATATCTATAAAGCTAGATTTTTTTCCAAAGAGAGTTTAGATAGTATCTATAATGAAGATACAATTCTACCAAACTCTTAGTGGTGCATAAATGAGTAAAAAATTAAGCATTTAAAATTTCGTTTTTCGAATTGTCAAGAAATGATGATTCGCCTTCGCTCCTGCCGGCCCCAATTTTTGATTTTCACCTCGCGATTCATGCTGTACGGTCATTGCCGATCTTCTCCTCGCCATCGAGATATAGAACGGGTCTCCGATCGCCGTATTTGTTCAGTTCTTACGTTTGAAAAAGTGACTTGCGGTCGTGCTAATCGGCAACTATTTTTAAGTGGTTTCCCGAGTTCGAATTCCGCCCGGGGATTTTTTTTTTTCAAATTTTTTGGCACATATTTTTGATTCTATAATTGCGATTTGCTCCGTTCTTTTGCATTTCTCGGAGAAGTTTTGCGGAATATTAAGATGCTCTATTTGGATTAAAAATCACATTCTACATCCGGGTGGCTAAATCTTTGGTAGACGTTGCAAAAACGGCAATACGTAATCAAATCACGACAATTATATTCCTCATTAGTATTAATGAACAGACAATATTTTTATAGATCTGTTAATAAGCTTTTATGTACTCCATTATATTACATTATTTTGGTAAGCAAATTTCTAATTTTTAATCGAAATAGTGCAGAAAATGCAAAACATTTCAGAGAAATGCAATAGAACGGAGCGAATATCAATTATAGAATAAAAAATATCTGCCAAAAAATTGAAAACGAAAAAAAAAGTATCCCTGGGCGGGATTCGAACTCGGGAAACCACTTAAAAATAGTCGCCAATTAGCACGACCGCAAGTCAATTTTATAAACATAAGAACTGAATAAATACGGCGATCGGAGACCTGTTCTCGCCATGTCTCGATGGCGAGGAGAAGACCGGCAATGACCGTACAACGTGAATCGAGAGGTGAAAATCGAAAATTGAGGCCGGCAGGAGCGAAGGCGAATCGTCATTTTTTGACAATTCGTGACAATTCCAAAAACGAAATTTTCATCCATCTGTTTTTTTCTTTAATTTTTTACTCATTTATGCACCACTAAGAGTTTGGTAGAATTGCATCTTCATTATAGATGCTATCTAAACTCTCTTTGGAAAAAAATCTAGCTTTATAATAATAATAATAATAATAATAATAATAATAATAATAATAATAATAATAATAATAATAATAATAATAATAATAATAATAATAATAATAATAATAATAATAATAATAATAATAATAATTATTGGTCAACGTTAGATACAAACTGTATATGTGACAAGTCAAGAAGAGAATAAAGAAAGAAAGAAGTATAAGTGCAAGTATATGTCGGCATAATTGAAATATAATATTAAGATTTAAAATAAGGAACAAGTACAAATAAATATAATATTAAACTAGAAACAGAGCACAAACATTACTGATTGTAAAAAAAGCGTAACAAATTAACAGATAGTAAGTAAATACCCGCATATGTTATGTTATTACAACATTGAGATAGTACTGGTTAAAACTATTTATCGCTAAAGAAATCTGATACCCTATAGTAACATTTCTCATATAAATAGTGTTTTAATTTACTTTTAAATTTCGCGAAGTGCGAAATATCTCGGATATCACTGGGAAGAGACATGCAGTTGTAAGAAGGCGATCTCTTATAAATACTTTTGTGATGCATTGGTATACTCAAGAGATTGCCATGTCTTGTGGGGTACTCGTGATAGTTTGACCTTCTTTCAAATAGATTAAGATTATTTTTAGCATAGGTTAGACATTTATAAATATAGACAGAAGGAGCGGTAAGAATGCGATTTTTAATAAAAGTGTCTCTACAACTGACATTTATTTTGAGGTCAAAAATAAGCCTTATTATTCTCTTCTGGCAGATAAACACTCTTGCACAGTCGGAGGCTCCACCCCACGCGAGAATACCAAAGGACATGTGACTATAGGCCATGGAATAATAAATGGTCATAAGGCTAGCCTGATCTAGAACTGACTTCATCTGTAACAGTGCAAAAAATGCTTTGTTTAGCTGACTACATACATGGTCAATATGTTTCTGCCAGGAAAGTTTATAATCCAAGAATACACCTAGTGGTTTAGCTGAGTCAGAAAATATAAGATCCTCATTGTTAATTAAATTTATAGGTAGCGGTTTTTGAAGGTGAAAGTTAAGACAAACAGTTTTTTTTCATTTAATATTAGCTTATTTCTTTGGCACCATGTACTTAGAGATTCTGTTGTGTCTTTGACCAATTTATAAAGTTTATCCGGTGTATCGGCTGACACTGTAATAGTGGTGTCATCCGCGAACATAGTCACGTGGCCTTGGTTTATGAAGTAAGGCAGATCATTAACGTACAGCATGAACAACAGCGGACCTAGCACAGAACCCTGTGGAACTCCAAGTGTAACATTAAAAGTTTCAGACGTTACTCCATCTAAGCTTACTGTTAGCTTTCTATTTTCCATGTAGGAAATTACCCACTGGAGAATATTTCCCCTAATACCAATGCTATAAAGTTTTTGGCTTAAAATGTCTTTGTTGACAGTATCGAAGGCTTTGGAAAGGTCAAATAGTAGTGAAACAACATACTGTCCCTTGTCCAAGCATTCATAAACATATTTAAGAAGATGACAGGGGCTGCCGTCTCGACAGATTTGTTTATCCTAAAACCATGTTGCGCAGTCGATATTATGTTATATCTTTCTACATAGTTGGAAATTCTATTGTAAACCAGTCTTTCAGGTATTTTAGAAAGAATACTTAACAGCGATATTTGCCTATAGTTATCTAAATCGGAAGGATCATCCTTTTTAAACAGGGGAAAGATAGTAGCCAGTTTTAAAATATCTGGAAAAATTCCTGTTTCTATTGACATATTTACCAGATACGTAAATGGTTTCAGGATATTGTTTTCGACACTTTTTATGATTTTGGGTGTTGGCCATCAAAACCACTAGAGTTTTTATTTTTGAGTTGTATTATAATATTATGTATTTCTTCACTAGTAGCGGGTTCAAAGTACATTGAGTTGCCATTGTTAGCCTTTATTGTACAGGGTAAGGAGAGGTTGGACCCAAAATGATCAATAATTTTTTTTGGTGCAGTAGTGGCGAAGTGGTGCCCAAAGGCTGCCATAACTTCGTTTTTGTCACTGATAACGCAGTCATTAACCTTAATAATGATTTTATTTTGTCCTTGTTATCTTTTTTATTTCTATCTAGTATATCATTAACAATCTTCCAGGTTTCCTTGTTTTTGTTTGAAGAATTATTTATTTTGTTGTGGTAGTAGGTTTGTTTAGTTAGCTTTATATTTCTTCTGTATTTTCTTTTTTCTTCATCATAGGTTTTCTTATGCTCAGGACAGTTTGAGTTTGCTGTGACCCAAAACAAATTTTTTAAGTGAATACTTTGTCGTTTTAAATCTTGGGTGATCCAACCTTTGTTATTTTTATGGGTAATTATTTTTTCTTTTAATGGACAGCTGACTTCATAGCACCATACAATACTATCAATAAAGTATTGGAAGGCATCAGTAAACCCTAAGAAATAAATACTTGACCAGTTAGTACAGTTTAAATGGTAATTTAAAGTGTTGATTGTATTTTCGTTAATAGCACGGTACGTATAAGAAGTGAATGATCCAGTGACGGTTGATGACTGTTTGGGAAATTTAACATTTAATATTTGTGCTAAATGGTCGGCCAAATTCGGCTGTATAATATTGCAGTTCTACGTGTTATGATTTAAATTAGTAATAATGTAGTCAATGCAAGTTCTACTGGTATAGCCAGTGGCATATGTAAAAATGCGTGTGGGTTCCAGTGAAGTCACAGTTAGATCAAAGGCGTTTATGATGTCGTTGAGGATATTAGTATTGAAACTCTTCTTGTTATAATCTATGTTAAAATCGCCACATAAGACAATATTCTTTGATACTCTCGAAGCAATGTTTAGAGCCTCCGACAGGTTGACAGCGAAGTCATGTATATTACCATTCGGAGGTCTGTATAGAGATATAATTACCATTTTTGAATTGTTCATAAGGTAACTTATGCCGCATATTTCAATGTGACATTCAATCGATAAATTTTTGATCAGGGGTAGTTCCTTAGCTTGAATATTATTATTTACGAGCATTAAAGCTCCTCCATGTAAATGCTCCACTCTGGAAAAATGACTAATAATTTTATAATTAGGACAGCTAATGTTATCTAAGTCATTCCGCTGAAACCAGTGTTCAGATATACTCACTATGTCAAAGCGGTGACTATTTAGAAAGAGTTCAATTTTATCAAGCTTATTTAGCATACCTTGCACATTAACATTACAGATTTTTAGTCTAGCTTTTTGATTGGTATTAAATACACTGGGAGTATTTTTAACACATTCCTGAGTTAATCTATAATCTGAAGTTCCGACAGACGAGGGTATAAAAAATCTTTATTAATATTACGTGACATCATTACTTACAGTCAAATTAATTCCATTATTTATAGAGCTGGTTAAGTCTATATTATTTATTGGTAGAGACGAGTTATCATTAGGTATAATTTCTGTAGATATGTTTGTTGTCAAATTAATCACATTGTTTACAGAGTTCGTTAAATCTAAGCTACTTATCAGAGGAGGGGAATTATCACACCGATGATTTTTATCAATATTAAAATTATGTTCATTAACATTATTTGGCATGATATCAACAGTTTTTATTACTATTTTATTGTTATTTTTGTGTTTTTGAGTGTGATGTGTTTGAGCAGTTTTTTGCAAGCATTCATTTTGCACTGTCTGTTATTTTTTAGTTTTATTTGATACATGTAGTCAATGGACACATTGTAGTTAACTTGACAGAATTTTATCATTTTGTCATAGATTGCTGTATTATAAAACTTATTTTTATAAAAAAACTTTGTAAGTATGATTACATTTGTGAATTTACCAATCGGAAAAATATTTTTTAGAAGTGAATCTAAAAACCTAGAATTAACAATATTTTTTTCGTCAAACATTACCACAACATAGAAAATGATTTTAGGAAAGCTGTCGCTGCCTCCCGGGCTATAGTTTATTCTACATCTTCAATAACTTTTTGTTAGTAATATTGCTAATAAATCAGAAGCATATCTAATAATAACATATCATTACTGTAAAAAGTAATTTTTGTATCGACTAAATGTACCTATTTTTAATCCAGATTGTGAAAAATCAATGCAACGCGGGATTAGAAAGAACTTTGATCTTGTGGCATATAGACAAACTATCTTTGCATACTCTAATAGTATAGATTATAGATAATCAACTATTATTTTGAAAGAGTAAAATGTCTCTTTTATTCCCCGAAGGAGAGCTTACATTCTTTCTGGGAGAAAAAGTGACACGTTAGTGTTTGAAAATGATAACTAAACTACCAGTACAGAAATACTGTTTTGAAGAATTCCGGTTTCCTCATTTCCTCAAGCACGCAAAAGGTCCATTGTTTTCCTCCGGTTTTTGTAATTTCCTTTTTCAAACATTATGATTTTATGGTTATTCATTGGTTATTGTGTGTATGTGTTTTCGTGATATTTCACTTTCGACGTGAAAGTGATTATCATCAAGTGACAAAAGTTTGATGTTTAAGGAAAAGCCTGCAAAAATTCGCACCCGTAGTACGTAGGAAGACGAGAGAAATCGATTGGCGGACACCTGAGTGTTCCATCTGCGTTCTTCCTCTGAGTAGGGCCTTCAGAAATTGAAAATTTGTCACATTTTCCATGTTTACGTGTTTTTCGTTAAATTTTCCTTTCGGTGTGACAGTTGTCATCATCGAGTGACAAACAATTCGATGTTTTAGGAAAAATCTAAAAAAAAACGGATACGCAGTAAATGGAAAAAATCAAATAGTGGACACCGGAGTTTTCCATCTGTCTCTTTCTTTGAATAGGGGCCTTCGGAACAGTTTCCCAATGAAAAATGTCAAATTTTCTGTGTTTACGTGTTTTTCATGATATTTTACTTTCGGTATGAAAGTGTTCATCATCGGGTGACAAAAATTTCGATGATTTAGGAAAAAAGGTGAAAAATTCAGGGGTAGGTATGAAGGTGAGAGAAATCGAATGGCGCAAACCGCTCTCTATCTCGTTTCGTTTTCGAGATACTATCTCGGGAAGCGGTCCTTGGTTTCCGAAATACGGCCGCTCAAAGACTCCGGAAGGTAAAAATCGAAGTTTTTCACCTCTTCCCGAGGTCATATCTCGAGAACTAAACGAGATAAAGAGCTGCGGTTTACGCCATTCGATTTCTCTCGCCTTTCTACTTACTAGTCCAAATAGGTAGGTTAAATCGCAAAAATGTGGCCGGAGGGGGATCTCTACGGGAAAAGTTGTATTGAGCTGAGATGTAAAATAAAAAGTCTAATATACTATTAGTCCCACACTTTCCTTAAGGGTACAAAAAGGATGAAATGGTTTATTTTTGAGTATAAATCGAGAACGATGAGAGATATGGAAAAGATTTCAGATAAAAATTGTAGAGCTAATAATTTGGCTTACGAAAGGTCATATGCGTTTACATCATATTTCTGATTGTTTGGCTGTAAGATCTGTCTGACTTTTAGGGGATGAATGGAATAATAAAAAAATCGTTTAAAATCGAAAAGTTGATACTTTTTGTTATTTCTTTTCTGAATCTCCTTAGAATAATTTCAACTTTCTTTGCAGAGATAAAGAAGTTCCTCTCTTTGTTTAGATAGAAGTTATAAACATCTGAATTTTTAAATTCACGACTTTTCAGGGCTAAACGTTTTAGTTTAATTCTTTTCAAGCAATACTAACCTCTTAATGAAATTTCCTTAAAAAAAATCCGTTACATTTCTTTTTCTCACATATGCCAACGTTGATATCCAAATATAATTACTACAATTCCTACGATTTTTATTTCACTCGACGCCATTGCAATATAGTCGTTGTAACTTTTTCTAGAGAAAATTGATCCCTCTAGTACGCTTAATCCATTGCTGATTAAATTTCCAATACGATGATTTTCCGGTAATTTTTGCGTGAGATATGGTCCGCTAAAGTGAGAATTTCGAGGAATTCGCTCCTCGCGCTAATCGGTCCAGCTTCGAGGACCATTTCTCCCAAACAAGAAATCTTACGAGCTCGATGGCATATTTTGTTATTTAAAATCGAATGAGAAATCAACTGGCGCAAACCGAAAGTCGCTGCGGTCCTTCGTTTCCGAGATACGGCCGCTCAAAGTCAGCGGAGAATGAAAATCGAAGTTTTTCACCGCTTCCACCGAGAACGAAACGAGACACAGAGCTGCGCCATTCTCATTCCTACGTCCTCCTGAACTTGTTTAGATATTTCCTGAAACGTCGAAATTTTGTCACCCGACGATGACCACTGTCATTCCAAAAATGAAATGTAACAAAAAACACCTACTCATGAAAAATGTGACATTCTTTCACGTTCCGTGGACCCTATCGACATAAAGAACTCGGAGAACGCCACTGTGCGCTATTCGATTTGTCTCCCCTTACTGTGTACCCCTGATTTTTTTCAGATTTTTCCTAAAACATCGAAATTTTGCTGCCCGATGATGACCACTTTCATAACGCAAGTGAAATTCCATGATAAACACCTACACACGAAAGAAGTGAAACTGTTCTATTTTCCGAGGACTCTACCCGAAGAAAGAACGCAGATGGAAAACTCCGGTGCGCGACATTCGATTTCTCTCCCCTTACTGAGTACCACCCCTAATTTTTTCAGATTTTTCCTAAAACATCAAATTTTTGTCACCAGATGATGACCACTTTTACACGGAAAGTGAAATGCCACAAAAAACACCTACACACGAAAATCGATGAATAACTATTAAAATTTGAAAAAGATAATCACAAAAAACAATATCTAACAATAATTGAAACTATTACTACGTTATTAGATTTTCTAGATAGTTTCGGTGGCTGCCACCTAACGTAACCATGAATTGTTTAATTATTTACCATCATCAAATCCTATTTCAAAAGTTACAAAGTAGAATAGGAACTGAATCATTTTTATTCACTGCTGTAAATCTAGTCAAGGCTTCCCAATAGTGTCCGTCCGGCCCTGCACAATTTTGTTGCCAACAACTGATGATGAAATCACTACTTATAGCAAGCTAATTTATGGCTCCTGTTATATCGGCATAACCATTAGTTCGCTTTTTCTATATACGAATTTACTGTGGCGTGCAAACACATCCTTAACACCTTTAATAATGGAGTGGAGGTGGTGAATCGGGTGGCAGATGTCCAAAAAAATGGAGGCCTGGATTATAATATATACAAATTCTAAGTTTATGAAAGAATACTAGCTTGCTTTACTTATTTACCATTAGTTAACCCGCCAACCCCTCAACAAAATGAGCTGAAAATCTAATCCAGTTGAGATGTCATTATAATACATAAGTGTACCAAATTTGAAGTAATTATTTAAACGGTTCCAGAGAAAGAGACAGAGACAGACAGGTGGAAATTTGTTTCTCGCTCAAATTTAAAATGTTTACGTTTCACGACATTCGAAACCTATTTCAACAAAGAAATTGATTTTTTTACTTACCATACTTCCAGTCCATTTCATAGATGTGAAAATACGTCTAGCAAATTGCTAACAAATCAATGTGCGTGTGGGCACAATGCACCTTTAATTAAAATATAAATTATAAATTTGTACTATCTGACGACACCATGGCCGTTGATTGACAAGTAAATGATTGTCCATGATACACGCAACTGCAGCTGAAAAGATGTTAAGAGGGTGCAGAAGACCACAATGAAATATGAGCATGGTAGCAAAACACCGAGCTATTCCTGTTACTGAATAAGTTATTTTGGAAATCATGAAACACAAACATACATTCATTTATTATTTGACAGTGAAAACAAAGTGTCATTAATATTAACATAAAACGATTGTTCTGTGTTTTGTCATAAAAAGACGACGAGAAATAGCTAGATGTTTGCCTTGGGGCCGGTTTTTCAATGTCCAGCTTAACTGTCGGATAAAATGTATCTGGCAGGTAAACTGTTTTTCAATGTGCAGGTAAAACTTACCGGAGGGTTAGGCTCACTATCTGACAGTAAATTTAGCAGATAGTTGAGAGTGTTAGTTAAGGATTTATTCTACTGTTAGTGATATTGCACATGCGCAGTTGGTTCAGTTTCTGACAATTCTGAAACATTCTAACCTAAAAACTAGTATGATTGATTGATATGTTCGTTTTTAATTTGTGATTTATATTAAATATATTATTACCAATAGTTAATTATAATAATAATATTCTGAATATGAGTGATCATAATGATGAAATTATACAGTTGACAGAGTATCAAAGGAGACCCTATACCTACTATTATAGTATATACAGGGTGTTTGGTGCATCGTGTGCCAAATTGAAATGGCCGACAGAAAGGGTTATCTGCTATCCTTTCAGGCCCCTTAACACTTCCCATGCCCTGCGGGATTTTTCATATCGACCTTCTATCTTTTTAATGAAAAAAATCCCAAATTCTACATTTAAATTCAAATTATAAAAAAAGTATTAGGCGTAGACTGCGAATTTCATTTTTATTTTGATGTGTATTGTGGAAGGGTTCTTTTAAATCTTAAATTACTGGCATTGGTCATCTAGTTGTTTTTTTATTCACTCGCAGACTTTCAGAATAGGTAAAATTTAAATTTAAACTTAGACTTTAGACGGCTATAAAAAAAAACTCAGGGCAACCAGGATCTTCCAACTCCCTCAAAAATTCTCTAGTCTATCCTCTTGCTAATGATATGCCACATGTCATAAAAATCTTTTAATAACTTCTTGAATTCGCTAAATTAATGAATCGGGTCACATAAGGCTAATATTCAAAATTTCGAATCAAAAATTATATTTGCTTAAATTATGCATGGCAAACAGGTAAAATCTGTTACCTCACTCTTGCGAAGTAAAATCTATCTTCTATCTCTTTCTGTTCATTGGTTTTCTTGAAATAAAGAAACAGTTACATTTTTATCATTTATTAAAAAAATGTAAAAATCTTGCTCAAAGTGTTGGTCTCTGTTGCGAATGCAGGCCCGACATCTGCTTCGTATTTCGACAGTTGTTGTATGAAGTCGTATTTCCTCCCTAATTGTACCGAAACCCGTTTCTATGTGTTGGACAAGAGGACAAGTTCCTCCCTAGTTGCAACCTCCGTCGTGTACGCATCCACGCATTTGGGAACACATTGTCTAGATATTGTCTTACAATTAATCGCCAGTGCGCGGGACAGCCGTCATTTTGAAAAACTATAGACGTATGCGTAGATTGGGCGGGATGGCCCTATTCAATGATCTCCACGTTCCCCAGACCTAACACCGTTGAATTTTATGTCCGAGGTCGTGCCATAGAGCTCGTGTACGCGACGGAGGTTGCGACTAGGGAGGAACTTGTCCTTTTGTCCAACGCATAGAAACGGCTTTCGGTACAATTAGGGAGGAAATACGACTTCATACAACAACTGTCGAAATACGAAGCAGATGTCGGGCCTGCATTCGCAACAGAGACCGACACTTTGAGCAAGATTTTTAAATTTTTTTAATAAATGATAAAAATGTAATTGTTTCTTTATTTCAAGAAAACCAATGAACAGAAAGAGATAGAAGACAGATTTTACTTCGCAAGAGTGAGATAACAGGTTTTACCTGTTTCCCATGCATAATTTAAGCAAAAATATTTTTTTATTCGGAATTTTGAATATTAGCCTTACGTGATCCGATTCATTAATTTAGCGAATTCACGAAGTTATTAAAAGATTTTTATGACATGTGGCACATCACTAGCAAGAGGATAGACTAGAGAATTTTTTAGGGAGTTGGAAGATCCCGGTTGCTCTGAGTTTTTTTTTTTATAGCCATGTAAATTCTAAGTTTAAATTTAAATTTTACCTATTCCGAAAGTCTGCGAGTGAATAAAAAAACAACTAGATGACTAATGCCAATAATTTTGAATTTAAAAGAACCCTTCAACAATACACATCAAAATAAAAATGAAATTCGCAGTCTACGCCTAATACTTTTTTTATAATTTGAATTTAAATGTAGAATTTGGGATTTTTTTCATTAAAAAGATAAAAGGTCGATATGAAAAATCCCGCAGGGCATGGGAAGTATTAAGGGGCTTGAAAGGATAGCAGATAACCCTTTCTGTCGGCCATTTTCATTTGGCACACGATGCACCAAACACCCTGTATAATATATAAAGGAACGAGAAAATAATTTTGAGAATTATGACGATAGCGACTGTTTTATAACATTTCGACTGCGTAAAAAAACTGTTTTACATATCGTTGAAATGCTAGAGAAAGAAATTGAAACCATTACGGACAGATAGGTATACTCATTACTCAGTATTCATATCATTTAAATAATCCACTTGACTTTTCTGTAGTATAGAAATAACATCAATCAACACGCTACACAACACAATGAATTTTGAAGTTAAATTAGTTAAACTGTGTTAAAATGTGTTTCCTAATAGATGGATTGGACGCGGAGGTCCACATGAATGGCCACCAAGATCTCCTGATTGTAACCCTTGTGATTACTTTTTATGGGGCCACTTAAAAAACGAGGTTTATAGCATTGAAATTGAAAGTAGACAACATTTAATCCAGCGCATCGTTACAACCTGCGACGAAATACGGAATAATCCAGAAATGATACGTCGAGCAATTGGTGACCTTTCTAAACGCGCAAGAAAATGCACAGAATTTGGGGGAGGACATTTTGAAAATTTACTTTAGTGTCAATTACGTTTTATTTTTAAACACATTTAGTTATTGTTTTGTTATTTATTGTTAATTGAATGGAAAATATTTTATTTATTTAGATTTTAGTTTGTTCTCTTCCAATTTTTATTAAGTATAAAATGTTGATGATTAAAAATTTTGTTATTTCATACCCGATTACTTATTAGGACCACAGTTTTTTACCAAAATGGACCTTTAAAACGTGCCGGAATTAGGATTCACCCAGACCACCTAGGCTCAATAGAATTTTTGCAAATTTTAGTTATAAAACTATTTATTTCACGTGCCTCTCATTTAATAGGGTTCTGTAATCCATTTTCTTGCACATTTAACAACGTATTTAAATAACCACGAAGGTGTAACAAAAAAATGAAATAGGCCATTTTGTTTGTTTTTTCTTGCTCTTTTCGAATATCGTATCGAAATTTCAAAAAAATATATACAGGGTGATGTTTGATTGATGCAAAGAAGAAACATAAATTATAGTGAGTCCGGACCTGGATATATTTTTTTTATACATGTACCTCTTGGAGCTCGTTTGTACATTAGCCGTACCAAATATGAATCCGTTATTTCATTTCCTGTCAAAGTTATGACAAAAAACAGGTTTGGCCAAAAATTATTTAACACCCTGTAATTTCGTAGTGAAGGCCCAATGAGACATTTCTATGGGAGGTTCCGGTTACCACTGATGTTCTCTACCTCCTATTAAGCTATGTCCCTCTCATGATGCAACACCCTGTATAGCTGCCAGCTAAGCGTAACTAGCAGCTACCTACCAGGCACTTTTAACTGGACATTGAAAAAGCGGCCCTTAGTTAAAGAATGCGTTCCTGAAAATATATTATGGATCTTAAAATTGGTTTAATTCAAGAACACATCATCGGAATGGAAATTTAATTTCCAATCGATCAAGCACAAAAAAGGAGGGGTCAATTTCGTTTGGAAAAAGTTAGAGCAATTTATGTGAAGAGATGTCGAAATCGCATACATTTTTTAATACTATTGTATGGTTTTCCACAGAAAAATGAAAGTGCCCCGAAGAATCTGAAAAATTCAGGGGTACGTAGGAAGTCGAGAGAAATCGAATGGAGTAAACGGCAGCTTTGTTTCGTTTTAGTGATTGAGCCATCGGAAGTAGGTAAAAAGACCGATTTTTACCTACTTCCGATAGCTTTCTGTGCTTGATCGATTGGAAATTAAATTTCCAATCCGATGATGTGGGCATGATATGTTCCGGTAATTTATAGGTGAGAGAGCGGCCGCCAAATTAAGAGGCCCGAGGATTTCGCTTCTTCAGCGAACACGGAAAATGAAAACTGACTGCATGCTGTTCTATCAGCGCGCAGGCTGACCAATATTTTTGAATAAACTAGTAAATAAATATTAGATTTTAGAAAGCTCTTTCACCCTTGGTGTCGTGAGCTCTCGGGCTATAAGAGATCAAGAGTGGCACATTTTAAAATTATTTTTGAAATGTACAGGATGTACCACATAGTGGTGGAAAGCTAATAAGATTTTTTTAATGGAACACATCTACCATTTTTTGTATATAAACCGCTGCTTAAGGAATGACTACTTCCACATCCAGATTTTTCATCCAAGTCACTTTAAAGGAAACATCTTGACTAGATTTTCATTCTAGTATGTGGAAATTATTGGTCATAGATATATCATAGAAAACTTTGAGACGTTGGTTTCTACCATATACGTTAAAAATGAATTTTCTAGTTTTCCCCGTCTTGTTTTCCCCTATTCACAACCTACCACCTCTCACCCCTTCAATGAAATCATCTCAATCAGATGTCATTACAATACATACGTATACTAACTTTCAAGTGAATATCTCAATTTTGTGTTATCTATCCCATTAAAAATGGGATTGATAACACAATGGGCTCCATTAAAAATGGAGCGGAGGTAGTGGGGTTTGAAAAATACTAGAAATAAATCTGAGGCCTTGGTTTCTAGTATATACACCAAATCCCAAATTTATGTACTATTATCAGCTTGATTTACTTATTTTTCCCTATTTACCTCTACTTAACCCCCAACCCTTCAACGGAATCACCTCAAAACATAATCTAGTTCCAGGTGTCGTTATAATACCTACCAAATTTCAAGTGAATATGTCAATTTTATTTTATCAACCCCTTTAAAAATGGAGGAAAGGTGGTGGGGATTTGAAAAATATTATTGAAAAATCTAAGGCCTTGGCTTCTAAGACATACACCGAATTTCAAGTTTCTGTACTCTTACCAGCTTGCTTTACTTATTTTCCCTATTTACCTCTACTTACCCCTCACTCCTTCAACGCAGTCATGTCAAAATATAATCTAGTTTGAGATATCGTTATAATACATACGTGTACCAAATTTCAAGTGAAAATCTAAATTTAATTTTATCAAGGGAGTGGGGGTGTTGGGGGGACATAATCTAGTTCCAGGTGTCGTTATAATACCTACCAAATTTCAAGTGAATATGTCAATTTTATTTTATCAACCCCTTTAAAAATGAAGGAAAGGTGGTGGGGATTTGAAAAATATTATTGAAAAATCTAAGGCCTTGGCTTCTAAGACATACACCGAATTTCAAGTTTCTGTACTCTTACCAGCTTGCTTTACTTATTTTCCCTATTTACCTCTACTTACCCCTCACTCCTTCAACGCAGTCATGTCAAAATATAATCTAGTTTGAGATATCGTTATAATACATACGTGTACCAAATTTCAAGTGAAAATCTAAATTTAATTTTATCAAGGGAGTGGGGGTGTTGGGGGGACGGAAAATATTTTTAAAAAAGCCTGTGGCTTTCACATCTAGTATAGATACCAAATCCCAAGTTTCTGTACTCTTTCCAGCTTGCTTTACTTACTTTCCCTTATTTGCCCTTATTTAACCCTCAATCCTTCACCGGAATCATCTTAAAATATAATCTAGTTCCAGATGTCGTTATAATACATACGTGTACCAAATTTCAAGTGATTATCTCAATTTTATATTATCAACCCCTTAAATAATTATGCAAGGGTATTGGGGGGTTGAAAAATATTATAAAAATCTTACGCCTTGGTTTCTAGTACATACACTGAATTTGAAGTTTCTGTACTCTTACCAGCATGCTTTACTTATTTTCTCCTGTTTAACCACCAACACTTCAACAGAATCATCTCAAAGTATAATCTAGTTCCCAATGTCGTTATGATACATGCGTGTACCAAATTTCAAGTGAATATCTCAATTTTATTTTATCAACCCCTTTTAATGGAGTGTGGGGGTGGTGGTGGAGGGATGAAAAATATTATAAAACATTGTGTGGCCTTGGGTTGTAGTATATACATTAAATTTCAAGTTTCTGTATTCATACCATCCATCTTGCTTTACTTATTTTACCCTATTTAACCCCCAACCCTTCAACGGAAATATTTCAAAACATAATCTAGTTCCATATGTCGTTATAATACATAAGTGTACCAAATTTCAAATGAATGTCTCAATTTTATTTTATCAAACGCTTTAATAATGGAGTAGGAGTGGTGGGGAGTTGAAAAATATTATAAATAATCTGAGATCTTGGCTTCTCGTACATACACCAAATTTCAAGTTTCTGTACTCTTACCAACTTGCTTTACTTATATTCCCCTATTTACTCCTAAATAACCCCGAACCGTTCAACGGAATCATCTCAAAATATAATTTAGTCCCAGCTGTCGTTATAATACATACGTCTACCAAATTTCAAGTGAATATCTCAATTTTATTTTACCAATCTCTTCAATAGTGGACCCCTACTACCCCTACGGTGGGGGGTTAAAAAATATTATAAACAAATCTGAGGCCTTGGCTTCTAGTACATACACCGAATTTCAAGTTTCTGTACTTTTACCAGCTTGCTTTACTTATTTTCCTTTATTTACCCCTATTTAACCCCCATCCCTTCAACGGAATCATCTCAAAATATAATCCAGTTCCAGATGCCGTTATAATATATACGTGTGCCAAATTTCAAATGAGTATTACAATTTTATTCTATCAACCCCATTTAATAATGGACTAGGGGTGGTGGGGGGTTGAAAATTATTATAAAAAAATCTGAGGCCTTGGCTTGTAGTACATACACCAAATTTCAAGTTTCTGTACTCTTACCAGCTTGCTTTACATATTTCCCCATATTTACCCCTACTTACCCCCCAACCTTTGACCGGATATCTTCAAAAAACAATCCAGTTCCAGATCTCGTTATAATATATACGTATACAAAATTTCCATTCAATATCTTAAACCGTTCCGGAGAAAGCGTGCCGACAAAAAAAAAGTTGCAGACAGACCGACAGACAGACAGACAGACAGACCGACGACGTCTCATGACATTCTAAACTTTTTTTCTTCTTCAATTCTTTGGGACTTCCTGCCACATGTATTTTTTCTTTTTAAGCGGTGCTCGGGGAATCTACAAAATATCACAATGCTGTACCAGTAATATGCTGGTTACAGCATATTACTGGTAAATAACCTCTACGCCTGTGACTTTTACGTCAAAGGAACAGTTAGAGGTTGCTTTTTTAAATAAACAACACATATAAGTATGAAAACTTGAAATTAAATATTTCGCCGACATTTCGAAAATCTAATCTGTTTCCTTTTTCAGGGCTTTTTTTGCTGTGTGTGATAAATACACAGCTCTAAGAATATTTGCTATATATATATATATATATATATATATATATATATACAGGGTGTTTCAGTTAAAAGTCCCCAGGCCATTATCTCTAAAATTAATAAAGATATTTTATTTTTGTAAATGGCAGATGATTGATACCAAAGAAAGGTTTAAATAACGGTGATTAGAATTTTTCCTCAACAACACACAGAGATGGCGCTGCGATGCAAAACTATTTTTTGATGGCTGGAACCTTGAAACATAAGTCATGTGATTAAACAATAATTTGTAAATAATTTTGATAGTATAGAGAATTTACAAAAAACAAGCCGTTTTGGAGTTACATGAGTTTCTTTCATTAATGCCAGTACACGTGAATTTTGATAAATCGCTATAATTTATTTATTATTGATTATAGAATATTGGTTACCAAACACTTTTTTTCAAGATAAGGAAAGTGATATAATACACTATCATAAAATTATGTTTACCACTTCCGGCCAAACCGGAACTAACATGATGAACCAATATCCATATGTTCCTACATATTACATTTTTTTTTCTAATAACGCTTCTAATAAAACGGCTCCCAAAACTTAAAGTAAGTAAGACAACAAAGAAAATACACACTAATTTAGAATGGTAATGAAAAATCTACTTAAGAGATATTAGTAGGCTTTGATTTAATTTTAAGTTTGACAGTTATTAAACAAAGTTTGTAGTTGGTGCATTTCAATCATAGTTTCAAACAGAAATAGTGTACTTAGAAACAATTCAAAGCAAATTAATCCAAATAAGGCAATAAAAAAAAAAATAAATTTAAAAAATGGTTAGATACACCAATGAAGATAAGTTAAATATGATTTTAATATACGGTGAATGCAAAAGAAATTCCCGACAAGCAAAACGATTGTTTTGTTTACGATTTCCAAATAGACCTACACCCGATAAAAAAACATTTATCATGCTGTTTAAAAATTTAAGAAACTGGGGTAATTTTAAGAAAACTATTCGTAACAGAAATAGGCCAGTTAGAAACGATGAAAATATAGCCTTGGTGTTAAATAGTGTTGTCAACAATCCTCAATGTTCTCTCCGGAAATTGGCATCGGAAACTAATCTGTCGATATCTTCGTGCCATAGAATATTAAAATCAAATAAATACCATCCATACAAATTAAAATTGATCCATCATTTAAGGCCTGGTGATTATGAACGAAGATTACATTTTCTAGCTGAATTTTCAGTTCTTTCTGAAGAATGCCCAAATTTTCAAAAAAATGTGCTCTGGAGCGATGAAAGCCGTTTTCACAACAACGGAGTTGTGAGTAAGCATAACTGCCGATACTGGTCACAAAATAATCCTAGATGGATGAGAATGACCCGAAATCAGGTAACTTTTGGAGTTAACGTGTGGTGTGGAATATTAAATTCATATATTATTGGACCATGTCTATTCCATGGGACTTTAAATGGAAGAAAATATGAGATATTTTTGAGAAATGTATTGCCAGGATTATTAGAGACTATCCTTCATAACCAGGAGAATATTTGGTTTCACCAAGATGGTGCACCACCCCATAACTCAGTACTAGTCAAAGATTGTCTTAATGAAATGTACCCTCAGAGATGGATTGGTACTAATGGAGTAGTCAGATGGCCAGCACGATCACCTGACTTGACTCCATTAGATTTTTACCTTTGGGGGTATTTAAAAAGTGTAGTGTACATTGAACCGATTGAGGATATGGCCGATTTGTGTAATAAAATATATGCAAGTGTTGCTGCTATAAATAGACATACGTTACAAAAAGTTTGCAATAAAGAGTTACTGAAACGGTACAATATGTGTATTCATGAAGAAGGGAGAAATTTTGAACATTTAATATAATAAGTACCTACTAATAAGAAAGAAATTAGTTTAATTTCATTTTTAATAATATTTCGATAGTTTTTAAATGTTTGTTTATAAAACTTTTGTTTACGTTCTTTACTGAATTGTTAATATAAATTTAGCCCATTCTAAATTAGTGTGTATTTTCTTTGTTGTCTTACTTACTTTAAGTTTTGGGAGCCGTTTTATTAGAAGCGTTATTAGAAAAAAAAATGTAATATGTAGGAACATATGGATATTGGTTCATCATGTTAGTTCCGGTTTGGCCGGAAGTGGTAAACATAATTTTATGATAATGTATTATATCACTTTCCTTATCTTGAAAAAAAGTGTTTGGTAACCAATATTCTACAATCAATAATAAATAAATTATAGGGATTTATCAAAATTCACGTGTACTGGCATTAATGAAAGAAACTCATGTAACTCCAAAACGGCTTATTTTTTGTAAATTCTCTATACCATGAAAATTATTCACACATTATTGTTTAATCACATGACTTATGTTTCAAGGTTTCAGCCATCAAAAAATAGTTTTGCATCGCAGCGCCATCTCTGTGTGCTGTTGAGGAAAAATTCTAATCACCGTTATTTAAACCTTTCTTTGGTATCAATCATCTGCCATTTACAAAAATAAAATATCTTTATTAGTTTTAGAGATAATGGCCTGGGGACTTTTAAGTGAAACACCCTGTATATATATTGTTATGGTATTACAATTTTTTTATTTATATTTATTTTTAAAATTTGCCTGGACGCCAGTCACGCTTAACCCCGCGACAAGGTATTATTCGCTAGCTCACTTCAGAACATGAGAAACCTACTGCTCGCCTGCCTCTCACCTCAGGAGTAAGTTCTACGGTGCTCTGAAATAAAGGTTAATCTCGATAATAAAAAAAAAAGGAAAGGCCCATTCAAAATTACAAATTTAATAAATAAAATATGGGAAAAGTATAAATGAAAGTGTGAGATAATAACTATTCTAAAATTTAAAACTAATCGGCCTTTTTGATTTGAAAAGATATCTGTTGCAACTTTTGCTAAATTTAGTTTCCCTTTTATTTGCGAATTTAAGCTTAAATTTGATCAGTGTTTTTATACTTACTCCGTCCTGGATGTAGAGATCGCTGCTTCCAACTTTCCGGCCTGAGATGTAGACCCGCTACTCTGTCAATACTGTAGATCTGTGAATGGCTGCTTGATTTCTTGCGTTTTTGTGAGATTTGTTTTACGACGAATTATGCACTGTGTTTTAACGGATACACTTCCGAACTTTACTTTATTTGTTACGGTAAGTAACAAATTACCAACATTTTGTGAGAAACTGCTCACTTGTATAAGATTTACATAAAATATTTATAAAAAGTAGGGTTATGTCTTCAAAATTTTACGAAAGGGTATTTGATTACCTTTGGATGCCTTTTTGCTCCTAATTTAATATTTGACGTATTCCACGTACTTTATGGATACTTTTAAACATTCACTTTACATTTGATTTAAGAAAATTTTATTTAAATTTAATTTATTTTTTAAACTTTTGTGGAGCTCAATAAACGGCGTCTTTTCTGTACCCACGCTTGAACAACTCTCCTTTTTTCTTAATCCTTAAATTCTATTGGCTTAGATGTGACATTTCTAAAAACCAACGCAATCTAGTTTTGACATATTTAAAATTGATATTTTTTATATTGAATTTTCTAGCAATTTACTGAATAAATCTTTACTCTGATTATGTTTTAATCTTTCTGACCTTCTTCTGAACATTTTGATACCCCATACATGTCTCTAGGAGTCTTATTAGTAATTTCGATAACTTTTCGTAAAATTGTTCACAATGGCTTAAAACTGCTAAAATTACTTTACTTTTCCCATTTTAACTTAAATTCTAATCACCTACTATCGTTTTAAATCATATAAACACCGTTTTTAACATGTATAACAATAATAATAATAATCATGCATTTTTCAGGTATGCCTACGATGCAATGCTATGTACCAGTCCTTGGGTATGGTATTCGAAATATGCTATTACATCAGATCAAACTACAAAGTGGTCTCTATAATTACAAAATGAATAAACTTACACAAATTCTTTATTTGAAATGTTTTATGCAACTTTTATGGAGAAAGTCCTAACCAAAGATTACTACCAACCATTTTATAAAATTTCTACTATTAAAAATCAACACATTCTAGTGCTTGATGTGTGGTTAGATACACTTGGTAAGTCTTTATAATCTTATCACTGATTTTACTCATTACGAGGCTTGAAATTTGTATTTTATATAACATTACGTTAGCTGCGGGAGAGTTTTTCACTATCTTATAAAGTCACTGAGTTTAGGTCTCCCATTTGATTTTTGTAGTTAAAATGTTATTAATTAAGCACTTTCATAGCCTATTACATTTATATTTTAAGTTTCTTTGTGAATACATTCTTTTTAAAATGTTTATTTTGTATTTTGTAGGTTCTACGCTGAGTTCCAACTACCTCTATGCACTCTGGTAGAATACTACCTATGTTTAACTACTTAATATTGTTACATAAGCCTTTTGTATGTTAAACGATGTACCAATATCCTTTTTTAATATCAGGTATGTTAAATATTTAAAATAATAAAATTAAAATTAATTGGTATTCAGTACAATTCAAACATTACTACTACGCGTTACTATTGCCTATACATTTTGTATGAGCCCTTCTTTCTACCATTTCACCTTACCATATTGAAACTTCGTACCGTTGTAAGAGGCCACGCGCAACACCCTCTCATGTTCTGCAATGAGGTAGTTTCTGGCTTAAACGTTTTAATTTACTATATTTTTAATTTACGTTATGAGTTGCTATTTTGGCAAATCTTTATTGATGAACACTTTATTGCTGTCATTATGAATCAATTATTTTGTAATTTAGACCTTACTGTTGTAAAGTTTAGCTTAATTATAAAATATCCCAATATCATAATATTTCCCCCCGAATTTAAATAAATTTTTACTACGTATAAGTTTATTTCAATTTAAAACATTAGTCAATTTCATGGTCACTTTGATTTTGCTCGGAAATGTAAGGATATAAAAGTTTAATATGATTTCTATATTTTCAGAGAAAACCAGTATGTTGTCGATATAATGGAAACAAAAGTTCTCAAATTTGTCGAGTATTGCCTGCATTGCACGTACCAGCGCTGAAGATGCAGATTGTAGCCCAAATGGTACTACTTTAAATTGGTATACGTGACCGTCTACACTAAAACCTGTATACTTCCTGGAATCTGGGTGGAGTGGAATCAACCAAAATGAATTTTTTAAATCAAGTTTTGTAAATATGGTATTTTTTCCTATTCTATTTAGCATTGACTCAATAGACTGTGGAGAATCAAATTGTGATTTTGTTATACTATTTAATACATGAGCATCTAAACATAATCTTATTGCATTATTTTTCTTTTTAACGATTACCAATGGATTAATATAATCTGTCTTGGCAGATTCTATAATGTCTGCTTTTAGCATATTTTCTAATTCTATTTTAACTGGTATTCTGTGATGATATGGTACCGGGTAAGATTTACTTTTAAAATTCATACATTCATCCACTATTAATCGGTGAGTATATCCGCTTGCTATACGAGGCTCATAATTTACTAAAGAATTGTAATTTTCTAACAAGTTTTGTACGCCTTCTTTATACTCTGAAGGACAATTTATTTCATAACTTTCGGGCTCATTCATACAACTTATTTCTATTGTGGTCGTTCCCACTTTATTTATCATTTTGGCTCGCTCGCCATCAACAATTTTATCATTTATTTTACCTGCGGGTATTTTTTCACCCTTATTTATCTTTATTTTACCTATGGGTATTATTTCACCCTTTATATCAATTAACCTTTCACCCATATCAATTTTTGCCCTTATTTTATTTAAAATGTCTCCACCTATAATCAAATCGAATCTCATATATTTCATTATTACAAATTCTTCTATGAATTCTTGCTCCTCAAAACTGAATTTACTTTGTATTACTTTATTTGCCTCACCGAATTTTTTACCATTAACATTTACTAATTGAATTTTTGATATACTGATTATATTATCCTTGAACTTATCTTTGTTATTTTCTATAATACTTTCATTTATTAAGCTTAATTGCGCCCCTGTATCAATCAACCCTTGTATTTTTAATCCATTAAAATTTACGTCTATAATTGGTAAAGTATTAGTTTTAAAATTTTTTTCCATTATACCTGAATCATATCCTATTTCGATAAATTCTCTCATGTGTGTTCGTATGTCGTTGTCGATATAACCTTTGTTACTATAGCAGACGTTATTGAACTTGGTTTATTTGTGCGCTTGTCGTTATACGATTTAGTTCCGAGGCATCGTTGTAGTTTTTTGAGTTCGTTGTCTTTTCCACGTTAGTGTTTGCCACCTGAGCATACGTTCTGTTTTCCCCTTGCCTATTATTATTCTGTTCATTGTACCTTGGCCTTCTTTTACACTCCTCATTATCATAATATTCCCTTCTACCTTGGTTTGGCCTATCGTCCCCCCGATTTTCGAATCTATTTCGGTTATTTAGGTTGTCTCTTTCCTGGTAAGTACCGCGTCGATTGTCCCCCCGATTTCCTAGTCTATCTGCGTTATATTTGTTCCAAATTCAACTATTTGTATCATTTTGTGAGTTATATTTGTCCCTATTTTTCCAATTAAACTCTGGCCTGTGTGTTTTCACTCGCCATCCGGTTTTGTATTCGTCTATTCCGCGAAGATATTCTATTAGCGCTTCCATGGTGTTTATTCTTTGCGTGATAATTACATTATTTATATCGTCCTGAAAATGTCTTCCTAAATAACCCACTGTCTCTTTTTCCGTAAAACCTGGATCTAAATATTTAATGTTATACATTTTTTTAACCACATATTGCAACCTTGATATGCCTTCTGACTCATGATACTTTCCATTAAATAAATTTAGCCGAACCTTTCTCTGGTTAAATTTGCCCCAATATTGCTTTAAAAATATGCCCTCAAAATCTTCAAAAGATTCTATTCTATTTTCTATCATAGCATACCAAATTTCACAATTCTCTCTTAATCTTTCTTGTATGAATTCTTTTACCGACGTATTGTGTAAAGATGTATGCATTAATTGTTTTAATCGCGATATGAATATTTTCGGATGCATTCTCATGTCCCCATAGAAATATAAATCCGACTCTTTTCTTATTACTGTGTAATTACTGTTAGTTATGTTGCCTCTGGCCGATAAATCCCTCATTTGCAAAACATTGCCTTCAATCTTTCGTTCCTGTTCTTTTAAAACTTTATCAATGCTCTGATTTTGTTCCAGAATCTGTTCGTTTAATTTCGCAAGATTTATATCTATGAACCCATTAATGTCCGTCTGTATGTCATCTTTAACCTGTGTCAATTTATTATCAACTTCATCTCGAACTTCGTGCCTAAAATTTTCTAAATTTGAATTCATATCCGTTACCGTTTGCTCTAGTTGTCCCTTCATCTCTACAATTTTAAATTCCAAACTTATTCTATTTTGTTCCAATTGAACCCTCATTTCTGATTCTAGATTCCGCATGGTTTGTTGTACTTGATCTTTAATTTCTTGTTTATTTGATTGTAATTTTGACTCTATTGTTTCTAATTTGACTCTACCTGTGCTATCATTTCCTGCGTATTTGATTCTAGTTTTGACTCTACCTGTATTATCATTTCCTGCGTATTTGATTCTAGTTTTGACTCTACCTGTATTATCATTTCCTGCGTATTTGATTGTAGTTTTGACTCTATTGTTTCTGAGATTTCCTGTTTACTTTGTGTCATGTCCTGTTTTAAGCCCGCCATTAAATTTAAAATTTTGTCAAACATACTCGCTTCCGAAGTAGCTTGTTGTGTCTCATCCCCAGATTGTTGTGTTGATTCTGCCATTTTACCTTTACTTATTTCCTTTCCGCTACGCAATTCCATGCACACTTGACTCTACCCTTTAAATATGAATAAACTTAATTTGCAAAATACTAAATGCCAATAGCAAGAGCCCAAACCGCTTCACGTTATGACGTCAAATATTGTGTTTTTATGTTGCCACTACGTTGGACGCCAATTGTTTTGGTGTCCCAAAATTTCAGCTTTTTTTTTTTTATGCCTCACCGTTGGGTGCCATTTGTTATGGTATTACAATTTTTTTATTTATATTTATTTTTAAAATTTGCCTGGACGCCAGTCACGTTTAACCCCGCGACAAGGTATTATTCGCTAGCTCACTTCAGAACATGAGAAACCTACTGCTCGCCTGCCTCTCACCTCAGGAGTAAGTTCTGCGGTGCTCTGAAATAAAGGTTAATCTCGATAATAAAAAAAAAGGAAAGGCCCATTCAAAATTACAAATTTAATAAATAAAATATGGGAAAAGTATAAATGAAAGTGTGAGATAATAACTATTCTAAAATTTAAAACTAATCGGCCTTTTTGATTTGAAAAGATATCTGTTGCAACTTTTGCTAAATTTAGTTTCCCTTTTATTTGCGAATTTAAGCTTAAATTTGATCAGTGTTTTTATTCTTACTCCGTCCTGGATGTAGAGATCGCTGCTTCCAACTTTCCGGCCTGAGATGTAGACCCGCTACTCTGTCAATACTGTAGATCTGTGAATGGCTGCTTGATTTCTTGCGTTTTTGTGAGATTTGTTTTACGACGAATTATGCACTGTGTTTTAACGGATACACTTCCGAACTTTACTTTATTTGTTAAGGTAAGTAACAAATTACCAATATTTTGTGAGAAACTGCTCACTTGTATAAGATTTACATAAATTATTTATAAAAAGTAGGGTTATGTCTTCAAAATTTTACGAAAGGGTATTTGATTACCTTTGGATGCCTTTTTGCTCCTAATTTAATATTTGACGTATTCCACGTACTTTATGGATACTTTTAAACATTCACTTTACATTTGATTTAAGAAAATTTTATTTAAATTTAATTTATTTTGTAAACTTTTGTGGAGCTCAATAAACGGCGTCTTTTCTGTACCCACGCTTGAACAACTCTCCTTTTTTTCTTAATCCTTAAATTCTATTGGCTTAGATGTGACATTTCTAAAAACCAACGCAATCTAGTTTTGACATATTTAAAATTTATATTTTTTATATTGAATTTTATAGCAATTTACTGAATAAATCTTTACTCTGATTATGTTTTAATCTTTCTGACCTTCTTCTGAACATTTTGATACCCCATACATGTCTCTAGGAGTCTTATTAGTAATTTCGATAACTTTTCGTAAAATTGTTCACAATTGCTTAAAACTGCTAAAATTACTTTACTTTTCCCATTTTAACTTAAATTCTAATCACCTACTATCGTTTTAAATCATATAAACACCGTTTTTAACATGTATAACAATAATAATAATAATCATGCATTTTTCAGGTATGCCTACGATGCAATGCTATGTACCAGTCCTTGGGTATGGTATTCGAAATATGCTATTACATCAGATCAAACTACAAAGTGGTCTCTATAATTACAAAATGAATAAACTTACACAAACTCTTTATTTGAAATGTTTTATGCAACTTTTATGGAGAAAGTCCTAACCAAAGATTTCTACCAACCATTTTATAAAATTTCTACTATTAAAAATCAACACATTCCAGTACTTGATGTGTGGTTACATACACTTGGTAAGTCTTTATAATCTTATCACTGATTTTACTCATTACGAGGCTTGAAATTTGTATTTTATATAACTTTACGTTAGCCGCGGGAGAGTTTTTCACTATCTTATAAAGTCACTGAGTTTAGGTCTCCCATTTGATTTTTGTAGTTAAAATGTTATTAATTAAGCACTTTCATAGCCTATTACATTTATATTTTAAGTTTCTTTGTGAATACATTCTTTTTAAAATGTTTATTTTGTATTTTGCAGGTTCTACGCTGAGTTCCAACTACCTCTATGCACTCTGGTAGAACACTACCTATGTTTAACTACTTAATATTGTTACATAAGCCTTTTGTAAGTTAAACGATGTACCAATATCCTTTTTTAATATCAGGTATGTTAAATATTTAAAATAATAAAATTAAAATTAATTGGTATTCAGTACAATTCAAACATTACTACTACGCGTTACTATTGCCTATACATTTTGTATGAGCCCTTCTTTCTACCATTTCACCTTACCATATTGAAACTTAGTACCGTTGTAAAAGGCCACGCGCAACACCCTCTCATGTTCTGCCATGAGGCAGTTTCTGGCTTAAACGTTTTAATTTACTATATTTTTAATTTACGTTATGAGTTGCTATTTTGGCAAATCTTTATTGATGAACACTTTATTGCTGTCATTATGAATCAATTATTTTGTAATTTAGACCTTACTGTTGTAAAGTTTAGCTTAATTATAAAATATCCCAATATCATAATATATATATATATATATATATATATATATATATATATATATATATATATATATATATATATATATATATATAGACCTTACTGTTGTAAAGTTTAGCTTAATTATAAAATATCCCAATATCATAATATATATATATATATATATATATATATATATATAAATTGTCCGAAGCCCTACGATCCTTAGAATTTATCTTTTAACTGTCGGACGTGACAACCTCTCATTATATATATATATATATATATATATATATGAAGTGTTGGTGTTTGTATTTAAAAAAATTGTGTTGAAATAGTTGATTATGTAAAATGTAAGCATTTTCAGAAAAAATAATTGGTATGTATCAAATATTAATTTAGTTATCAAGCGTAAAGGATAATATCATTCCAAGTTTGCACTAATATTATCGATTACGTTTCATAACTAAATTAATGATTGATATATACCAATTATTTTTTCTGAAAATGCTTACGTTTTACATAATTAGCTATTTAAAAAAAAAAATTAAATACATTGATAAATGACCGAATAAACATGACGTCACATTTTTGAGAATAACTGCAAAATTTTAAAATAAAAAAATTTTGAAAAAATTTCCTGTATAAAGAATGCCGTGCTTTGCTGGTGTCTAAAATATTATTTACAAAGTATGCATATTTTCCAAGATGTAATATATATAAAATGGTCAAAATTTCCTTAAAAAGTAGGACCTTTTTCAATATAACTTAGCAGAACTTCAAAAGCGTCCAATATACATTATTCAAATTTCAGTGACAGATTTAGAATAGATTCATAATAAACACATACATTTTTCAATTTTTTCTGCTCCTCCGTTTCTGAGATATTTGCTGTTAAAATGAGGGGGTCAATACATTTGAATTGCATATTAGATCTCAAATCGTTTGTACGTATTATTTAATCAAACGTATTATTAGAAAAGTCATCTACATCTGTGCATGAAAGAAAACTCAAGCCCGTCAGTATTGAAACCGGCGTGCGCACAGTGCCCTAGTAGCACCAATATTGCACGAATATGTAATCCATATAGGACCAATATATGAATATTGGTCTTATATAGGACCAATATTCATATATTGGTCCTATATGGATTAAATATTGGTCCAATATGTTGTGCTACTAGGGTGGTCCCAAATCGAGTTTTTTTGTTCAAAAATGGCTATAGAGAACAAATCTGAAATGAACAGTTTTTTTTAACTAAAGCTTACCGAAATTCCAACAAATCTTGGGAGTCTGAATTTTGAAAAAAGTTCCTTTTTTAATATTTTAAATTAAAGGTCAAACAAAAATGTTTTTAAATAATTTTTGATATAATATACTGAATAACTTCATACTTACATACATACTTCAATTAGACAAAAAAAATGTCATTGACATCTGCCAAATTGACATTTGACTTCTTCACGGACTTGATATTTCTACCATATATGTATTATTCAGTATATTACAACATATCAAAAATTATTTGAACATTTATTTTTTTTCCGGCCTTTAAGTTAAAATAATAAAAAAAAGTATTTTTTATTTCAAAATTCTGGCTCCGAGGATTTGTTGCAATCTCCGTAAGCTTTAATTTATTTATACGTACATTGTCTGGATCAAAATAACATGACAACTGAGTGTCATTCGCATAACATTGGATTACTGTGTAGTGTGTAGTGTACACTATTGAAAATGTTGAAAATATTTTTCAGCTGTTTCATTTGACTAAAAGTTTATGTCCCAAAAGAATAATTATCTTATATACAAAGACATAGTATTTAATATATTTCTATAAATAATAAAGAAAGTTTGTTTTAAAAAATCCAAAGTATTACCTAATATAAAAAGTACATTTCTTCATATTATAACAAAATTTGACATGAAAGTAATAATTGATCTTCAAAAGGTAGCTTAAATTTAATGTATCGAGAGTATCGTAAAAATGTGTTATTAAATGTTAGTGAGAGATTTACAACAGACAATAGTGAACATTTTTTTCCGTTTTTGGGATAATCAGCCCTTATAATGAAACGTTTGTGTTATCTTACCCCTGCTGTTTTCAAATATGAAGTAACGAGGAGTGAATTTCTATAGTGAAAATTTATGAAATACACTTTGCTTGGCATAAAATTGAACAAATGTCCCGAGATATTTAAAAAAACAAATTTTATAATTCAAATTCAACTGTTCCAATGAAGCGCCCACCCCATATATAGATGTAAACATATTTATTTTTCAAACAGTAATGCTTTGAAAATATCATACCCCAAATTTTAAGAGGTTAAAAGCTTCGATAACTAGACTATATTGACTACAACATTTGCTTTTTATGTGAACGTTATATTGGATTTTCTGTGCGTATTCGATGGTACTTTTAATTATCTGCAATGTATTACTATATTAGTAGTCTGTGGTCCAGTTTTATACCATAATGCAGTAACTAATTTTTAGAATGCCACTGTTATGTTATTGTGTCTTAATAGCTTCATTAATATCTTAGTATAAAAGAAAGTTAAAACACAAGAATTTAGGTAACTTTCTTAGCTTTAATTTAACTTTGGCCAATTTTTTTTTACAAAATGTGTATTTTCTCAGTTTTTCATCCAGAAGTCAATTTTTTGAAGAATCCTTAAAATATGGCTAATTTGACGTTCCCTTTTCTTTATGAGAGAAACATCCAATAAAGTCAATATGGTCTATCTCCCCCAAATTTAAAGTTAAGATTATCGTTTTAAAATTGAATAAAATTATTTAAACATTAGTTTGTTTAAACGATGATTTTTTAAACATATTATTGTAAGAAACCGATGCCTAAGGAATCACTACTTCCACAACTAGATTTTCCATTCAAGTATCTTTCAAAGAAAACATCTTCAATATATTTGCACTCTAATATGTGGAAGTAATTGATCATAGAATTTTAATAAGAAAAACCGGTGCCTAAGGAATCACTACTTTCACATCCATATTTTCAATCCAAGTCTCTTTAAAGAAAAACATCTTGACTATATTTTGACTCTAGTATGTGGAAATAATTGGTCATAGAATTTCAATAATATTTGGAACAGATGTCATAAAAATTTGAGGCGTTGGTTTCTAGCGTATACATCAAATATGCAGTTTTAGACCCTTATTAGCTAGTTCTAGTTATTTTCACCACTTCACCATCCACCCCTTCAACGAATTATCTCAATAAGATTTCCTTACAATAGATACGTGTACCAAATTTCAAGTGATATTCTCAATTTTATTTTATCATTTTATTAATGGACTGGAGGTGGTGCAGGGGTTGAAAAATATTATAAAAGAATCTGAGACCTTGGCTTCTAGTATATACACCAAATTTCAAGTTTCTGTACACTTACCAGCTCGCTTTACTCATTATCACCTGCTTACCTCTACTTACCCCCCATCCATTCCACGGAATCGTCTCAGCATATAATCTAGTTTCTGATATCGTTATAATACATATCTCTACCAAATTTTAAGAGAATATCTCAATTTAGTTTTACCAGCCCCTTTTTAATTGAGTGGAGTGGTTGAAAATGTTATAAAAAATTTAAGGCCTTTACTTCTAGTATATGCTACATATCCCAAGTCTCTGTACTCTTATCAGCTTGCTTTCCTTAGTTTCCCCCATTTAACCCATCAATCCCTTCAACGGAATCATCTCAAAATATAATTTAATTACTGATGTCGTTATAATACATACATACATGTATCAAATTTTAAGTGAAAATCTCAATTTTATTTTATCAACCCTCATAATAATGGAGTGGGGATGGATAAGAGATTGAAAAATGTTACAAAAAAATCTGTGGTTTGGCTTCTAACATATACACCAAGTCCTAACTTTCTGTACTCTTGCCAGATTGCTTTACTTATTTCAAAATATAATCTAGTTCCAAATATCGTTATAATACATATGTGTACCAAATTTCAAGTGAATATCTCAATTTTATTTTATCAACACTTTTAATAATGGAATGGAGGTGGTGGGGGAATGGAAAATATTGTAAAAAAATCTGAGGCCTTGGCCTCAAGTATATACACCAAATCCCAAGTTTCTGCATTTCTGAACTCTTACCAGCTTGTTTTACTTATTCTCCCGTATTTATGCCTGTTTAACCTCCAAGCCTTCAACGGAATCGTCTGATAATATAATCTAATTACAGATGTCGTTATAGTACATACATGTGTTAAACTTCAAGTGAAAATCTCATTTGTATTTTATAATGGAGTGGGGAAGTTGGAGTGGTTGAAAATGTAATATAGAAATGTGAACTCTTGGCTTCTAGTATATACACCAAATTCGAAGTTTCTGTACTCTTACCAGCTTGTTTTACTTATTTTCTCATATTTATTTCTATTTAACCCCCAACCCTTCAACAAAATCGTCTCAAAATATAATCTAGTTCCAGGTGTCGTTATAATATATACTTGTACCAAATTTAACGTGAATATCTCGATATTATTTTATCAACCCCTTTAATAATGTAGTGAGGGTGGTAGGGGGATGGAAATTATTATAAAAAATCTGTTGCCTTGGCTTCTAATATATACACCAAATCCCAAATTTTTGTACTCTTACCAGCTTGCTTTAATTATTTTCCCCTATTTACCCCTATTTACCCTTATTTACATTTACCCCCAACCCTTCACCAGATAAGTTCGACAACAATCCAGCTCCAGATCTCGTTACAATACATACGTCTATAAAATTAAAGAAGAAAGAAAAGAAGTTAGGTACAGACAGACCGACAGACATAGAGGTTTCATGACATTCTAAGCCTATTTCAACAAATACAATTTTTGAAATTTTTACGATTACTATACCTTCAATCCACTACGTGGATGTGGAAGTAAAAATGAAGTTTCTGGACTCTTAATAGCTTGCTCTACTTATTTTCCTCAATTTTTTTTAAAGATATCATTACATAACACACATGTACCAAATATCAATTGAATGACTCGATTTTATTTCGTCAAACTTTTTAATAGTGGAGTGGAGGTGGTAGGAGAGTTGAAAAATATTATAAAGAAATCTGCGGCCTTGGCTTCTAGTATATACATCAAATTTCCAGTTTCTGTACTCCCACCAGCTTGCCTTAACCATTTTCTTCTATATACCTCTACTGACCCCGTACCCCTTCAACGGAATCATCTCAAAATATAGTAGTTCCAGATGTCGTTATAATATATACGTGTACTAAATTTAAACTGAATATCTCAATTTTATTTTATCAACCCTTTTTATAATACAGTTGAAGTGGCAGGGAGAGGTGGTGTTAAAGATATTATAAAAAAATCACAGGCCATGGCTTCTAGTACGTACACCAAATGCCAAGTTTCTGTACTCTTACCAGCTTGCTTTACTTATTTTTCCTTATTTAACTCCCATCCATTCAACGGAATCATCTCAAAATATAATCTAGTTCCAGCTGTCGTTATAATATCAAATTTCAAGTGAATATCCTCAATTTAATTTATCAAACCCTTTAATAATGAAGTGGCGGTGGTGGGTATGGAAGGAAGATATTAAAGAAATCTGAGGCCTTGACTTCTGGTATGTACACCAAGTCCCAAATTCTTGTACTATTACCAGCTTGCTTTACTTATTTCCCCTCATTTACCCATATTTATCCCCAACCCTTCATCGGATAAGTTCAAAGAACAATCCAGTTCCATATCTCATTATAATACATACCTGTATAAAATTTCAACTCAATATCATAAACCAGAGAAAACGTACGCACAAAAAAAGTTACAGACAAGACCGCCATGCGATAGATAGGCAGAAAGCTTTTCTTAGCTCAATTTTAAAATCTCGACGCCTCATGACATTCTAACCTATTTCAACAAGAAAAATGTTTAATTTTTTTTTTTCGATTACTATGCTTCCACTCAACAACGTGGATGTGGATAAATGTGGAAGTAATTTATTAGCATTGTGTCATAGAAAAAGACATCATTTTTAATTCAAGTTATTCACTAATAAAAATATTTACGCATATAATTAAACTCGTTTTTTAAATAACCCTTCATAGATATTTTCCTCTCCTTTTTACTATTACGTAAGTCGTAATGAAATGTTTGAATCATAAATTAGGCAATATTTGTCGTGCGAAACACAAAAAAGAAAGACATTTTGATCTGCAAAGCAATATTCTTTTATAATGAAAACATTATTGGGGTCATTTTTAAATGACGCTACGGTAGTGATGAATAGCGAAGACTACCACAGCAAAATAGAGGCACTATTAGAAGACACTGCTTATGAAGCAGTCACAACAGATTCCACTACGTACCTGGAAAAAAGTTACTAAACAACGAGACTGTCCAACCAGAACATCTTCTAGTGAGCTTCGATATAGGTCACTCTTCACAAACGTACCAGTAGATGAATCACTCGAATTGGTCAAACAAAAGTACAATCCAGAGGAGCATATTCTTAGTCTAACTACACACTGTCTAAATAACACTTATTTCACATGCAATGACCAGCGCTACAAACAGACGGAAGGAGACCGATGGGTTCACCTTTGTCTCCAGTCATCGTTAACCTTTTCATGGAGGACTTAGAAACACGTGCAATACAAACTGCACCACTCAAACCAAAACTTTGGTTAAGATACGTCGACGACACATTCGTAATATGAACTCATGGAAGAGAACATCTAAATAGTTTTCTAGACCACCTGAACAACATTCACGACAAAATCAAATTCACGATGGAGGTAGAAGCAGAAGGTCAGCTCCCATTCCTAGACGTATTAGTGAAGAAGAAACAAGACGGAACACTAGGTTACATGGTATACAGAAAACCAACTCACACAGACAGATATCTAAATGCAGCATCATATCACCAAGCGCAACTGAATTCAGTAGTAAAGACTTTAATGACACGCTCACAAAAGCTAGCAGACGGCAACCATATCAATGAAGAGATGTCATCACTTCAGAAAGCACTTATGAGAATTGGATTTTCAAGGTACACAATACAGAAGTCGCAAGCACCATCCAAACCACGAACCCAGGAAGAATTCGAGAAACCAGTGACAAAAGTATATCTACCTTACGTGAAAGGGACAACGGATAAGATCAGCGTAGACATAACATAGAGACAATATTCAAAACAGATCTAAAAATCAGCTCAGTTCTCCGTAACCCAGAATCAATAATTGCCCTGGAAAAACAAGGATTATACGAAATTCCGTGCCAAGATTGCAATAAATCATACATAGGACAGAACAACAGACGTATAAATGTAAGAAGGGAATGCAGTGCAAAAAGGGAAGAAAACATCGTCCCTAGCATAGCACGCAAAAACTACAGGTCACAAGATAGACTTCGACAACACCAAGACAGTAGCCAACATCGAGTATTGGAGATCAAGAATTGCCAGGGAGGCCATTGAAATTGAAAAGAGGCCGCAAAATCTTAACAAGCGAGACGATACTCAGAGATTACCCACTTCATGGAAGTCCGCACTGTCAGGAATATATATAATGGAAAACACACGACGATCCATGGTAACCGAACCGAACGCAACGAGGCACCGTCGAATATCGACAATTCACGAGCAGACACCACAGCCGGCCACAAGGGGACCCATCGCGAGAGCCGGAGCCAAGCGCTGACTAACCTAAGTGAAACACGACAAGCGCCAGCGACGACTAGACACGAGCATACACGACCTTCAACAAGAATTCACGTGAAACGTGGTGTTTCAGCGAGGTCTCTTGTCGGATTAGCTCAGGCGCCCGCTGTGCCTCCAACAGAGAGCAGAGGCCCACTATCACGCAGCCAAGCGCACAGGCGCGCCCCACCCCACAACATATATAAGGAGCCGCACAACACGGAGAACGTCAGTGGCACGACATGTGTTGCTGAGGCATGTAAGTGTGCCAACTGTGGCAACGATCACCCGGCTAACTACAAAGGCTGCCCAGCCTATGTAGCTGCTAAAGTACGGTATGCTCCCAAACAGCCCCCTTCCAATGCCAACACACAACTACCCACCGCCGCTCAAAGACAGCCCACAAATAACAGACAAACAAATATACCACCGCCACAGCTTTCAGCAATCGTTAACTTACCTCCTTTATCCCAAGAAACCGCTGACGCTATTGCCACCCAAAACATCAAGGCATGGCAGCAATTCCGCAATAAAGACAAGCGCACTACTCAACCTACTCAACAAACAAACGATCCACCCGACGAACAACAGACTGACGACAACCCATTAAGGGAAATATTCAACTTTATTAAGAGTTTTAATGTTAAAAAAGTATGGGAAGACCTTAAAATATTAGTCACTAAATTAAAAACCACACCTGATCCCCTAGAGAAGATTTTTACAATCCTAGAATTTTTAACGTCCCTATTTTAAAATGGCTCCCACAAATTTAAACAAAATCAACAAAATAAGCTTTTTGCAATTTAATGCCAATGGTATTTTAAGGCAAAAGACAGAATTTGAGTCCCTTTTGAGCATGCAAAAGATCGATATCTGTTGCCTCTGTGAAACGAATTTAAAGCCAAATAAATATTTTAATATCAGTGGCTATCATACTTATAGAACCGACAGAATTGACAAACCTCGGGGAGGGGTAGCAATTTTAATAAGAAACAATATTCAGCACTCACAAATTTTGTTACCTACACTGAATTCTATCGAAGCCTGTGCGATAAACATCAATATTAATAACATAAATACGACAGTAATTTCAGCCTATAGAAGTGATTCTAAACCACTTGACGAGACCGACTTTAATAAAATTGCACAAATAAACAATACATATATATTACTAGGTGACTTGAACGCCAAGCACCCTACTTGGAATATTGTCTCTGGAACACATAATAGTTCAGGCATCACACTATTCAATTTCGTAAACAACTCGCTCGAATTTAATATAATCTCCCCGCAGGAACCCACCCGGCCTCACCCGGCTCGCACAACTATAGATATCATAGTCACTAAAAATATTAATTTACCACATGAAACACAAGTATTAGCTGAGCACGATAGCGATCACTATCCTGTAAAAACAGTTTTCTCTCTTAACTGCAAAATTCCCATAACAGACAGGAAACCTCGAGAATCAGATTTTGACTGGCTAAAATTCGTCCAACACATGTCCACAAATATCCCGAAGTCTCCAGAGTGCAACAGCACTACCGATATAGATACACATATCGGCATATTGACCGATCATATCAAGAACGCTCTAACATTAAGCCAGAAAAGACTCCCATCCTCCTCCTACAACCTAAGTTTACCCAAACAGTTAGTTGATAAAATAAAATATAAAAATAAACTCCGCAAACGATTTAACCATACACGTTGCCCGCTACTAAAAAGCGACATTAATAAAATAAAAAAAGAAATTGATACTGAAATCAAGCTATTCAGGCAAGAATATATTACACAACTGGCTGTTTCCCATCCAGAAGATCCCCATTTTGTCCCCCGTCTTTTTAACAGAAAACCCAATAAACTACCATCCCTTGAAACTCCGCAGGGGGTAGTTCATACTGACGCGGAAAAAGCTGCCGCTTTCGCCCACCATTTGTCAAAAATATTTCAACCAAATACAATTCCCAATGACACCATAACATTAATCACCCCATTAATAGATAGGCTAACCAAACTTAGGCTAATGCCGGATAACGATCCCCAATTTTTTTCCCCATCGGAAATAAGAGCTGCGATACTTAAAGTAAATTCTAAAAAATCACCAGGTCCGGATAATATTCCTAACTTTGTCCTGATACATTTACCTCCAAGTACGTATCTGTATCTCACAAAGATATTTAATGCTTGTCTCTTATACACTTATTATCCTGTTCAATGGCGCACTGCTAAGATAGTTAACATACCTAAGCCTAATAAATCTCCAAAAATAGTATCCAATTATAGGCCGATTAGCATTCTTTCGTCACTAGCCAAGGTACTTGATACCCTACTACTGCTAAAAATACAACAACAATTAAACCGGGCTGAGACTGAGAACCAGTTTCAGTTCGGTTTTCGTAAATCGCACTCTACTACACAGCAACTATTCCGCGTCAGTGAAATCGCCACAACCAACAACAACCGAGGTCTACTCACGGGGTTTGTCGCCCTAGACCTCGAGCGGGCCTTTGACAAAGTCTGGCACCCTGGACTGCTTTATAAACTCCTCATCGCAGGAATCTCCACTCGTATTGTGAAAACAATACAGTCATATCTATCCAACAGAACATTCAGAGTTGCAGTCAATCAGGAGTGCTCTCCCACCATCCCCATCTTTTCTGGTGTACCGCAGGGCTCTGCACTAGGGCCGGTGTTATTCAATATCTACATCCACGATTTGCCACCCCCCATTGACCACAGAATTACGCAATGTTTATATGCTGATGACACAGCCATCCTTGCAACATCCAAAAACTCGCAAGTACTTACCCAACTATTACAATTACAGACAGACGTAACAACAGAATATTATTTAAACTGGGGTCTCCACGTAAACACTGATAAAACACAAATAATGTGTCTCACAAAAAAATTCATTACACCGACAAACAAAATTATAATAAACAATAAAAATCTAGACTGGCAGAAAACGGTACATTATCTCGGCGTATATATGGACCGTAGAATGCACTTCACGGACCAAGTAAATCACATTAGCCGTATTTTTAACTCTCGTCTAAAAAAGTTTCGCAATATCCTAAAAAATACCCCCTCACATATATCTACACTAATTTACAAAACATATATACGTCCAGTTATCACTTATTCTGCACCTGTATGGTATCCTCTAATTTCTCCTACACAAAAAAACAAACTTCAGATACTACAAAATAAAGCATTAAGAATCGCAGGCAATTTTTACCCTGGCACTCATACCAAACACATCCATAATATTACAGGAACCCCAATTCTCGAAAATTTCATCAACCTTCGTTTAATACCCAACTTCATTAATACATTAAAACTATCTGATAATCCGACATTAGTAGATCCGTTGGTCCCCAAATTTTTAGATCCCCCTAAGCATCTATCTTTAAACTATTTATATGCCCCTGCCATCACTTAACACCCCTACTAACTTGTTTTATGAAAAAATTACACAATACAAAAAAAAAAAAAATAAAAATAAAAACAAAAAAATACAATAAATCACTCAAAAAAAAAATACACATAATAATAAACAAAAAAAAAATAATAACCAACCACAAAAAATATTTAATAAAACAAAACAAAATACATTCATAAAATATAAAACACATCTGTTAGCTAAACAGCACTCAAAACCACAAGAAAACTTTCAAAATACACAAAAAGAACAAACAATACACTAATGACAAAAGAGCCATCCGTCATACTAACCCTCTAACCTTTATTGTAACAAAAGATGCCAACAAAACGAGATCAAATGTATGCAAATTCTCCACCCTACTAACACAACATCACACATCACCCAGGTGTATAATCCAACCACAAAACATTTACATCAAGATTTTCTACCCAAACACACAATATAACCACCAACAGTCAGCCCCGAAGAGGGCAAGTTCAGATTAAACAACATACTACAACTTACGGCAAGCGCCAAAGAGGCGGACGCCGAGAGCATCCCACTTGTTGGGAGCACTACTACGAAGAGAACGTCAGTGATCATATCATTTCTGTGAAGAATTGGTTTAAAAGTGATTATTTACAAACTTTTTAGTATTTCGATTATTTTTATTATTTGTCATCTGTTTTTAACCTTTGTGACCCGCGAGGTGCGACAGTTGTTAGTTTTACGCTATTTTCATCCAACAAATGAAATGGGCCGACCGAAGAAGGAACGGCATAAACACATACAATGTCCACGAATCTGGCCCCCTGAATGGAGACCAAACCCTGCCTCTACGGGGACGCCGTGAAGCGACGCCGCCGTGAGAGGTGGAGCACAGCCGTGTGTGCTGGCATTGTATAGATAGCGGCCGGGGTTACCCAACTCATGCGCGGAGTGTTCCCACGTTGCTGGAAGCGGCGACTGAGAATGTGCCATTTCCTTAATTTAGATCTGAAAAATACTCAAAGCAAAACCACCTGGGTGTCGTCCGTAGACGAGATAATATCTGCAAGCAAGTTTGTTGCGAACAGCGACACAACTGCGAGCCAAAAGCAGTGTATCGATAAATGAAATAATTAAATATTTCCCCCTGGGTGTCGTCCGTAGACGAGACAATATCTGCAAGCAAAGTTTGTTGCGAGCAGCGACACAACTGCGAGCCAAAAGCAGTGTGTCGATAAATAAAATAATTAATATTTCAAGTCTAAGTCCTAGATAAACAGAGTGGCTAGGTCGGACGTTGCCGACGTGCAACTAGGCACTCTGTGGTCAGCCCTAACTGAAAATTTGAATAAAATACCTTGTCTGAATTTAGGAAGCGTCTGTCATTCGCGTCTTGACAAGAGCAGGGGCCTAATTCCTTCTCAACACTCCGGTACGCTCGTTGAGTCGAAATGCGTCCCTTAGCTTGCCGAATTCCCGACGAGGCGAGTGGCTCAAGAGACCAATGTAGACGAGGACGTCGCCTACGTTGAAGTCGCCTGAGTCGGCCTTTCTCGAACAGTGCTGAATTACACAGCGGAAATCAGGAACAGAAATGTTTCGTGGAGATCAGGATGGACAGTGGCGTATGAACTGACTTGCCACTGGATGATTGGAGCATGCGGTGATATGATGTTGGATGCGGAGTACAGTTGATTCAGGAGCGGCTGATGTCTTGGAATCGGTGCCACGAGCAGGTAGAGGTATCTTTTTACTCTGCCGTGGTGAGGGGAACAGATCGAAGCGAAGCGAAGCGAAGCACTTTCGTTGACACTTACCTAGTCCCTGTACGGCGACGAACTCTCTCACACTGTCTATAAAGTCTTGCGCGGTTGACCAGTCTATACGAGAGTTCGTATTTCGTAGTAACTATCGGAGTGTCAACTTGAAGTGAAGAATCCCTCGAAGACGTTGCCGTTCCTTATCTTCGTGATGGCGGCAACCTTGAGAAAGACTAAGCCGAATACCTTCGGTTTTCGAGTATCAGTATAACGATTTTACTTTCAGAATAGATTTTGGTGTGTCTAGTTGTCACACCAAAATCTCGAGAGTTTTGGGTCGTGAAAAATATTAACAATATTTTACCACGAAACTGGGTAAACTGGGCCGTTGCGGTGTATTGACGATACACCGCCGGAACTGGGGTTAAATGATAAATTATATTAAATGAATTGCAGCCTGACAGAATGACAAAGTGGAATTAAATAATAAAAGTGAAAATTTGAAAACTGGTATGAGTGATGCCGCGGCGGCTGCTGGCGATCGACTGACTATCAAGTGCAAAACGCGTTTATTTTATAAGTTCGAGTCGCGCCAATGGAGAGCGCGCAAAGTTGCAAGCGCTAAGGGGGTGGAGCCTAAGCGGGCTGCGCCGATTCATATAAATATGAATCGCAGATCTGTGCCTCTCCATTTGGCTGTCGACGTTCGACCTGTGCACATCTACAATGTTTGCTCGGAGGGAGCTTATATCTCCTGGTGCACACCGGAGAGGATACTTATGACTTAAAATGAATGTTTATGATAATATGCACTTGTAATAGTAATGAAATCTTAAAGTTAAATAAAATTACTATGCTAAATTTGGCTGAGAGCCTGATATGAAATATTAGTGGTAAAGCTAGCCACATTTAGATATAATTTCATACTAGATTCAAGGGGAGAATGTTTCTTAGGTCCTAAGTAAAATTAAGAAATTTTTATGGTTTCCTAGCTTGGGCTTAGGGCCCGATGACAACAAAATACACAAACACCCGCCAGCACGAACGGAAATCTGAATCCTACTACACCACACATAAGCGATTCTCTGGACACTGAAACACAAACATTAAACACACTTCAGGTAACCACATCATATACACCTGGGCATAATAACACTTTAACTAACACGCTAGATAATACACTTACCCAATCCACACCCCCCCAAACTAATATTACTAATTTAAATAACACAAATAATTCAAATGAATCCTCTGTCAAATCAACATGTTCATTTAATAATTCAGCCCCGAACACACCGTCAGTCACAGCTACTACTAGTAATAGTCCCCTATCTACCCCTCATACCTCAATCTCACCCTCACATCTACAACCACCACTACCACCTATACAACAACCACATTTAATGAAATTTCATACATGCACTCTCCACCCAAACACACTTCTTCACCAATCTGTTCAACACTTATACCTAACTATGAACAAATGAGACGACTCCGACGGACAAAGCGTCCACTCGGAGAAATCTAATTCATCTTCTATGCAACTGACTCCGAATCCAACCCCTACTTCTACCCCACAACAGCACAAAAGAAAAAATTCCTCCCCAGAAAACCAATCTGACAATAATTCTGAAGAAGGAGAATATAACTTCGAATACGCAGCATCCAACGAATCTACCCCCAAACCCTCCCCTAACTTAGTCATTCCGCCTCAAATTATAGCAGATTTAGTCATACACAGACCTAACACATCTAGCCAGGCGCATAGTTCCAAACAGATTAATATACAGTCAAACAAAATTTTAACCACCCCCAAATCCATTGCCAACCCCAATAAACGTAAAAAAATCAAACAAAAAGCCTCCGCTGAGCAAGACTTAGACGCCATTCAATTAAGCTCTCAACAACCACGGCAATCTACCCAACCCACTCAACCGTTACCAACCCCCATGGACCAACAACGAGCACCGTCATCACAACCGATCCTAAATGTTACAAATACTTCGCAACCTCCACCCAAACGAAACCCCCCCCCAATTCACATATTCACCTCTAACCATAAAGGCACTGTCTCGGCTATTAAGACACTCATTCAACCCCCTCCGACTTTCAAACTAAATAACACGTCGTTAATATGCTACCCATCCGAAGCCCGGGATCACTTCCAGATTATCACCCTATTATCTAATAACAAAATTGAATTCTTTACTCATGACATCGATTCGCTCAAACCTATTAAAATAGTCATAAAATATATACCCTTAGATGTTACAACACAAGAAATAGAGGATGAGTTAAACCTAATAGGATTACCATTTATCCGCATTGCGCGAATAATGCTACCTAAAGATGGCAAAAAAATAGTATCAAATCTGCTTCTCCTAACTATCCCTGCAAGCCTTTGAAGGGTATCAAAAATTAACGAACCTTTGTTATTATAGAGTTAAAATGTCCATTTATAACCGGTTTAATGCACCTCAATGCCACAGATGTCAGCACTTCGGACATTCATCCGAAGTCTGTAATAGAATCCCCAGATGTCTGAGATGCGGTAAAACGCACGAAGGCACGTCATGTGTTTCGGAGGCATGCAAGTGTGCCAACTGCGGCAACGATCAACCGGCTAACTACAAGGGCTGTCCAGCCTATGTAGCTGCCAAAGTTCGGTATGCTCCCAAGCAGCCCATTCCCAACACAAATACACAATTACCTACTGCCGCTCAAAGACCACCCACAAACAACTTACCCCCCTTATCCCAAGAAACCGCCGACGCTATAGCCACCCAAAACATCAAGGCCTGGCAACAATTCCGTAACAAAGACAAACAGACTACTCAACACACAAATGACTCACCTGACGATCAACAGACAGACGACAACCCATTAAGGGAAATATTCAATTTTATCAAAAGTTTTAATGTAAAAAAAGTATGGGAAGACCTTAAAATTTTAATTACGAAGTTAAAAAATACACCGGATCCCCTTGAGAAAATCTTCACAATCCTTGAATTTTTAACGTCATTATTTTAAAATGGCTCGCACAAGACAAAATAAAATTAACAATATAAGCTTGCTACAATTTAACGCCAATGGTATTTTAAGGCAAAAGACCGAATTTGAGTCTCTCATGAACACGCAAAATGTCGACATTTGTTGCCTCTGTGAAACTAATTTAAAACCAAACAAAAATTTCAATATCCGTGGCTATCATACCTACAGAACAGACAGATTCGGCAAACCTCGGGGAGGGGTAGCAATCTTAATCAAAAACAACATACAGCACTCACAAATTTTATTACCAACATTAAATTCAATTGAAGCATGCGCGATAAATATTAACATTAACAATATAAATACCACTATAATATCCGCCTATAGAAGCGATTCTACACCACTCGACGAAACTGACTTTGACAAACTAGCGCAAATAAATAACACCTACATACTACTCGGTGACTTGAATGCCAAGCACCCTACATGGAATATTGTCTCTGGTACCCACAACAGTTCGGGTATTACACTATTTAATTATGTAAATAACTCACTTGATCTCAACATAATCTCCCCGCAGGAACCTACCCGACCTCACCCGGCTCGTACAACCATAGATATTATAGTCACCAAAAACATCAACCTGCCATATGATACTCAAGTCATAGCCGAGCTCGACAGCGATCATTACCCGGTAAAAACATTTTTTTCCCTTAACTACAAAATTCCTTTAACAGACAGGAAACCTCGAGAAACAGACTTTGACTGGCTAAAATTCGTTCAATACATTTCCACGAATATTTCCAAATTTCCAGAATGTAACAACACTAGCGACATTGACACGCATATCGGCATATTGACCGACCATATTAAGAACGCTCTAATATTAAGCCAGAAAAGACTCCCATCCTCTTCCTATAACCTAAGTTTACCCAGACAGCTAGTTGACAAAATCAAGTATAAAAATAAACTCCGTAAACGATAGAACTATACACGTTGCCCGCAACTTAAAAGTGCTATCAATAAAATAAAAAAAGAGATTGACACAGAAATTAAATTATTTAGGCAAACATATATTACACAACTAGCTGTTTCCCATCCTGAAGATCCCCACTTTATCCCCCGTCTTTTCAATAGAAAACCCAACAAACTACCATCCCTTGAAACTCCGCAGGGGGTTGTTCAAACTGACGCGGAAAAAGCTGCCGCTTTTGCCCACCACCTATCGACAGTTTTTCAACCTAACACAATTCCCAACGACACAAAAACATTAATCAACCCACTTATAGATAGGCTCACCAAACTCCGGCTTATGCCGGAAAATGACCCTCAATTTTTCTCCCCGTCGGAAATAAGAGCTGCAATACTCAAAGTTAATTCAAAAAAGTCACCACGACCGGATAACATCCCCAATTTTGTCCTGATACATTTGCCACCAAAAACGTATTTATATCTCACAAAAATTTTCAATGCTTGTCTTCGATATACTTATTACCCTGTTCAATGGCGCACTGCTAAGATAATCAACATTCCAAAGCCTAATAAATCCCCTAAAATAATATCTAACTACAGACCAATTAGTATTCTTTCATCACTTGCAAAGGTACTCGACACATTACTCTTGCAAAAAATTCAACAACTAAATCAGGCTGAAACTGAAAACCAGTTTCAGTTTGGTCTGTCCAACAGAACATTCAGAGTTGCAGTCAATCAGGAGTGCTCTCCCACCATCCCCATCTTTTCTGGTGTCCCGCAGGGCTCTGCATTAGGGCCTGTGTTATTCAATATATATATTCACGATCTGCCACCTCCCATAGACCACAGAGTTACGCAATGCTTATACGCCGATGACACAGCTATCCTCGCAACATCTAAAAACTCACAAGTACTGACACACTTGCTACAACTACAGACATACGTTACGACAGAAGTTTATTTTAACTGGGGCCTACATGTCAAAACTGATAAAACGCAAATAATGTGTCTCACAAAAAAATTTATTACACCTGTAGACAAAATTACAATTAATAACATAAGTCTAGATTGGCAGAAAATGGTACATTATCTCGGTGTATACTTGGACCGTAGAATGCATTTTACGGATCAAGTAAATCACATAATTCGCAACTTTAACTCACGTTTGAAAAATTTTCGCTCTATTCTAAAAAATACTCCTCCACATACCTCTACATTAATTTATAAAACATATCTACGCCCAGTTATCACGTATTCTGCACCAGTATGGTATCCTCTTATTTCTCCAACCCAAAAAAACAAGCTCCAAATATTGCAAAATAAAGCCTTAAGATTCGCCGGTAATTTCTACCCTGGCACTCACACCAAACATATACACAATATCACTGGAACCCCTATGCTTGAAAATTTCATTAACCTTCGCCTAATTCCCAATTTCATCATTACATTAAAACAATCTGAAAACCCGACATTAATAGATCCGTTGTTTCCCAAATTTTTAGACCCCCCTAAGCATCTATCAATAAACTATATATATGCCCCTGCCATAAAAAATAAAATAAAATAAACAGTAAAAAAAAATATTTACCAACTCAAAAAAAAAATAATAATAATAATAATGACAACAAAACAAATAAAAAATACATATATAAACATAGAACACATCCATTAGCTAACAGCACTCAAAACACAAAGAAAACTTCACAACATACAAAAAAAAACACACAAAAAGAACAAAAAGCACTAATGACAAAAGAGCCATCTGTCATACTAACCCTACTTACTCCTATTGTAATAAAAGATGCCAACAAAATGAGATCACATGTAATTCAAACCTTCCACCTAACTAACACAACACCACGCATCCCCCAGGTGTATAATCCAACCAGAACACACATTACTCAAATATTTTCTACCCATACACATAATCAAGCTATCAACAGCCAGCCCCGAAGAGGGCAAGTCCAGATAAAAAGCACACAATAACCTACGGCAAGCGCCAAAGAGGCGGACGCCGAGAGCATCCCACTAGCTGGGAGCACTACTACGAAGGAGAACGTCAGTTCAGCCCGGAGAAGGGCAAGTCCAGAAATAGTATCACGCTAGGGCCTTGGACCATAGTCCTACGCCCTATATGACTGTGGGTTATTTTCTGAACAGGCGTGTTAAAAAGGGCAACTAAGAATTTACATGGTTTTATTCAAACACTCGTTTAAGGGATAACGAACAAACAACATTTACAAATAATCAACAACAATGATACACATAATAAAAATAGAACCCATAACAATTTAAACGATCTTACCAATATACACAGTGGGCAGGAAAAGGTGTCACTTTACACTATACAACTTAACTTGTGATCTCCCGGGTGGAGATCACTAAAACTGCCTGAATGGCCTGGGGCCCACATCCTAAGATGAGGGCCCCAAACTAAGACTGACTGTCGACACTAAAACGTCGAAACTCAATAAAATGAAAAGAACCAAGAGCTTCATTTGTTTTGATTATTCGTTTATATATTTGTTTATTTAGCAGACCTTCATACCGGTCAATGTTATGTTTATATATATTTGTGTTTTATTATTAAACAATTGTACTAATCGGCATTGACATTATTTGATTGTTTTTTTATTTATTATGGACTAGGTTCGAATGTGTTTTATTTATACAAACATTTGCTACTTTCCCGGATTTGGCTATTTCCTGCGTGATATATTTCCCTCCCCCATAAAGCTGGTCTCCAGCTTAAATAATTCCTAAATAGGGAGACAACAGAAATCATTTTATTGATCCTAATTTCACACTTCAGCGGGGGTATCATCAACAAAGTCTCGTTATAGATAACTTACTAATATGTACAATGCAACACGAAAAAGGAAGAGAAAAAATGAGATCTTGGCCGATGCCTACCCTGCCGAATATTTAAAAAATTTACATCAATTTTCAATAATTTTTGGCATGTTCACTACTCGGTCTTTGTTCAAGTTTCTTGGCACACCCGGTTCAAATTCATAGTTCGGCATTATCACTATAATTCGTTCACGCAGTTCTTCCAGGACTGTGGGGGCATTGCACTTGTCACCTATTGTTTATGTGTCTTATGTTGTGGGATGACGGATCCCAGTATCTGGAGGTGTAGTTGAGTTACATCATGGTAATTTTTGTTGGTCCCTGGATGATTACACAGCATCTCCTGTGTGCCAAGGGTCGGGCGTTAACGATACCGGCCGCCTTGGGACTGTCGACCAGCCTGTTGTTTTCGCCATTTGAGCAGCTAATGTTTCTGTTTCATCCGAAATGCCTGTATTGATGGCATTTGTATAACCAAAAATGCTTGGAGTGGTCGCGCGGCCTTAGTGCGGCAGGCGTTGGCGTGGAAGGCTTCTGTAGTAATATCACCTGCCCTTGAATTTCCAGATAGGTAGGGATCAGTTGAAAGTCCAGCTCTTAGCACAACTTGGAGGATGCTGTATATGACGTGTGGATTATACGTAGGAATGTAACTCCCCGATTGGTTGACCGGATTTCCATTTCGGATACCATCCCTCAGGAGTGGTGCGCCCCTGCCAGCTGCTGGATTAATTCGGTGTGCCGACAAGTGTCCTATGTGAGTGTGCCATATAGTCCAGTGAAACATGCAAAAGGGAAAACAATTTATAAATAAATAAACATCTTGGCCCTATGATCTATTGTTGGCGTCGCCAGTACCAAGGTCATCTTTGAGATGCTGGCTGCTGAGACATGCAGATTTTGGGCAACTCAGCCGGGCGACGAGAGAGGAAATAACCCTGTGAACTGATTCATTCATTCATTGCCTAACATCGATACGTGTCGCATAGTTTAATTTAACTTGACGTTATAAATAGCTTATTTTAATACATATAAATATTCTTGAATTTAGTTTATTTTTCGTAGGGGTAAACTACCCCTCTCCCTATATTTCAGAAGCGGGATGTAACCTAGTGCCCAAACCAGTGATTTTTAAAGTTAATTATTTGAATTGAGTACCAGTACAGTGTCGCACTCTAGGAAAATTACCAGGGTGATCTACGCTACAGTGACACGATATTATGGAACCATCTGATGACACATCCACGATCTGAGTTTCGAAACTCCCCCGATAATGCCTAAATTGTGGAAAGCATGGCTCAAGACTTACATCTGTTACTTCGTGCCGTAAGTACAGGTTCAATGAGTATGAATGTAAACGCGGAGAAAAAGGCAAACGCAAACTGAATATTGTTTAAAGGCGATAGGCATACCTGACTTTGGGGAAATTTAAAGGTTTAGGTCGCTGTTAGTATTCTGGTTTGAGTAATAATCAGTGCAGTCAGCAGTATAAATTAAGGACTATTTTCCAAATCATTTTATGCTGTTACATATATTACCGAACCAGGTCAAAAGTTAAACAATTATTGTTTTAACAAGTTGACTAAAATAAATGAACTTAAGTTTAATTTGTCAGACGAAAGAATTGCAAATTGTATAATTGCAGGAGCTACAAAATAAATAAATTTAATTGTCATTATGGGCGGTTAATAAAACTGTTATGGAGCTGACGAGCTGACTCAATATGTTATTAATTTTTAAACTGCCAATGAATTATATCACATAACTAAATCCGAAATGTGTCAAAGGCAGACCATAAAAAGACTTTAAAGATAGGTAGCGACGAGAGGCGCCGTAAAGGAAGATTATTGTTATAACAAAGACACCTCTTATTAGAAAATGAGGTCTAGCAAATTAATAACAAGACCGTAAATTTCATCGGCGTAAATAAGCCATTCAGCATATATCGCAAATAGGCAAAAATAAATAATCCACTGGTTTTCGTGCTATGTTGATTTAGGTAGTGATTTAGGCTTTGCAAATCCATAGCCGATAAAGCGAAAGTTAAAAACAAGAATCTTTTGAGTACTTGTAATATATCATCCCATTTGGGCGCCTCTCGAAGGGTACATCGGCTAGGCGAATTTATTATAAACAATGATTGAAAGACTGACATTCAGTATTTCCAATAGTGTTTATATTTATAATATAGCTGAGTTACAAGCAGTTAGTAATAGAAATATAGTAGTTAGTTATTGAATTATATTCTGAACAAGTATCGAATGAAGAATAAAAAAATACATTAATTTGAAATATGCAAATGTTTGATATAATAATATACAAATATACCTTACACGCTTTTTGGGCTTGACAATGAGTGTTATAGCTGAAACTGAAATGTACTGTAAACACAACTATTGATAATGTTACTGCTGAAACCTAAGTTTCATGTTACTTAAATTACAATGGTACACGATACGATTTATTAGTCAGTGATATTTTTACCAAATACTGGTGTTTTAATTATGAGAGGCATAAATGTTTATAGTGTTCTTTAACAGAACGAATTAATATATTAACAGCTCCAATTTGTATACCATCCGCTAGCAATAGCCGAATCAGCACATTTCTGGCAATAGATTATATGATTGCCGGCAGATGATATTTTAACTTAGGTAATTGCTAATTGTTATGTTATATAAACAGTATCGAAATACTTCATTGATAAACAAACGACAAAGAACAAAACACTCCCACACAAATAGAACTTATGTAAACTTTTAATATTGAAATTAATTTAATAATCTATTTAGTTATAATTTAAGTGACTTAGAAAAGATGAGCGATGATGCACGTACAATGTGTAAAAAAAAATAGTACGGTAGATGTCACTTAACTATTATCATTACCTGGATTGAATTTAATAATGTAAACAAAACATGATTGCAGAATTGTTAAAATACTAATAAATAAATTGCTGTTGCTTTCTGCAAAGCTTCACGCTTTATTGGAAAAAGAAATATCGATTAATGATTTTGCGCGGATTTTTAAATTTCAAATCAAATAATAATAATAGCAATAATAATAAAATGTCATTTGGGCTTGCTAATGCACCGTCTATTTTTCAATGATCAACAAATTTGGTGCCTAGAGATTTACGATATGAAATTGATTAAATGGCGTATTACCAGCTAGGGCTGTTAAACACAGGTTAAAGAAACAGGTTGCTTTTACAGAAACTCCATAGAAACTCCATAGAAACAACTTAACACTCGAAATACCTAGTTCTGGTTTACAGCCGGGGATACAGAACCAAAGAAATATGACAATGAGGAATATTTCTAGACCACGTAATATCAAACAAGTTAGGTATTCTCAGGTTTGGTCGAAATATTAATACAAATTACTTTTTAGCAAAAATAATAAACATCTTACTACACCTTATAGTAGACATTAACTGACTAGTAGAAGAACGGCTGTCAAAAGAGATATGTTTCTCGGACAGGTCGATGGTGGATAGAACTGCAATACTACGACTTTGTTGTCGACTATAGACCTGGCATAAACGTGGCATATGTAGATTTTGTCTTCACATCTAACAGTTAGTGAGTAATAGTATAAATAATATAACTGACGCAGATTGGTTACAGGCTGTGCAATCACAAAATAATAAAACTACGAAATTAAGAGAATTCTTAACGTCTGAATATAAAGATTTAAGTACCAAATTATATTTTGAGAGTTACGTATTTAAAAGAAACAAGGCTCATCGTAAGTTGGCTGAAGCCATTAAGTGGAAATTCGAAGAGCTAGTCAATGACGATATGGGTTTTTTTTTTGGATGAGGAAAACCTTTGCTGAATTAAACAAAATTACTGGTTTCCTAGAATACATGTCTGTTAAAAAGAATATAAATGCTTGCCTAAACTGTTTGTCTTAGAAAACTCCATCAGGTAGAAAGTCCGGTCAATTGTTTCCCGTTGAAAAAGTCATTGCCATAACATACATTGTAAATAATCTAAATAAAGTCTTTTGAAGTATTCAGTTGCTAATACAAATACTCATTGATATTTCATCAAAATGATCAATAATTGAGCCTGTACGAAGCTCGGAAGCAAAGTATATGATTCGCTTGAAGAATTCTAAAAATCAGCTTGGTGTCCGTGATTGGGTTATATCCGATTGGGGCAGTGCATACATATATCGACCCATCAAGACTTTCTGCACGGGTATGTAACCACACATTCTCATTTTCTTGGCGACTAGGATAGAATATGCTAGGACGGCAAATAGGATGTTGAAGTAAAAGTACTGCAGAGAGGATTGAATGGTATTGTACACAGTCCTGAATACAATACCGGCTAAAATGTTATATGATATTTCATTTTAATGCAAAATGTTCGAAGCATGTAAGTATATGTAAAACATCGGCATTCCATTTTAAAAACATGAGGTTGGGAATTTGATAACAATCACAACTGATTTTCCTTACCACGGGCGGAAGTAAGAAATTATTCAGGAAATTCTGATGGGTCTGTCGCACCACTATGAATCTACCCAACGACCGATAGCGGCTTTGAAGGTGTTGAAACGGAGCGTAAGTATCCAGTTGTAGTATCGATGGACAAAACTGAGCCCTAACTCCAAAAGATTTGGTAAGTGCGGTGGAGCCAAATGGTAAGAGGTAAACCAAAAATGTTCTATACATATTGAGAAATGTGTAAATATACAAGTACTTAGTAAACCACATTTCGTATTATGTAAAACATTTAGGTTATAAGTGTTCCTAGGTCGAATGTTAGGTGCGTGTTAAATGTTGTTTATGCAGTTATTTGCAAGAGTAGAAAAACAACACAATCACGTAATATATTCGATGCATAGGCAGAAACATTCTTGTGTATATGTGGAGATATATCTGTGTATATTTATTTCCTTTATAGATATAGCCTTTTTGGATAAAATGTTCTATGTCACATGTTGTGGAAATGCGTTGAACATCGAAACACATCACGGACATGTAAAACATTCCAAACCAAATTATACTGAGCAAAATGTCGCTGTATGCCGTACGTGGTAACGCACTGAAAACTTAATGGTGTTCGATGCCAATAAGGAGCATAGAAACTGTCGATGTTCATTTTCTTTGTAAAATGTCGAATCACGTGCAAAACACTGAAATGTGTCGGTACTGTGACGAAAGACATTCGATGCAAAGTTGTAGTTGTCGAATCAGGGTGCAAAACACTGCGATTTGTCGGCACTCCTGACGAAAGACAACTGTTGTCGAATCAGAATACAAAACACGGTGATTTGTCGGTATTCTGACGAAAGACAACGTTGTTACCGAATCAGGGTACAAAACACTGTGATGTGTCGGTACCTCTGACGAAAGGTAACTGTTACCGAATCAGGGTACAAAACACGATGATTTGTCGGTACTCCTGACGAAAGGTAACTAGTTATCGAATCAGGGTGCAAAACACTGCGATTTGTCGGCACTCCTGACGAAAGACAACTGTTGTCGAATCAGAATACAAAACACGATGATTTGTCGGTATTCTGACGAAAGACAACGTTGTTACCGAATCAGGGTACAAAACACTGTGATGTGTCGGTACCCCTGACGAACGGTAACTGTTGCCGAATCAGGGTACAAAACACGATGATTTGTCGGTACTCCTGACGAAAGGTAACTAGTTGTCGAATCAGGGTGCAAAACACTGCGATTTGTCGGCACTCCTGACGAAAGACAACTGTTGTCGAATCAGAATACAAAACACGATGATTTGTCGGTATTCTGACGAAAGACAACGTTGATACCGAATCAGGGTACAAAACACTATGATTTGTCGGTACTTCTGACGAAAGGTAACTAGTTGTCGAATCAGGGTGCAAAATACTGCGATTTGTCGACACTCCTGACGAAAGACAACTGTTGTCGAATCAGAGTACAAAACACTGTGATGTGTCGGTACTTCTGACGGACAACGCCATTGTCAAATCAGGGCGCAGAACATAGCAACGTGTCGGCGCTCCTGACGAAAGACAAGTAACTGCTGTAGACATTTGTTTCTCTGTGTAATCTATTTTGTGTTGTTCACAGGGTGACAATAATCACAGGATTGAGGACAATCCCACAGGATTGAGGACAATCCCACAGGATTGAGGACAATCCTGAAGACCAGGATGGCCGAACTGTTGGCGTCGCCAGTACCAAGGTCATCTTTGAGATGCTGGCTGCTGAGACATGCAGATTTTGGGCAACTCAGCCGGGCGACGAGAGAGGAAATAACCCTGTGAACTGATTCATTCATTCATTGCCTAACATCGATACGTGTCGCATAGTTTAATTTAACTTGACGTTATAAATAGCTTATTTTAATACATATAAATATTCTTGAATTTAGTTTATTTTTCGTAGGGGTAAACTACCCCTCTCCCTATATTATTATATTTATTTTTATTGTCATTGTAATTATTATAAGCATACGATTTAAACGCTTATATTCGAAGAAGAAAAGAAATTTAATAATTGTTGTCTTAAACTTGTAATTAAAAATTATATCCTGAGTCTATTGACATTGTTTACATATAATCTAAAGAATTCGCTGATGCTACACTTTTGTTCCTTTAACTGAACTTGGCCTGGACAAAATTGCTGAGTTCTACTAACATTACTTTTCAATATTGTACCAGCATAAGTTAGTGGGTGTTTTATTTAATAATAAAGTTGAACTTGACACTGCAATAAAGTAAACTATGACACAAACAAACTTTACATGTATTAACCTATTAATGCGAGTTCAAGTAACTAATATGCTATGATATGATAATATTTAATTATTGAAGAGACAAAAGAAAAATGCTATTTTTTACAAGTTATGTCACTTGGTGAATTTTATGCTTGTAAGGGGAAAACATTTAAAAAGGCTAGTGAATTGTTTAACTTCTTTAGTTTTTTACCTAAGTAGGGTACCGTTTTTTCGTGTGTATCATTTCCTATTAATTTTTACTTTAAGCAAACTTTAACATCACTCAATTACTCTCTATTCTGCTTTAGGAAGGACATAGTGAAACCTTTATTTCTTTCTATTTTAGGAAGAAAATAGTTATACATTTACTTGCTTAGCTTTAGCACGGACATTCTTAAACATTTGTTTTGAAACTTTATCGTACGAAAATGATGTTGAGTGCCCATTTATGACCCTTCTTCCTTGTCATGAAATATTTTACTCGCAAGCTATCAGCAATGTACCCCCTTATATACCTCAATAATTATTATTCACAAAAATATCTCCCTTGGGGTTGTACATCTTTATTTGCAACACTGGTATTACATGTACCTTATTTGATGAGGCCGACGTTCAGTTCCTTGTGAACCTTCTTCCACGTGACCCTCATCTTAAAACCTTTTGCCCGTAACATCATAGGCAAGATAATCCCTTATACATCTCAATAAAATAATCATCAACTCTTTATATTCATCTTGCACATCTTTGTGTGTAAAACCATAACACCTATATTTCATTTGACAAGGCTGATGTTCAGTCCTTTGAACTATTTTCAACGTCGTCTTTGACTTGTAACATCTCGTTTCGTAATCAAAAACATCATAATCTACCATCATTACATAAAAAACATATTGTTCCTAACTATTTTTATTGACTTCCTAACTTCCTGTGAGAATTTGTGATACACACTGCTCAAAAATAAAAAAAAAATCTTGGTACCCTTGTTTACTAATTAATAAAAAAATTTGGTCATTGTACAGATAACACTTTGAGTTCTTGCCTAGATTAATTATTTGAATAAATAAATTGCTTGTCTCAAGACATTTATTTTTTTAAAATATTAAAATTAAGCTGTCATTTGTGCTGTATCGTTGTCCACAAGGCAGTTCGGGTCAATTAATCGATGTTGCGTACCATCGCAAGTTTGAGTCTAAATGACCAAAAGACCAAAAAGAGAGACAAAGACAACAACAAAAATACACTGTAGCAAGCAGCAAACAATTATTTGCTTATGACCTAATTATTTTTCCCCGATACTTTCCTGACAAAAAAATCTGAAATTTTTTACTTCAAATAACTTCAACAAATCACGAAAATATTAAATTATTTTTGTTCGTAATTTTTTACTATAAAAAGCTACCCAACTATAAGTTCGTACAATACTGCAAACTTTAACTAAGTGAAACTTTTGACTAATTCTTATAAATTAATTAATGCCTACTAATGTAATAATTCAACTTTTGACTAATTTGTATTAATTTATAAACACCTATAAATTGGAACTTATAGGTACTATTTACCCACTTTATTCCTTACTTTGCTTTAATTTTTTAAATGATATTCACTGTATAAACAGCTATAAATACACCCATTTAACTGAACCCTATACTATTTGCCTATTTTATTCCTAACTTAACTTGACTGATTTTCAATGTCATATGCATCTACGGCCTCATTTGCATCGACATGGTATTGCCAACCAAATTTTACGTCAATTTCTTTAGAATTGTATGATAAAAAATATATCTTATTTTGTATCTGCACTATTTTATTATATTTCTATACTTAACAAAAGGACGCGAAGTACACAATGTAAATGAGCTCGATGACCACATGACTTTACTATCCCTTAAAAAAAAGCGACAAATGCTAATTATCTTCTTGACAATTTACCTAAACAATTGTATTTGCCTAATACAAACCTCTACCTACCCGGTAGAGAGCACCCTCTCCCACACTAATGTTGATGCTAACTTTCATTTTCCAAAAAGAGAATCAACTACAGAAGACATAAGATGTAGTTTTGTCTACATTATGTCATGTACATATATTTTAATAGAAATTTTTATACTATGAAAATAAGTAAACACACTAACTTTCTTCAAGGAAAAAACCAAGGTTACAAGGTTTTTTGTCTTAACCCTTGGCATTTTAAGAAAACAATTAGAAAAATATGTATAATAGTACATTTTTATGTTGGGGTAAAAAAAAATTAAAAGGAGCTACGACTCAGACAAAAATATAATAAAGAGGTAGTGAGTAAATCCTACCAGAATATTTCTCTGCCTGAGAGGAAAATATTAATTATCTCCAAGCTGAAGACAAATCGAAACAATAAAATAACCATCTTCTAGATACTCAAAAATATTACACAAACATCCTTACCAAAATCGAACGTCTTCGATTTTGATTCACAAATCATGTAGGTACATAAAGTCAAAACGGAATGGCTATATAAAATTTTAAAAAATGGAGTGATTATAGAAAATCATTTTTAAGAACAAAACTTGGGGTTGACGTATACGAAATTAAAGAAGAATGAGAGCAAAACTTATGAGAGTAAACAGGAGTGGTTATGGAGAAACAACCTATTGAGACCAAAACTCGGCATTTCCACCATATGTCATATACATATGGCAGGCTTTCCGAGGAGAAGTAATTATGAAGAATCACCCCTGTAACTGAACACGGTGCCTCCACCATATGTCACATTGAAAAGGGCTAGGTCCTTAGCCCATGGGCCCTGCGTGACTTAGGGTTTCTTGGAGAAGTGTGTGTTAAGAAGGGCAATTGTAAGAATTTACATGGTTTTATTCAAACACTCGTTTAAGGGATAACGAACAAACAACAGATACAAACAATCAACCACAATGATACACATAATAAAAATAGAACCTATAACAATTTAAACGATTTTACCAATATACACAGTGGGGAGGAAAAGGTGTCACTTTACACTATACAACTTAACTTGTGATCTCCCGGGTGGAGATCACTAAAACTGCCTGAAGGGCCTGGAGCCCACATCCAAAGATGAGGGCCCCAAACTAAGACTGACTGTCGACACTAAAACTAAGAGCTTCGTTTGTTTTGATTATTCGTTTATATACTTGTTTATTTAGCAGATCTTTATACCGGTCAATGTTATGTTTATATATATTTGTGTTTTATTATTAAACAATTCTACTAATCGGCATTAACATTATTTAACTGTTTTTTGATTTAATATGGACTAGGGTCGAATGTGTTTTATTTATACAAACATTTGCCACTTTCCCGGATTTGGCTATTTCCTGCCTGACAATAACAACAGATTTCAATCTACGGAAAGCGCCTGCATAGGCGGAGGCCGAGTAGCATCCTAGTAAGCAGCCCATACTGAAGTAAAGACGTCAGTTCAGTTCGAGTAACGAGGAGCAGCAGTAGCAGCAGTAGCAGCAGCAGCAGCAGCAGCAGCAGTAGCAGCAGCAGTAGCAGCAGCAGCAGCAGCAGTAGGCAGCTTTCAGCGAGAACCTGATGATAGCAGATGAAATTTTGCAGAAACGTTGTTCAGACAGCTGTAATTGTCACGTTTTGTAAGAACAGTCAGTACCTTAAATTAGATAAAGCGCGCGACTATTCTATTCATTATTTTAAATTTAAATTGTAAGATACTGGTCTGAGCATTTTACGCGTTTAAATATTATCGGCTAGTCATGACAAATGCTTGACCAATAGCGTAGTAGCTTATACGACGAAGTTTAGAGAATAGTAGACGATATACGAGCCGACTCTGGCAGGGGAAGACGCTGAAAAGATGGCGTGGAGGCGGGTGGCCGTGTAGGGCCGTAAGAATCAAAAGCCGCAGTATATTTGTAAATATCTGTATATAGTGATTAATAGCTGCGAATAGAATTAGTAAAGTAGTTATTATAGTTTATATGTTCTGTGCTATTGTGTTCCATTGCCCATAGCTACAGCAAGGCAATGTTTTCGTCGAATTAGCTGTAAGTACAGTCTTGTATATTATGTATGCCTCTAGTGATGCAAACGTTGCTGTTTGAAGTCAATTGCAACGATGCAGAATTATTGATGGCTCCCATATCTCATTCCACGATTGGCCAGTAATATTCTTTATTGTATACAGTGTTACCGTACGGTAAAGACTTACGCCATGAGAACACTATAGTGCGTGAATAATTTCATGTGAAGGTTATGTTTGCGTAACTATATCGCCCCGTATTTTGACATCTCCCGTGTGTTTTGGGCATAAAAACATAGTGTTCAACTGTCGAACCAGTTTATGTCGAAATTATTGATTGTCGGGCCTCTTTTTGTTATTAATTTTTGTACCGTCTATAGTATTTTGTTTTGTGTGTTTTCATGTAATTTAATTGAGCTTGTTTATGTTAAAGTTTGTTGTTTTACCGCTCTGGCCAGATCGTGTTTAGGTTAATTATTTACCGTATACGGATTCTTATTGTGTACAGTTTTGCTTTGTATTTTGCTAAATGTCAGCTGGATTTTAATGATTTGTTTATATGATTATTCTGACGAAAGGTTTTGTAAAGTTTACTCACAACCCTGATGTCAATTGCTCTGCTTTGTTTGTGTATTTTTGTAAATCATTAAAGTAAGTTAAATTCAATGATTCGTTTTATTTTCCCTTAAGAAAATTTAACGTTATACAACCATGACTTCAACATTTGGCTTTTAATTCCCTGTCCATGCGTACATTATTCTTAGACTCACACTGCAGCATTGCCACGTTAATCCATTTTTTACGACAAAAAATGCTTTTGCAGTGGTCAAGAGTAAAATCTGCAAATAACGTATTTTCACAAATGTCGCAGATTTTCTTTGAATGTTCGTCAAGGCCATGTACTACTTTTCAGACCTCTTAAAACCGAACCTAATTCTACAGAGTGTTTTCCAAGATGATTCAAATCTTTATATTTAAAAAAAAAAACAGAAAAATTCAATTAAGTGTTGTTGTTTTTTGAGGATAGAGAAAAATTGTGACGTGGTGGGGCAAAACTGACACTGGATTTGAATTCAGCAAGCCAAAATATACCGGAAATGATTGATCTGGTCCGTCGGCTCGTGAACTTCTTTGTGAACCGTAATTAGTTTCAATTTGAATTTAATTGTTTTAATCAAGAACTGTGCGTCTGACGAGAAAGACGCAAGAGACCGTTTTCAGGAAAAATATCCATATAGAAAAATGTCAGTGGCGTACCACCTTTTTGGTAAAAATGTCAGAGGACACGTTCGCAGAAACGCCACTGGTGGACCGATAAAATAACTTTTCTGACTAAACCATGTGGCTTTATATCCTCTTAACTCATACCAATATTGAAAATAATATATAAAAAAACTTTCTGAGATATTAAAAAATAACGATTAAAAATAATAATAATAATAATAATAATAATAATGTTTATTAGCTCAAAAAGCTACAATTTGATCATAACAATATACATATCATAATCATATTAACTTTTCATTAATTTATCTTAATTCTATGCATATAACAGTAACTGTAAAATTATTACAAATCTATTTGTATATTAATATAACTTGGTAAAATTACCTGACCTAATTACAAAATAATCAAAATTCTTTTTTAATATAACTAACACATAATTTAATGAAAATATTATATTTTTAACAATACTTTATTTCCTTTGGCAAACCGTTAAATAATTGAATACCCTCACAAAACAAAGATTTCGATTCCTTTAAATTGTCATACCTCTCTACCACCATATCATTTACACTACGAGTGTTATTACCTTGAGTATCTCGGACGAAACTAAATTTATCACATAAATACCTTGGAGCCATACCATGCTTTATTTTAAATATAAATTGTAGTGATTCTAATGCTATACGTTGTCTAACATTTAATCATTTTAAAACATTTGACATTGTGTCAATGGGAGTATATCTATTACACTTTAATATTATCCTCATAGCTTTGGTTTGTATCTTTTGTAATTATTGTATCTCATTGTTATTTAAACATAGTTGTAGCGTTGCACAATATTCAAAATGTGGAGCTATTATAGACTTATATATTAATATTCTCGAAAACATTGATAAATAATTTGAAATTCTACGTAAAAAATAAATCTTTTTTGCAACTTTTTTAATAATATAATCACTATTACTTTTGAAAGTCAAGGACTCATCTATTATAAAACCAAGTTGTTTAATTTCCGAAACTTTTTCTAACTTTTTATTATTTAATACAATACTTTCCCCAATTTGTAGCCTGCTTAGTATATGTTTTTTGCCGAGAATCATATATTTACATTTGTCGATGTTTACTTTTAAGCTATTATCACACAACCACACAAATATATCTTTTAAACCTTGATTAATAACATGAATAACTTCATTGATATTGTTTCCATACAAATATATTAACGTGTCATCTGCAAATAAATGTACCTTACAATTTTTTATAGATTTCACTATGTCGTTTATAAATAGCACAAATAATAAAGGTCCTAGCACCGATCCTTGCGGTACTCCAAATTCATTGTCTATTACGTTCGACTCACTATTTGTATATTTTGTTTTTTGTCTTCTGTCAGTTAGGTAGGATTCGATCCATTCAAGTACAGTTCCTCCAATGCCCATTTTTTGCAACTTTGATACCAGTAACTTCCGATTTACCGTCTCGAATGCACGTTTAAAGTCTAAGAACACTGCCACTATTGTTTGATCTTTACCTATTGTCTTAACCCAATCTGATATAATGAACTGTAGTGCGGTCTCACAGGAATGGCTTTCTCTGAATCCAAATTGATTGTCCATTAAAATATTATTATCCATGCAATATGTTGTCAATTGTTCTTTTACTACCAATTCTAGCGTTTTTTCATATACTGGTAATGTATTAATAGGTCTAAATTCTTCACATATTATTGCACTCAAAATTATGGGAATGAGTGTAACCACCGATATTTTCCAGTTATTAGGACAAATTCCTTTTTGTAGTGAGCTATTAATCACATCTAAAAACCTGTTACCAATTACTTCAAAAGCAGTTTTTATAATTCTTGTGGATATACCATTAATACCTGATTTATTAGGTAAATCAGATATAATTTTTCTAAGCCTGTGCATTTCAATAGGTTTAAATTCTGTTAATTTATTTTTTTCTTCTTTACTATCTAACTCATATCCATTTTGTTTAGGGATACTTTTAATAATGTCGTTAATACTGCCTACGAAATATTCAATAAACTTTTCCGCGATTTTTAATTCATTTTCTAGTACTTCATCCCCATACTGAATTTCTTTGGGCGCCGAGTGGCTTTTATTTTGGCATATTTTCTTCAAGGTTTTCCACATATTTTTTGTGTCTTTTTTATTGTCGTTGATTTTTCGTTCGTAATAATTTTGTTTTTGTCTTCTTAGTAATGATGTAACCTCGTTTCGTTTTCTCTTATATATTTCCCAGTCTTCAACTGCATTACTTATTGTTGCAGCTGTATATCTCTGATCCCTTTCTTTCATGCATTGCAGACTTTCTTGATTTATCCATTTCTTATCTGCATATTGCACTGGCACCTTTGTTATTTTTACAGGACAAATTGTATCTAGTGATTTTGCTATATTGTTGACAAAATTATCTGCTAATATATTTACATCTGATATTGTATTATCCCAGTATGACTCCCTTAACAAATTCTGGAAATTTTTTTCATTAAAATTCTTATAAGACCTTTTCTTTATTTCTATCTCTTGCCACTGTTTCTGCTTAATTGCCAAATTTACTAAAATATTTGCATGATCTGATATTCTTGGAGTGTGATTAACTTGATAAGTTATGTGCTCACAGTTAGTTATAACTAAATCTATTATTGTTGCTGATTTATTTGTTATTCGTGTAGGTTCTTTAATTAATTGACTAAGTCTATTTTGTGATAAAATTTGTTGCAATTTATTAGCATAAAATGTGTTCTGTGACACATCTATATTAAAGTCACCCACTAAAAGTAATTGCTTATCGCTAAATTCATCAACGAGTTCCTTTATTACTTGTAAAAAGTCTGCATGGCTTGAATTAGGTGAGTGATATAATCCAATTAGTATATAATTAACAGTATTTATTTGTAATGTAATTACCAGCATCCATACATTTTTTCAACTGTAATCTTTTTTATAACTTTAAAAGATAGTTCTTTTTTCAGGTCCCCCAGTATGAACACTATCTGTATAACATATTTCATGATAATAGCCTTCAATGTTTATTTCATTTCTATGAATATCGTTGGTTATATGTGTTTCGGTCACACATACTATCAGAGGTTTAACAGATTGTATTAACATTTCCACTTCATCTTTATTATGTAGCAAGCCTTGTACATTTAAGGTTAGAATCTGATGCTTATCTGTTCTCCCTGTATATACATTTAATTGCTATTCATGTGAATAATTAATTTTATGCTTTAGGTTATCTAAAATGCGCTTATAACAAGGACAATTAATGCCGTATGCCTCATGATTGTCTCCTATATTTATATTGTATTTCTTTATCGCCTCCATACAGTTTATACACCTTTTTTCTGTTGAATTACATCTAGCGTTGTCATGTTCAGAGCCACATTTGTAACACGTAGAATTATTTTTACAATCCTTTGCAAAATGATTAAACCTTAAACATTTATAACATCTGATTACATTTACAAAATCATAAATTTTACCTCTTGACCATCCTATATTGATTCTTTCTTTTTCTGCCAACTTGCCATGTGTTTTTGGGTCAGTTTGTATAATTAATGAAAAGGTCCTCGGATATTTATCATTTCTTATTTTCCTCATTACCTTTAAATGAAATCCTTCTTCTCCTTTATTTATTTCGTGGTTTTGTTCAATCATCTGCTCGGTTAGTTTTTCATTATCATCCATATCGTCCTCATTATGTAACCCAATAATTTTTAAACTTGGATATTTTAGTACCGATTTAGTTATATCATATTTATAAGACATTTCCTCCTGTATTTTATTTTGCATTTTATCTCTACCCTTTTCATTTTCGCATTTGATCACCACTTGTCCTTTTGAGATCTCTTTTATACCTGAGACCCCGACTGCTAAACTTGCTGGATTAACATTTTGTTTTATATCTTCTTTTGTTATACTACTCGTCTGGTGCACTTTAGGTTTAACTATGAGGACAGGCTCTATCTTGTCTTTCTTTATTATATTCGCATAGGTGCTTTTTTCTACTTTTTTATCTATTATCATAAACTGTAACATATTTTTTATAGTTCCTATCATTTCATTTTTAAAACTCTCAAATTTTTCATTTAGTTTATCCATGATGATGTCATTCGTAACTTCGCATTGGTCACAATACCATTTGAGTGATTTCATACTTGTAATTACTTTTAAATCTGCGTTTTTAATATTGTAACATGCACTGTGATGTAATTTATTGCACATACCCTTGCATTGTATAGATTTATTCTTATCTTTTATCGTTTCTAGGCACTTTCCACAAGTCTCCTCCTCAGACATTGCTATTTATTGTTTTACACAGGGCTACAAGGAAACTACCTACATTTATTGCCCACCAGATGTTGTCTCTCTCTTGGTCCGTTTGATCCTTACTTTATTGCCTGGTCGGTCCCTAGCCTTACCACTTGATTCAGAACTAATTGTTTAATTCTCACTCAACTGAACTTTTTAATAATTAATTACAAGTCTTCTATTAACTTGGCCACACATTGGCTTACATTGTTCAACGCGGAAAAAAGGAACACCCTATATTTTACTAAAAATGTATAATTTTTCTATGAAAAATCCATTTTTAGTAAAAACTAAATAAAAAAATCAAAAAACTTGCAGACAAGCTTTCTTACGAACACTTAAAAAAATTATTAAAAAACGATACAAATTGGAGAGCAGAAAGAATTCTGTCCACATTAGTAGCACTTCCTATCACTGTGAGGCTGCGCGGCTCCTTGTGATAGCAAGTTGACATTTGTTTACAATTGGTCACATAATAGGAGTGATATTCTTTGTATATGGTTTTTATACCTTTTTATACAGTACTCGAGATTCTTATTATGCACTTAAAATTTCATATTATTAACTTTTCCGCTTTCGAGATATAAGGGGTTTAAATTGGTAATAGTTGAGAAAACTTCAGATTTCTCTTGACAAAATAAACACCTGGTGTATAGTAAATAAATTATTCATGAATCCTAGTAAATGTAACGTAATGTCCTCTTCTTTAAAAACATCACCTATTATTTTTGATTACAGGTTAGATAATGTCATACTTCAAAGACCTATAACATTTCGCGACCTCGGCGTAACTTTTGATAGTAAATTATCCTTCACTGATCATATCGATACCATTGTGTCTGAAGCCTCCAAAGCCCTTGGATTTATCGTTCGTACTAGTCGAGAGTTCACTAATACTGATACTCTGAAAATTCTTTATCAATCCTTCGTCAGATCGAAACTTGAGAACGCATCGCTAATTTGGAGTTCCAGTTATGATGTTCACAAGAATAACTTGGAGGCAGTTCAACGTAGATTTCTTAAATTACTGTGGTTCAAATCCGACGGTACCTATCCAGTGATTGGTTTTCCGCAAAGTAACTTGCTTGAAAGATATTCTATGACTACTCTTGAGGATAGGCGTACGTACTTTTCTCAAGTATTTTTGTTTAAATTACTACACAATGATTTTGACGCACCCGAAATAATTAGCAAGTTTAATTTTCACGTTCCCAGATTAACCTCTCGTAATCACCAAGTTTTCTATTTACCTACGCCGCGTACCAACGTACTTAATAATTCACCTTTATATACTATTTGCAGTACTTCTAACAAATTATGTAGCGACTTCGATATTTTTAATTGCAGCCTTAGTGACATAAAACAAATTGTTCTAAATTAAATAACCAGTGAGTGTCTTTGTTTTTCTTAATTTGCTTTGAATCATATGTGTATATATGTATATATAGTTTTTATATGTAAACATTTCCCTTGTCATTTTTTTCTCTTTCTTCGTATCATTAGTTATTCATAGTTCGTACATTTAAGTAAATTTTTTCTTAATTTTACTTTCTTTCTATGTTGTATATTACGTAATTAATGCTTTGTATGCCTTTATTCCTGTTTTGTAATTGGGTATCTTACCTGTTGAACAGTGTATGCAATAAATAAATAAATAAATAAATAAAATAAACAGTGCGCCCATGTGCGCCCACCGCGACCACTAAGCACAATTCAGAATGTTCAGATGAAAGATCCTTCGTTGTTTCATTGTGTTTTTAACATTTTGGTAAAATGTATTCAATTGAAATTGGATTTCGTAAAATTGATTTTAGTAATCTACCAAAAGTTGACATGTTTATGATTATGGACTATTTTAGTAAAAATAACGAGTATGTTAGTACAGAAATGAAGGAAATAAAGTTACAAAAGTAAGTTAATAACATATTAAATATTTCTTTTCATTTAGGCTAGGCATTATCCAATTAAGTGTACTATAAACCAAATTAATATTTATTTAGTTACTGTTATTTAAATATTTTATTCCTAATTGATTTATTACGCTAAAGAAGGATTGGTAACAGGCAAAGTTAAAATTGGTCCTCGCAAAATAAAAAAGTTATAAAAAGGCTTATTATTTTTCGATTAAAAACTTCGTCTTTGATTAATTTTTATTTGTGACAATTAAAAATAAGATGGGTTATTTAATTTTTTACCTGTAAGTATTTACAGTTTTCTCTAAGAAAATAAAATTATCAAGTGACCATACAAAAGGCAGGTGAAAATTCTTTTTCTATAGAGGACAACGGTCTTTAACATAAAATGCCAAATAATGGAATTATTTAATGAAGTTATGCCTAAGACGAAAACTCTAGGTATGTACTTTCTATTACAGATCTGGTAGACAAAACTACGGGTACAATGTTATTGGTTATGTACAGTTAAGGCAACAGCAATCACCAAATAGTGCAGGCGAATTAGACGAAAATCGACCTAAACTTGAAAAAGTTTACCGAATTTCGTGAAACTTTCTGGATTCTGTTCGTATTGATGTCTAGATCAAACTCCGCAAGAAAAATTTGCCACTGTTGCCCCACAATTTATTTTTTGAATGATTTTGTTGTTAATTTGTTAACTACCAGAATTGAGGCGAATTTAAAAAACAAAATAATAACTTTTTACTCTTGTAAAATTTTCAATAAAGTGCGTATTTTCCGAGATATGGTGGTTCCAAATAGTGACGAGAAAAAATCCACAGAAATTCTGCTGAATGTATTATGAAAAGACAGGATCTTTTTCCTCTTTGACTTTTTCCTAAAGTGCACTCTGTTCAAGTTTGTCTGGAAAAACACGAACAAAAGATCGGAAAATGAAAATCTCGTAAACAACAAAATTTAAAAATCTGAAGAAATCTCTCAAAAACATGCTTTTAATCGCAGAAATCTGTTGAGAACTCGGAAAATACGCATGTTACAAAAAAATTACGAGAAGACAAATTTTTAAAGAAAATCTCTATACCTATATGCCTATACGTCTGAATTTTTTCAGATTTTTTAATTTTACAGTTTGCGAAATTTTCCATTTTCCGATAAGTGTCTCTTCTTCATGTTTCTCTAGAAAAATTTGGACAGAATGCACTTTAGGGAAAAGTCATAAAGGAGAAAAGTCTTGTAATTTAATAGTACACCCACCAGAATTTTTGTGGATTTTTTCTCGTCACTTCTATTATCCCTCCCCCTTTATTGGAAGAATTCGAACCGCCATATCTCGGACAATGCGCATTTTTTCGAAAACTTTACAAGAGTAAAAAGTTGTTATTTTTTGTCAAATTGTCTAAAAACACATTTCGTTTTTAAAATGTACCTCAATTTTGGTACTTAACAAATTAGCAACAAATTGTGGAGCAATAGCGGCAAATTTAGGTCCTTTTTCATAAAAAACCGTTTCTAATTATTTCGATTCCGATGGCAATATAAAACCATTTTTTTGTATCAAATGCAACTGCAAATGTTTCTATCTAAAAAAGTAAGAAGTATTTTTGTAGCGGCAGATCCCCAGTTTGAAACTACAATAGCATTTCTGTCAAACATTGCGATTATGATAGTGAACTTGTTAAAAAAGTAATAAATAAAGTTAACGAATTTTGATTTAATGGAATTTATAATAAAATCCTGTAATGTTTCAAAATTGAAACATATAAGGTAAAACTGTTTATTATTTAATTAAAAATCTTAAGTATTAATGATTCCTCAAAAAATCTGTACAATTAAATTTATGTATTTGATCAACTGTAAATGAATTCGAGCGTGGGGTTGAAATATATGAAATTCCCTATTTCTTGATATTACACGTTCAATGTGTTACTATACATAAGCTTGCTATTCATTTTGCTTCTTTTACTTTTTTTTGTGCAGATGAAAGAGATGGTGGCCTCACTATAATTGGACATTTTTGGCTACCAACTGCTCTTCCATGTGTTTAAAATCTCTATCTGCCATAATTTGTGCTCCATTTTCAACCAGATTTAAAAAACTTGACACCTCAACAATCATTTTATCTGTGATTCTTCCCCCAAATCTGGAGTGCAATCTATCAAATATTTTATAGTGTTACAACCTTTATATTGAAAACATAAGAACGATTGGAGAATTGGATTACTTACTTAAGTTTTTAAAGATATGTCGAAACAATCTATTATGCACTGTACATTTTTCTATTAGTGTCATAATGGGATCGTTAGTTATTGTTGAACTTCAAATACAGTTTTCCGCCGAACAAGAGATTTTAGAAATAGGATACTACTTTGTATTATTGAACAGACTTTTGTAACTGACAAACAGAAGTCATCGGCTAAATATCCTGTACGATGTATCAAGTTTTATTTTCTTTAACGTTATAAGTATGTCAAGGTTCGCAATTTTGCACTTTTGAGACAAAATCTCTATAATAAACAAAGAATTACTAGAAATTCCTAAATATACTTTTGGATTTTTTTCAGTCAAATATGTAGCTCCATTTTGAACATATTTAGTATTCCAAATTTCTACAAAATCATACGTCACATTATTATCAGATATTGAGTATGTGTATATGCTGGATGTAGTGGAACGCTCGTGAATACCGACAAATCTATTGAGGAACCTTGTTGAGGTTCAAGCAGTGACATGCTTTCGCGTTTTCTTTGTCTTTTATTGACATATTTACTGATATCTTCTGATATGACGTTTTCTGAGCGTTATTTGAACTAAGTCGCTACTTAGATATTGAATAACTTTGGACCTTGTCTTGGTGGTTTCAGATTAACTTGACACCTCGATCGATTGAAGTGCGCTCTTGAATTTTAATTTCTTCCTCTATAGTGACTTCCAAATTAATTTCCTCATTGGCCGAATTTTCACACAATATTTCTTCCATATCAGCATTTTGCTCTTTTTTCTGTATTAATAATCGAGGCTTAACAGTGTGTAATGCGGAGCGTTTCTTTCGGCAATCAAAAATGTGCGAAATAACACCAGGTGTCAATTTTATTCTCCCACATTTCATGGTTTTTATATAAAGATGATTCTCTATATCTTCTTCAACCTATATTTAAAACAAGAACACATTTTTAAAAGGTTGTCTCTTTATGCTATGGAATAAATTCACATTCAAAATCAGATCTCCGCATTCCGCATTGCCGTGCTCTTCTTAGCCTTTGGTCGGATGGTAAACAAATAAATAATTTTTCCGTGGCATTTCTACTCGTATTTGGGCATTCTGGAACTACATAATACTTAAATCCTTTTTCTTTGCACTCATATTGAATCAAGCAAGAAGTATACTTCTTCTAATTTATCTAGGCGGTATAAAAAGTGTCGGCGCCTTTGACATTGCGGTAAAGATTAAAGATCCCGACAATTTTTATACGGACAATAAGTCTGAGGTGACTTTGTGTCACTATACGTAAAACAAACAATACTCCGAAAACACCTATAATAACAACTTAAAAGCAACGAGTCGACTGAGATGACCGAGTCTATGCATATAGTGACGTAGCGCCTGGCCACGCCACTTTCGCGTGGTGGAGGTTTGTAATTGTTTTTAAGACACTAAACGTACGAATAAAATTGAGATTTTTTGCAGATCCATTATTTTATACTTGCACTTTCGATTTATGAAATAAAAAAAATGCCAAACAAATCTATTCATATTAACAAAAAATATATTTTTATTTTATGCTGTGTCACCCCCAAATTTGTTCGAATTCTCAAAAATATGATCTCCAACGTTGAGCAAAATCGGTTGCCTTCAGCCGCTCTAGTATACCGGGTGAGTCACGAATTGCGCCCGCCTCGATATTTCCTAAAATATTTGGAATAGAAAATTGAAATTTGGAGGCCTTATTACACGACTAAAATGCCATATTTTCAATAAAAAATCAAGTTTGGTGCACATCCGGTTTGACCGGAAATGCCCACAACTTTCGATTTTTAAATGGAACACCCTATATATTTTTACATTTTTGGAATCTAGAGGAAATTTTGAATACAGTACATCCATTTTGGTCACTTTTTGATAAAGATTAAAAATTTTATTAAAAAAAATCTATTTATGAATCCAGAGTGCTGTGGTGCCCAAAATATATTTTAGTTTGTGTGCTACGTTACTATAAAAATAAAAAGAGCAATATGATTGCATTGCTTAATTCTCTAGAGGCGCTTAAAATTTTTAAATGTGATTTTTACCCACTAACTCGGTTTTTTTAAATGGGAATTTAATCGTTCACCAACATTTTTACATACCAAAATTTTGAAAATCCGCTCAGAAATATTTTAGACTTCAGCCAAAATACAATGCAACCAAGCTTTTAGAAACATGCGAGTAATAGATAATGGATTACTGGGCTTTGGAAACTAAAATGGCACATTTCTATGTAAATCTGGTAACCTAATAACATTGGAAAAATCATAGTAGCTATTGAATGTAATAAAACAATATCAGCTGTCAGACAGACTCGTGTAGTTATAGGCAATCTTGAGCTATCAAACATTTAATAATTGTGAGCGCAAAGAACGTTACAATTAAGTTTAGCATAGGTATGTGGAGGTAAACACAATTACATCCACAAGGACATTTGCAATAGAATGCGACGGTTTTCAGAGTTTTATTTAAATGAACATAAATATCGGGCCTATAAATAAATAAAAATCAATTCCGTTTGAACAATTAAACTTAAACTAGGTAACAGTAGGTATCTTTAAAATAATTAATATAATTAAACCATAAATTGACATTTATAGATATTGTTCAAAATGTCCACCATTTTTTCCTATACACAATTCGGCTCTGCGTACAGTTGCTTGAATGGCTCTACGCAATTCAGCCGGCGTTATTTCATTAAGAGCCCGTACAACTTTATTTTGCAGCTCTTCACGGGTATTTGAAGAAGTTTTATAAACTTTATTTTTGAGAGTGCCCCATACATAATAGTCGAGGGGTGTTAAGTCAGGTGACCTAGGAGGCCACCTGATATGACCTTGATTTGCGATAAGGCGTTCACCATGCAAGTTGTTTAAATATTCCATCATTATTCTGGAATTATATGGGGGAGCACCATCTTGTTGGAAAAACAGATTTTGTAACTAGGCAAGAGGAAGTAAGTCAAGAAATTCTGCTGTCTGGTTTTGTAAAAAGAATAAATATCGTTCGCCAGTAAGTGTTCCATAAAAAAATATGGGTCCAATTATTCGATCTCCAAGTACTCCAAGCCAACAGTTAAACCCAAATCTTTCCTGAATATTCCCCCGCCCTACCAACCTCGGATTTTCTTGTGCCCAGTACCTAGTATTATTTCTGTTAAACATACCTTGGTTCGTAAATCTACTTTCATCTGAATATAAAATATGAAAAGGAAAACCTGGGTTTTGTTGTACTGCATTTAAGAACCAGTTGCAATATACTAGCCTCCTGTCGTTATCATCTCCATAAAGATGTTGGTGTATTTGGTATTTATAAGACCGAAACTTATGTTTCTTTAAAATTCTGCAAACCGAAGACTGACTAATGTCGCATTCCATTGACAATTCCCTTATTGATGTTGTTGGGTGTACCATCACAAATCCTAATACATCAATTTCTTTGTCCTCATTTACAATAAATGTTTGATGGTCATCTTGTTGATTGGGTTCGTTTCTTAATTCTTGTTCCACTCTGGCAAACAAGTGTCTGCTTGGATGACGTCTGTTGTGATATCGTTGCTGATACAGTTCTGCAGCTGCAGTTGAATTTTTGAGACGCTCGCACTCTCCATATATCAGTAACATATCGGCCTTTTCATTTCTACTAAAATTATTCATTTTCTTTAATTTTTACTCAAAGAGATTTCCGCAACGCTTTATTTTGTACCTGTCTGACAGTTGATTTTGTTTTATTACATTCAATGGCTCCTATGATTTTTCCAATGTTATTAGGTTACCAGATTTACACAGAAATGTGCCATTTTAGTTTCCAAAGCCCACTAATCTATTATCTATTAGCCTCATGTTTCTGAAAGCTTGGTTGCATTGTATTTTGGCTGAAATCTCAAATATTTCTGAGCGGATTTTCAAAATTTTGGTATTAGATTCGTATGAAAATGAGGTATTTAAAAATGTTGGTGAACGATTAAATTCTCATTAAAAAAACCGAGTTAGTGGGTAAAAATTACATTTAATAATTTTAAACGCCTCTAGAGAATTAAGTAATGCAATCATATTGCTCTTTTTATTTTTATAGTAACGTAGCACACAAACTAAAATATATTTTGGGCACCACAGCACTCTGGATTCAGAAATAGATTTTTTAATAAAATTTTTAATGTTTATCAAAAAGTGACCAAAATGGATGTATTGTATTCAAAATTTCCTCTAGATTCCAAAAATGTAAAAATATATAGGGTGTTCCATTTAAAAATCGAAAGTTGTGGGCATTTCCGGTCAAACCGGATGTGCACCAAACTTGATTTTTTATTACAAAGATGGCATTTTAGTCGTGTAATAAGGCCTCCGAATTTCAATTTTCTATTCAAAATATTTTTGGAAATATCGGGGAGAGCGCAATTCGTGACTCACCCGGTATTTAAATAAAACAACATTTAAGTATGAAATGTCATTAAATCTGGGTTTTATATCAGATTCTTTGTTTATCAATTATTCAATATGTTTCACGTTGTCACATCACATATCAAGAAAGTAAATTTTCTATCGTGAACAAGACGTGAACCTGTAGCTGATACACCGATAAAGATAAACGATTATGGTAACAGAAAGCAAGACACGAACCTGTTTAACTATTCAGATAACATCGTAACCATCAGGCAATGGATTGATAAAACTATCTATGGTGGATGTAACTATTGTGGTTTATAAAATTCCTGGTATCGTGGGTCTAATAGAGATAATAGAGAAAGCAAGATAAGTACAGATTTATATGGGAATGTGGAAAACGGAGACTGAGACACAAAACACTTTGTTGGCTGTTTGTACAAAGTAAAGAATCGTCGATAATTGTATATTATGTTCCTTAAGAGGAACTTTCCTGAGATCTAGGAACTGTGAATTGTACCTCGTCATATTAAAAATAGTGCTTTTTTAAATGTAATCATACACGTATATAGTTAATATCAAGGCTATCCCGTTTATCTCCAATGATAACTAAATACATTTTTACTAAAGTTAACTACTATCAGTATGTTAAATATAGAAATACACAAAGATGCCTATGCCCCAGGGCCGTCGAGAGAAAATCGGGGCCCGAGGGTAGTGCATAGGGGCCCACTTTTCGAAATTATGCCGAGAAGCGGTCCTCGGCATAATTTCGAAAAGTGGGGGGTGGCATCTTCTTACTATACAATATTTATGTCTATTGAAATTTCGAAGACCGGGGGGTGGTATTCCTTACAAAAACGTTTTTAACTCGGCTGAAATTTCGACCTTTTGACGAGCGGGGGATGATATTCCATACGATAGAATACTTCTCTCGATAGAAATTAACTTGATCCTGATCGTTGCAGAAAATACAAATTACGATTTTCTACATAAAAAGTCTATATATTGCCTCTTATAATTTGCAAGTATGCCTCTATTGCTTTAACCAACGCAAATGCAATCAAAATTTACATATACATCTCCAGAATTTCGAAAGGTCAGAAAAAATCCGAGCCCCTCAAAAACTCCGGGCCGGGGGGAAACACCCCCGACCCCCCCTCTCGTCGGGCCCGCAGTATGCCCTCATATAAATACTACAGCTAGTGCGCTAGTAGTTATTTAAGAGCACATTTAAATATTTACTATGTTGTTGCAACGTATATTGAATAATGCACATTATTTTAAAATGCGCAATACGAAAGATTGAGATTGATTGCAATAAATCAGAAAAAAATTATCCGGTGTGGCGTAAATTATACCATCCTGCTTCAGGCTTTTAGCCTTCGTCAGTGCGGACCAGGTAGTAAGTATCCCAACAGACATAAAGTATCTCTCTCTATCTCTCTCTCTCGTACAAGTTGAACAAAAGTGTTTACGCAACTTGCAAGTAGACACATCTATCAACCACTTATTGAAATCAATCGACGACCAACTAGCCAAATAAGTATGTAATACTAAAGATATTCATAATCCACAATAAATATGAACTGGTTTCCTGAAGGTTGCATATTTTAAATACACAAAGATTCCTGTCTATACCCTCATATAAACACGACAGCTAGTGCGCTAAGTAGTGTACCTATCGGACCACGGGGACACCTACGTCAGTAGAATAGCTGTGAGGGTACCTCGATGGCATGTGTCCATCCGGAGCGACCAAGAGATGTGGTTGGGCACCTGGAAGTTGAAGAAGTGTCCGGAGGCCGCTGGAGACGTGATCGACAATGACTAGAAGAGGATGCTGAAGACGTGGTTGGAGCCGCGGGAAGTGCGATACGGGGAGTGTGGTGGACGGGGTGTGGCTTGCGATGACGTCATGATATTGAAATAATAACATTACAGGATGATGTAATCTCTTTTTAATATAATTGAACATTTCTGATTATACGCTGTAACGTGATGTTTTCAAGGTTATGGCTCATCCACAGCTGCTAATATTAAGCACATATTTCGCTAATATAAACAATTAATAGGCGTACTCAATAATATTTCTAGCTGGGCAGTAAAAAAATAAACTTGGACTTGAACCCAAGGTCAGCGTTTTCAGATTTACGACCATATTACATAGTGAGCTATTCTAACATGTAAATAAAACAACAGGATATGAGTATTAGTAGTACATTTATTCAATAATTTAATCGACAGTGCCTTCACCATAAATATGATATTTTACAATATATTCATTAGGTAGGATATCGCTAATAGAGAATACCATATGAAACAAACCTGCGGACCTCATTTCTTTTATGAACTCATCGAGAATGATGAATCTCCATAAACTACGGCAACATAATTCTTCGGCACGACCATATCTTTTCAGTGTGTATGCTAACCCCTGTAGCAAAAACTGATTGCACCAATATAGGATTCACATATTGGTCCAATATACCGAACGTCAGATTTTTGCAATAAATGTCCAATATTGCAATCACATATTGGTGTCATATTATATACCAATTTAGATGCCATATTGAATCCCAACATTGGTGACATATTGGACGCCAATATTGGTGTTATATAAGATAGAATAGATTAACAATATAGGTGCCATATTGGATATCAGTATTGGCATTATATTGGATACCAGTATTGGTAGCATATTGGATACCAGCATTGGCGCCCCATTGCTACACAATATTTAAAATATATAGAGTGTGCCGGAATTCTCACATTTCCCTTTAGACACTGATGCTACATGCAAAAATAGTAAGAAAGTTTTCTGTGTCTGGAAATGTTTCCTAAGGAAGTGACAACCCTCAGAGGATGGCGCCTAAGTATAGGTTTTTACTGCTTTTATTGGGACGACTTTTTGAGACTTGGTTCACTATTTTGCATTATTAAGGCTTATTTCTGCACACTACTAACCAAACCTAACTTTATTCGTAGGCGGAGAAACGAGGGATAGTCAATCTTTGTGTCATTTCTTTATATCACTCATTACCAAGAGAATCGTCAATATTTACTACTTTTCCTTGAAAACGGAAAGTCATACATCTAATTATATAGATAACGCTCTTTATGTATTATCCTGGGAATCATAATTAAGTCTTAAACAATTAAAAATGTAAACCTGAAAAAAAGATAAATATCCTTCTTTTCTCCTTCTATGAATAAAATAAATTTTGGTTGATATTGTTCAGGAATACACCTTTATAATGTAAAATCGAGTTTCATAAAGTTAGCTGCCATCCTCAGAAAGACTGCTCCATTAAGAAGCATTTTCCAACACATCCCTCTGGAATGGCTTATGAAATTACTATGAAATTTTTTGTAAACAGTGGAGCCTAGTTGGGCGGTAGTTCCATATTTATTTAAAGAAATCGGAAAACATTTTTTCGATTCGAGAATTTTAATTTCGTTGGAATTACATTCAAGTTGGTAGTTAAGAATATTCAGAGTATCTAACTAAAGTCAAAAATTTCAAATGCCAAGCCAAAAATAGTTTCCATAGTTCCAACATTTTGAACAATGTTAAAAATGATCTAATTTTTGCCCCTCTAATAAAATTAAATGATACTACAAAATATTTATTTTGGTCCTAAAATGACTGTAAAAAATACTTATTTAGCGGAAAGCAGTCGGGAACATTTTCGAAATGTGCTATTATGTAATATAAATGTAACATTATTACAAATTGTTCATAAATCATCTACTCAGTATTTATTCAACTCCATTTCAGGAGTATGAAATTGGTTGGTTTCTGAACATTTTCACAGATTTTAGTGCAAACTTTTTTTACTCCTCTCTATAGTTTTATTTTTTTATAATTCGTAAGTACGGCAAGACTACGGTAACCTTGACGCTACCGATTGATGATGCTTTTTTGTAGAACTCGATGAAATAAGTTAAAAATAAAGAATTTTTTTGATATCTCGCTTAGTTTTCGAGATATCGAATTTGAAAAGTGTAAAATGACATTTTTTGAGAAGCCTATAAAGTGACATTAATAATTCCGAAAGAGAGATGGGGTCATAGTATTTACGAATTATTAAAAAAAATAAAAAAAAAACAACAAAAACATTTATAAATACATTTGTAATAATGTTACATTTATATTACATAGTAGCACATTTCCGAAACGCTAAATAAGTATTTTTAGGACCAAAATAAATATTTTATACTATCATTTAACTTTTATCAGCGGGGCAAAGATTCAATCATTTCTAACATTGTTTAAAGCTACAGGTTTTTTCTTCTACTTTGTAGAACCTACATAAGCGACCACTAAAAAAGGTGGAAAGAAGACATGTAAATTCACGCCTTAGCACAGTGGGATGAAATGAACCATTTTTTGGTCAAAATTCTAAAACTTATGAAACTCGTCTAAAATCAGCTGGCGATTGCAGAAAAAATAATTTAAAAAATGCCGTCGAAAAATTGGGGAGTTTCCAGGGAGTGAAATTCGAAATTATTGAGTAAAATTCTGAAAAAAAATATTCACAGATAATTCAACCTATACCAATTATTAACATAAAAATAGCAAAAAAATGCCTATATAAAATAGGGTGGTTTTAAGGGGTGCAATAGTGGGAGAGAATGCCTTAAAACTTATTACAAAATTACTAAATAGCTTTAAATGCGTAATTTGTTACTAGTGGTGGTTTACGTTGGAATACAAAAAAAAAAGAAAATGTACATTTTAGTTGTTTATTTCTTACAATAAAGAAGAACACAAACTGTTATAGGTTGCATAAACTAGTTCTTCAGACACAAAGGTTTTACAAAGTTCTGCGGTCTTTTTACGATCCGATCTTTCACTGCTTTCATCAAAAGATAGATTCTGTCTCCCTACTAATCCAGAAGTGCTGGGTAAATCATTTTCCACCTCAACGTTTTGATACAAATTAAATTTTGCTTTCAGCCAGTCAGCATTAACTTACCCATTTTTGTTCATCGTTCTCCAATTTTGCTACAAACTCGATATATATTATGTCGTACATCATTTTTATTTCTTTCTGGAAGTTCCGAAATATGTGACTGGTATAAAATTACATTTACAACATACTGACACTTTATAGAAGAATCACAACCAGATTTCTCTTTCCATATTTGAAAAATATGCATCCTACTTAGTCCCTTTTCATTTCCACCTGATATAAAAAAAATTATTTAGAATTGAGTTAAATAGGATAAAAAAGTAGAAAGAATGTAATATTCTTCTAAAAGTAGATTAAAATATTACATTAATTAAAATTATTTAATTTTTATAATTCGACACACAACTGTCAACCATAATTTGGGAACCCCTCACCATAATTCAGACCCCCTCTCCTCATGTTAGAGAGTATATATTTTACTACTGTTCCAAACACTTCATTGTTATGCCCATTTGTGTATGGATATATATATCGGATGTAAGCCCCACCATAATTCGGGAACCCCCACCATAATTCAGACCCCCTCTCTTCATAATCATTATGGATGGGGTAATAGAGACCTAACTTAATTTTGGCAGTGACCCTATCCCTAATTTTTGGCTGCTGGCCTACCTAGTTCAATTTTTGTACGAAGCGGTTGATCGAGGACGGCCGCGACTATACGACCGCTGGTGGTAAACGTGTATACATGTCTTGTCAAAATACTTATAGGCGGTATATTTAAAATTCTGCCAACTGTATAAATTAATATTTCTTTACGAATATTAGACGATTTTAAATGTTTGTTAATATTTATAATTTATATTTTTATTGTTGTTGCTGATATAAAGGAATATTAAAATAAAATATATGGTTTATACATTTATATATTTTCTATTTGCACTTTTAGGTATATAAATATTATTAGTAGTATAAAGCTTTATTGTAAATTCCAATTGGCTAACGACCGAGGTCTTCCAGCCCATGTACAATATATTATTTTACAATCATTGATTTTTATAAGAAATATAACACTTGTGTTTATAGTTTTACAAAGAAAAAGAAAAGAAATACGTATTATACATAAGTACATGATTATGTGTATTAAGGCTGTGTTATCAATGTCAAAATACCGCGTTCACAGTCGTAAATCTTTCAACATATTGTTCTCAACAACAAACCAACAAAAATCGGATTCGATTTAAATATTAGAACTAGTTAACTTAAATCTAGTACGTATCATATTTTATATTTGAAAACTAAATCAAATTAAATATTTCCTTTGGATTATAACACGCGAACGTGCCACTGAATCGTCCGTAATTCACCATTAATTTTTTTATATTCTTTAATGTGACTCAAATATTCAAATAAAATATGATACGTACTAGAATAAATATATTAAATGTAAAAAAAAGTTAAAAATCGGCATAATATTTGCTCCTAAGGGAGATTAATATGTTAGAAAAAATTTATTCAATTTTGCCAATTTAATTGGACGGTTTACTAATAGAGGGCGAAGCAGTAGCTATTCGAAGTACCAACTATGCTTCAAATCACTAAAAACTGCAGGGTCGAACTTTTTATTTTCTCTACCATTTGAAATATAGCTTAAAATAATTTAAATTTACTTACCAATTGAATTGTTACATTTCTAGTAGCCCGGAAGGCAGCGACAGATTTTTCGCGTTAATATCTATAAAGCTAGATTTTTTTCCAAAGAGAGTTTAGATAGTATCTATAATGAAGGCGCAATTCTACCAAACTCTTAGTGGTGCATAAATGAGTAAAAAATTAAATATTTAAAATTTCGTTTTTCGAATTGTCACGAATTGTCAAGAAATGATGATTCGCCTTCGCTCCTGCCGGCCCCAATTTTCGATTTTCACCTCGCGATCCATGTTGTATGGTCATTGCCGACCTTCTCCTCGCCATCGAGATATAGAACGGGTCTCCGTTTGCCGTATTTGTTCAGTTCTTACGTTTGAAAAAGTGACTTGCGGTCGTGCTAATCAGCGACTATTTTTAAGTGGTTTCCCGAGTTCGAATCCCGCCCGGGGATATTTTTTTTTTAATTTTCAATTTTTTGGCACATATTTTTTATTCTATAATTGCGATTTGCTCCGTTCTATTGCATTTCTCGGAGAAGTTTTGCATTTTCCGCCGCGGAATATTGAGATGCTCTACTTGGATAAAAAATCCGGGTGGCTAAATCTTTGGTAGACATTGCAAAAACGGCAATACATAGTCACATCACGACAATTATATTCCTCATTAGTATTAATGAACAGACAGTATTTTGATAGATCTGTTAATAAGCTTTTATTTACTCCATTATGTTATATTATTTTGGTAAAAAAATTTCTAATTTTTACTCGAATTAGTGCAGATTAATATTTCGCGGCGGAAAATGCAAAACTTTTCAGAGAAATGCAATAGAACGGAGCGAATAGCAATTATAGAATAAAAAATATCTGCCAAAAAATTGAAAACGAAAAAGAAAAGTCCCTGGGCGGGATTCGAACTCGGGAAACCACTTAAAAATAGTCGCCAATTAGCACGACCGTAAGTCAATTTTTCAAACGTAAGAACTGAATAAATGCGGCGATCGGAGAACTGTTCTATGTCTCGATGGCGAGGAGAAGACCGGCAATGACCGTACAACGAGAATCGAGATGTGAAAATCGAAAATAGAGGGCGGCAGGAGCGAAGGCGAATCGTCATTTTTTGACAATTCGTGACAATTCCGAAAACGAAATTTTCGTCCATCTATTTTTTTCTTTAATTTTTTACTCATTTATGCACCACTAAGAGTTTGGTAGAATTGCACCTTCATTATAGATGCTATCTAAACTCTCTTTGGAAAAAATCTAGCTTTATAGAAATGATTTCAAACTGTCGCTGCCTCCCGGGCTATAGTTTATTCTACATCTTCAACAACTTTTTGTTAGTAATATTGCTAATAAATCAGGAGCATATCTAATAATAACATATCATTACTGTAAAAAGTAATTTTTATATGGACTAAATGTACCTATTTTTAATCCAGATTGTGAAAAATCAATGCCACGCGGAATTAAAAAGAACTTTGATCTTGTGGCATATAGACAAACTATCTTTGCAAACACTCTAATAGTGTAGATTGTAGATAATCAATTATTATTTTGAAAGAGTAAAATGTCTCTTTTACTCCCCGAAGGAGAGCTTACATTCTTTCTGGGAGCAAAAATGACACGCTAGTCTTTGAAAATGATAACTAGCAGTTCAGAAATATTGTTTTGAAGAATTCCGATTTCCTCATTTCCTCAAGCACGCAAAATGTCTTTCCATTGTTTCCCTCTGGTTTTTGTAATTTCCTTTTTCAAACATTATAATTTTATGGTTATTCATTGCTTGTCGTGTGTATGTGCTTTCGTGATATTTCACTTTCGGCGTGAAAGTGATCATCATCAAGTGACGAAAATTTGATGTTTAAGGAAAAGCCTGCAAAAGTTCGCACCCGCAGTGAGTAGGGAGACGAGAGAAATCGATTGGCGGGCACCTGAGAGTTCTTCTTCTGAATAGGGCCTTCAGAAATTTGAAAATTTGTCACATTTTCCATGTTTACGTGTTTTTCGTAGAATTTTCCTTTCGGTGTGAAAGTTATCATCATCCGGTGACAAACAATTCGATGTTTTAGGAAAAATCTAAAAAAACAGGGATACGCAGTAAGCGGAGCAAAATCGAATAGTGGACACCGAAGTTTTCCATCTGTGCTATTTCTCTGAATAGGGGCCTTCGGAACAGTTTCCCAATGGAAAATGTCAAATTTTCCGTGTTTATGAGTTTTTCGTGATATTTTACTGTCGGTGTGAAAGTGTTCATTATCGGGTGACAAAAATTTCGATGATTTGGAAAAAAAGGTGAAAAACTCAGGGGTAGGTATGAAGGTGAAAGAAATCGAATGGCGCAAACCGCTCTTTAACTCGTTTCGATTTCGAGATACGATCGCGGGAAGCGGTCCTTAGTTTCCGAGATACGGCCGCTCAGAAATCCGGAAGGTAAAAATCGAAGTTTCTCACATCTTCCCGAGGTCATATCTCGAGAACTAAATGAGATAAAGAGCTGCGGTTTACTCCACTCGATTTCTCTCGCCTACCTAGTTACTAGTCCAAATAGGTAGGTTAAATAGCAAAAATGTGACCGGAGGGGATCTCTACAGGAAAAGTTGTATTGAGCTGAGATGTAAAATAAAAAGTCTAATATATTATTAGTCCTACACTTTCCTTAAGGGTACAGAAAGGATGAAATTGTTTATTTTTGCGTATAAATCGAGAACGATGAGAGATATGGGAAAGGTTTCAGATAAAAAATGTAGAGCTAATAATTTGGCTTACGAAAGGTCACATGCGTTTACATCCTATTTCTGATTGTTTGGCTGTAAGATCTGTCTGACTTTTAGGGGATGAATGGAATAATAAATATATCGTTTAAAATCGAAATGTTGATACTTTTTGTTATTTCTTTTCTGAATCTCCTTAAAATAATTTCAACTTTCTTTGCAGAGATAAAGTTCCTCTGTTTGTTTAGATAGAAGTTATAAACATCTGAATTTTTAAATTCACGACTTTTCAGGGCTAAACGTTTTACTTTAATTTTTTTCAAGCAACACTGACCTCTTAATGAAATTTCCTTAAAAAAATTCCATTACAGTTTTTTTTCTCACACATGCCAACGTTGATATCCAGATATAATTACTACAATTCCTACGATTTTTATTTCACTCAACGCCACTGCAATATAGTCGTTGTAACTTTTTCTAGAGAAAATTGATCCCTCTTGTACGCTTAATTGATTGCTGATTAAATTTCCAATCCGATGATTTTTCGGTAATTTTTGCGTGAGATATGGACCGCTAAAGTGAGAATTTCGAGGAGTTCGCTACTCGCGCTACACGGTCCAGCTTCGAGGACCATTTCTCCCAAACAAAAAATCTTACGAGCTCGATGGCATATTTAGCTATTTAAAATCAAACGAGAAATCGAGTGGCGCAAACCGAAAGTCGCTGCTGTCCTTCGTTTCCGAGATACGGCCGCTCAAAGTTAGCTTCCTACGTCGTCCTAAATTTGTTTAGATTTTTTCTGAAACCTCGAAATTTTGTCACCCGACGATGACCACTGTCATTCCAAAAATGAAATGTAACAAAAAACACCTACTCATGAAAAATGTAACATTCTTTCACGTTCCGAGGGTCCTACCTACATAAAGAACGCAGAAAGAGAACGCCACTGTGCTCTATTCGATTTGTCTCCCATTACTGCACACTCCTTAAGTTTTTCAGATATTTCCTAAAACATCGAAATTTTGGTCGCCCGATGATGACCACTTCCATACCGAAAGTGAAATGCTACATACTAGAAATATGACAATATTTCACTTTCCGAGGGTCCTATCCACATAAAGAACGCAGACGGAGAACGCCACTGTGCGCTATTCAATTTCTCTCCCCTTACTGCGTACCTCTGATTTTTTTCAGATTTTTCCTAAAACATCGAAATTTTGTCGCCCGATGATGACCACTTTCATACCGAAAGTGAAATGTTACGAAAAACACCTACAAAGAAAAATGTGACATTTTTTCACTTTCAGAGGGCCCTATCCATATAAAGAACGCAGACGGAGAACGCCACTGTGTGCTATTCGATTTGTCTCCCATTATTGTATACCCCTGATATTTTTCTCATTTTTTCTAAAACATCAAAATTTTGTCACCCGATGATGATCACTTTTACACCGAAAGTAAGACGCCACGAAAAACATCTACACACGAGAAATGTGGCATTTTTTTACTTTCCGAGGGCCCTATCCACATAAAGAACGCGGACTGAGAACGCCACTGCACGCTATTCGATTTATTTCCCCTTACTCTGTACCCCTGTTTTTTTTTCAGATTTTTCCTAAAACACATAATTTTTGTCGCCCGATGATGACCACTTTCATACCGAAAGTGAAATGCCACGAAAAACAACTGCACACGAAAAATGTGACATTTTTTTACTTTCCGAGGGCCCTATCCACATAAAGAACGCAGACGGAAAACGCCACTGAGCGCTATTCGATTTGTCTCCCATTATTGCATACCCCTGATTTTTTTCAGATTTTTTCTAAAACATCGAAATTTTGTCTCCCGATGATGACCACTTTCATACCGAAAGTGAAATGCCCTAAAAACACCTACACACGAAAAATATGACATTTTTTCACTTTCCGAGGGCCCTATCCACATAAAGAATGCAGACGGAGAACGCCACTGTGCGCTAATCGATTTCTTTCCCCTTACTGCATACCGCTGATTTTTTTCAGAATTTTCCTAAAACATCGAAAATTTGTCGCCCGATGACCACTTTCATAACGAAAGTGAAATTCCATGATAAACATCTACACACGAAAGAAGTGAAACTGTTCTATTTTCCGAGGACCCTACCCGAAGAAAGAACGCAGATGGAGAACTCCAGTGCGCGACATTCGATTTCTCTCCCCTTACTGAGTACCACCCCTAATTTTTTCAGATTTTTCCTAAAACATCAAATTTTTGTCACCAGATGATGACCACTTTTACACTGAAAGTGGAATCCCACAAAAAGCACCTACACACGAAAATCGATGAATAACCATTAAAATTTGAAAAAGAAAATCACAAAAAACAATATCTAACAATAATTGAAACTATTACTGCGTTATTAGATTTTGTAGATAGTTGCAGTGGCTACCGCCTAACGTAACCATGAATTGTTTAATTATTTATAATCATCAAATCCTATTTCAAAAGTTACAAAGTAGAATAGGAACTGAATCATTTTTTATTCACTGATGTAAATCTAGTCAAGGCTTCCCAATAGTGTCCGTACGGCCCTGCACAATTCTGTTGCCAACAACTGATGATGAAATCACTACTTATAGCTAGCCAATTTATGATTCCTGTTATATCGGCATAACCATTAGTTCGCTTTTTCTATATATGAATTTACTGTGGCGTGCAAACACATCCTTAACAAATTAAATTAATAATATTAGTCACTACGTAGTAATATAAGGGATTCTTAGATTAATTGTGTACGGAATATTCTTTTAGGAGGGATGTTGGGATTGGCTTGGTGAATTAAAGGATTTATAATTTCGATGTTAAGTGAATTATTGGCAAATTTTTGTAATAGTCTTTTGAATCGGGAGGGAATAGGTTCAATATGGGTTTTTTGATATAGAAGGTTGTTAGAGGGATTATGCAAGGGGTTGTTGGGGTGTCTAATCTTCGTAATTTTCCTCAGACTGCATCTCTCTACTACTTCGATGTTGTTTAAAGCTGGCTTCCGACAATTTCCAAATAATATAAAACCATGCTCTAGTATTGGTCGACAAACCATTTTATACATTTTGCAAGCTGTTTGTGTATCTATTCCTTCATTTTTATAAGTTAACGATCGAAAGTGTTTGGTTCTTGTTATGATATTTTGTTTGCAAAGTCTAGTGTGCAATTTCAAACTTAATTTACTGTCAATATTGACTCCTAGGTATTTGCATGATAATGAAGGATGGAGTATTTGTTGAAGTAGGTTGATCGATGGAGAATTGTTGGAAATTTTATGATTAAATATAATAAGGTGAGATTTATTTGGATTTGGCATAGTTCGCCACTTCTTCATCCAGGATATTGTGTTGTACGAGAGGTGTTGTAAGTTTTCAACGGTTTCACTCAATTTTTTTCCATGGGACACAAGGCAATTATCGTCAGCGAATTGCAGGATATATGCGTTGTGGTCAATATTCTGTGGATGTTCCAGATTGTAATTATATGTGTCATAGCAGAAAATATTGTAGAATAATGGAGAGAGAGGAGAACCTTGTGGTAAACCTTGCTCAGGAGTAAACATTTGGAACAGTTTGTTTTTAACCTGGATTTGAATAGAACGATTTGACAGGTGGGTAGTGTTTTAAAATCCATATTATATAGTCCGGACACTGGGTTTGATGTAATTTGTATAAAAGTCCGTGATGCCAAACACTGTCGAAAGCTTTCTTCATGTCAAGAAAGATTGCTGCAGAATTGTTTCCTAATTTATTGTTTGTTTGGATATTGTTTGTTAATATTGTTAGGGGGTGCATAGTTGATGTTCCTTGTTTGAAGCCAAATTGATAGTTGGGTATGTGTTGACCGACAGTTGTTTCAATTCGTTTTTTAATGATCTTTTCAAAATTTTTGCAATTACTGGTAGTAAGGTTATAGGGCGGTAGTTGGCTACGTTAGAGTGGTCGAGATTTGCTTTTGGGATTGTAATCACAATACATTTTTTTCGTTCAGGAGGAAAAAATGAATTTGCTAGGCAGTAATTGTAAATTCGAATTATCTCTTCATATATATTTTCATTTACTTTTTTTAATATGTTGTATGATATGTTGTCGTACCCAGGTGTAGTGTCCTTTTTTGTTGCGATTGCAGCGTAGTACTCATTTGCATCTATGGGAGGAGAATTGTCGTTAAGGTTTCTTTCAGTAAAATGCATGTTAACCCATTCATTTACTTCATTACGGTGATTCATGTCATAATGTGCATTTTCACTAAACTGAAATGATTGCTTGAAATGGTTCGCAAATACGTCCGCAATTTCCTGGTCTGTTATTAATGTTTTATTTTTTTTCTATTAAGTGGTGAATGTCATTATGTTTTCTATATTTTGATAGTTTTTTAATTTGGTTCCAGTGCCTTTTCCCCCTTGTCACATTTATTTCTTTACATACTTCTAAATATTGGGAAGATCTGTATTGTAATATTAGTTTATGAATGTCTTTGTTTAGGTCATTAAATTTTGTTTTTAAAACTGGTTGGTTGTTGTCTTTAATTTCTCGATAAAGTTGCTTCTTAATCTTAATTAATTTAATTATATATGGCAGAAGTCTGTGCGAGAAGTATTTTTTTGTGAATTTTGGTGTATTTTCACTGACAATAAATATTATTATTTATTTGATATATACGGATATGTACTATCAAAGGACTATGTACAAACATCGAAACATACACTTATTATAAATAATTATGGTCATTCTTGACGGCTTCATTAATTTCATATTGCCTTTGAATATTACTGGTCAATTCTTTCTATTCCGAAGTGGATGGTTTTCTTAAAGCATGGGTCAAAGTTCTTTTTTACTTTTTTGTGCTCTGAAATTGCATTTGTTTATCTGCGTTTTTATTTGCAGGTTCATTTGACTTTGGATATTTTATAGTGTTATCTTTTGCAATATTTAAGGCACTATCTACAAGTTTTTCAAGTTTTACTCTTGTGTTTTCATCATACGTGTTTCCGACAAATATTTGTTCAGCATATCGACCTTACTTCTTAACTTTGAATTTTCATCTTAGGAATGTAATTTACCATGTTGAGAAACAAAAGTTTGTAACTCTACTTCAGAATTATTATCATGACATATTTTCGATGGTTCGGGGTCTACACCTTTTCTTACCTTACTTATTGCATGAATATGCTTACAAATGTTGCCCTTGACAAAGTTGTCAAGACATGTACATGTGTAAGTATGTACACACACATTACAATATCTACAAATTAACTGACAATTATCATGAACATTTACATTTACATGAACAATTTACTTCCTTTTCTACGAAATACTCATTTTCTTTATTACTTGATTTAATTTTCCATTTTACATCGGAAATATTTGTAATATCTTCTTTTGTAATTGAAATACTCTTTTCATGACTGTTATGAATTAAATTAATTCTATCAGATACCTTGCCTTTTATAGTCTTTTTCAGCCTCTTAAACATATAATCTCGAACCATAACCATTAAGGCTTGTATACATTTATCAACTCCTTTGCACTTTTTTCCTTCAAGATAAATATGTTTCAGAACTTTATGCATCGACTCAAGAAACATATTTGTGTTAATACCCAAGCCTCGTCGGAAACAAAATGCCCATTGCCTGAGGTCTCTTGGCATAATAAGTATTAAAATATTTTCCAAAATTTTTGGTATTTTCTTGGATAACAAGATTATTACCGATTTGAGTTAATAACCGATTAAATTCATCTATATTCTGACATTCCATCAAGCAACGTAATTGTTTATACACATCAGCTTTGATTTCTTGATTTCCCTGGACTTTTTGAGAAATATTTGTTCTCCAGTTTCGGTCTACGTGCCATACACATAATAAATGATTTTTTAGCATTTCCATGATTTCTGACCATGAATTATAAAATTCTGAAGCATCATCACACATAAACGTTTCTGTTGCCAAAGGAAAACCAACATTTTCTTTAATAAGTTGGAAAAAGAATGATAAAAAGGTACCACATGTCTTGTTAGAAAGTAGAAATGCAATAGGTATTCCTTCTCCAAAATCATCAACCGTTAAAACTGTAGTTAAAATAAAATCATAACCTGTAGTTCCATGAGTGGAATCAACACATATTTTTTTAAAGCCAAATTTTTCTGTCATATATTTTTAAAAATTTGTCATAATAACTAAGAAAAAGTCTGATGTCTCAAAAATCTCGTGGCAGTCATCTACACCTTCTTTTTTTTAATAGGGAATTGGACTTTCTTCTTGCAATGTTTGCATATGATTAATCATTAAATCAACACTGATAACATCATTCTGATGATATTGTGATATTAAATTAAATTGTCTTTTAATATTCCTTAGGTCTTGCCGATCAACCAGATGGATTTTTTCGAGAGAAGACTCGAAATCCACACTATTTCGAATATCATTAAGTATTTTGTCAAAAGATACACCTTGTGCGATTTTCCCTAAAACAGAAAAAATCAAGTAGAGGCACCAAATGAAAAATCAAACGGTGAATTCAGTTATCATGTACCTTTTCTATTAAGTACACACTAAAAATAAGTGTACCGATCCCAAGATTGATATACTTTCTTTTGATTCGATTTAATTGATTACACGAAGTAATAAAACAGGATTAAAATAAAGTACAAAAAAATTTCAACCAACCTGCAATTTGTGTTCTCTCAATAGCTGATAGATTAATGTGCTTTAAAGAACACTCGTGTTTTAAATTAGGTAAATATATTACCGCCTTGTATTGTCCATCCTTTTCTGTAAGTTCTATTGTAGAAGGGCATGAATGCGTTATTTTAACTAAACCATGAACACTTTTCAGTTTTTGTGATAAAACTGTTGATGAATGTTTGTATTTTTCCTTGAGATATGATCTATGGCAGATGTAATACTCTTTTCTAGAATGGGATCTGATTTTTGTAACTGTTGGTTTAAAATATGAGCATTTAAGTTCCTTTTCTTTTTGAGTTTTCCACAACAAAAACTCTGAAAATTAGTAGACATACATTAGTCTCGGTATAACTTTTAGGGAGTTGCTACATGGACGCCGCGGCGGACATATATCATTTCTTAGCTGTCCGCCGCGCATGTGCATTCGCTTTTGCACGACTTATTGAACCGCCGCACAGAGAAATTGGAATGTTTTTATGCAATTTTCTGGAAAAGACGGCGGGGGGACACCCCCCGCACCCCCCGTTTTTGTCTGCGACGCTAATACTGCCTGCGGCGCTGATAATTTATTAACAATTATTTAGCAAAATAAAAATCAACCTAACTAACCAAACTACCATCACATGAAAGAGATAAATTATTATATGAAAGAAAAGAACATTTCTGTCGTCAAATCCAACCAGAATTTGTGAAAAAGGATATTAATCGTTACAAAATATTAAAAAAAAAAAAGTGCAGTGGGCAGTATTTGAACCCGGGACCTGTCGCTCCACAACGCGACAACATACATACATACATAACCAATTTATTCAATATTAAAATCGTATAAAACATTGCCTCCCCGGATCGTGATCCGAAGTCAACCGTACAACCACGTCGCACAGCGCCGTGGTGTTAGTGCGGTTGGGCGGATCGCGACCGGTTCGGCTCAATAAAATTAATTAAAATAGACAAAACTCCTGCCGCCTGTGGCAGCTTGAAATCGTCATTAAAATTTTACATATTTAAAACTTAAATTTAAGAACACTGAAACTAGGAAAACACTGAAAAATTTGGGTAAAAATACTGATTTAATTTTGGTTGCTGAGACGGGAATAAACTCAATGGAAAAGACCCGTTCGAGGCAATTTGTGCCCCAACAGTCTATTCGCCGTTGGGAAGTTGTGATTAGTAGAAAGGTAAATTGAGTTTTAAAAGTAGTTAGTAGTTACGTTACGCATAGGCCAGCGATCCACGTGGAAAACATCGCTATAGCACGGAATAAATAGTATCTAACCAAACCAATTGCCGCGGCGGACAGCTAAGAAATCTTACATGTCCGCCGCGGCGTCCTTGTAGACAGTCCCTAACTTTTATATAGGTAGGTTTAATATAGGTTAAGAACAATGCTCAATATTAAAATATATTTCTACCTACCACTTCTGCTTTAAAAACACATTTCTACTTTAAAAATACTGATATCATGTTCCGTATTGACATGATCTCTTAGATCTGCGTAGGAACTTAAAATAATTGCACAGCAGGGTCAAATTATCGAATTTTTTTATCGAAATGCTGACTGTACAACAGATTCCTCTTGATGAATATTCCACATATGAGCATAAAGATGTTTGCGTTGAGAAAAACTCTTACAACAAACAGAACACCGAATATCACTTAAGCCACTCATTTTTAGACGATTATACTTAAATAGATTCTTTGGTCTTTTATTGTTTACTTTCACAAAAGCGCACAAATGACCTCACGTGCCATAACTACGAAAAGTTAAATTTGACAGAATTATATACCCATACCGCCAAAAATCATTGTGACAAGACATGTATATACATTTACCACCAGAGGTCGTATAGTCGCGGCCGTCCTCGATCAACCGCTTCGTAATTTTTGTAACCATACAGCGCTACCTATCAATCATTTCCTTAAACTCTGACTACTTATATTTTCCCATAGAGTCGATCGCGTGATAATATTTAACATAATTAATTTATATTCCTTAATTCCACCATAATTGAGAACCCCCACATGGACGTTTCCAAGTGAGAAAGACGGAGAAAGACATGCTGATTATATAGAACTGGGATTTTCAACGATACACTCTGTTTTAAAGAATTTGCAGGCTAAATATTGTTCAAGGATTATGACCTCAATGTCATAGTCATAGCAAAAACCGACTGTGTAAAACTGATGTCACAATAATAAGAAACCATGAAGAATGTAATATTTAGATTTAAGGCTGTGTTATCAATGTCAAAATACCGCGTTCACAGTCGTAAATCTTTCAACATATTGTTCTCAAAAACAAACCAACAAAAATCGGATTTGATTTAAATATTTGAACTAGTTAACTTAAATCTAGTACGTATCATATTTTATATTTGAAAACTAAATGAAATTAAATATTTCCTTTGGATTATTACAGGCGAACATGCCACTCAATCGTCCGTAATTCACCATTAATTTTTTTTATATTCTTTAATGGGACTCAAATATTCAAATAAAATATGATATGTACTAGAATAAATATATTAAATGTAAAAAAAGTTAAAAATCGGCATAATATTTGCTCCTAAGGGAGATTAATATGTTAGAAAAAATTTATTCAATTTTGCTGATTTAATTGGACGGTTTACTAATAGAGGGCGAAGCAGTAGCTATTCGAAGTACCAACCATGCTTCAAATCACTAAAAACTGCAGGGTCGAACTTTTTGTTTTCTCTACCATTTGAAATATAGTTTAAAATAATTTAAATTTACTTACCAATTGAATTGTTACATTTCAAGTAGCCCGGGAGGCAGCGACAGATTATTCGCGTTAATATCTATAAGGCTAAATTTTTTCGAGTTTAGATAGTATCTATAATGAAGGTGCAATTCTACCATAAATGCATAAATGAGTAAAAAATTAAATATTTAAAATTTCGTTTTTCGAATTGTCACGAACTGTCAAGAAATGATGATTCGCCTTCGCTCCTGCCGGCCCCAATTTTCGATTTTCACCTCGCGATTCATGTTGTACGGTCATTGCCGACCTTCTCCTCGCCATCGAGATATAGAGTGGGTCTCCGATCGCCGTATTTGTTCAGTTCTTACGTTTGAAAAAGTGACTTGCGGTCATGATAATCGGCGACTATTTTTAAGTGGTTTCCCGAGTTCGAATCCCGCCCGGGGATTTTTTTTTTTCGTTTTCAATTTTTTGGCACATATTTTTGATTCTATAATTGCGATTTGCTCCTTCTATTGTATTTCTCGGAAAGTTTTGCGGAATATTAAGATGCTCTATTTGGCTAGAAAATCACATTCTACCTCCGGGTGCCTAATTCTATGGTAGACGTTGCAAAAACGGCAATACGTAGTCAAATCACGACAATTATATTCCTCATTAGTATTAATGAACAGACTGTATTTTTATAGATCTGTTAATAAGCTTTTATTTACTCCATTATATTATATTATTTTGGTAAGGAAATTTCCAATTTTTAATCGAAATAGTGCAGATTAATATTTCGCGGCGGAAAATGCAAAACTTTTCAGAGAAATGCAATAGAACGGAGCGAATAGCAATTATAGAATAAAAAATATCTGCCAAAAAATTGAAAACGAAAAAAAGAAGTATCCATGGGCGGGATTCGAACTCGGGAGGGCTTTTTCCATGATATTCTTTTTATATGGTTTTTATACTTTTTCATATAGTACTCGATATTCTCATTAGACACTTAAAATTTCGTATTATTAACTTTTTCCGTTCTCGAGATATAAGGAGTTGAAATTAGTAATAGTTGCAAAAACCAAGCGCTCATTTGTGACGTCACTATACGCAAGTGACGTAAAAAATGGCTTTCTGGGACCTTTCAAATTTAACCTGAAAAGTCGAAAAACATGGAATTTTTAAACGCTGGTAACTAAATAAATACGTCGAGTGGAAGTTCGTTCTATGTGTCTACGGAAAGGAGAAGGTCGGAGATGAATTCTAATCGTAAATTGCAGGGTCGAATTCGAAAATTCGTTCCAGCAGGAGCGAGAGAAAATTGTAATTTTTTGACATTTCACCAAATTGTACTCCCCTACTGTCAAAAGTAGTAAGCAAAACAAACAATACTTCGTAAACACTTATAATTATAACCAATAAGGAGCATCAAGTCTATTGAGATCGCCGAGTCTATGCGTATAGTGACGTAGCGCCTGGCCACGCCCCTTTTTCGCGACATGGAAATTTGTAATACTTTTTAAGATACTAAACGTGCGAATAAGATTCTGATTTTTTGCAGATCCATTAATTTATACTTGCACTTTCGATTTATGAAATAAAAAAAAAATGCCGAACAAGCCCATTAGCACGACCACAAGTCAATTTTTCAAACGTAAGAACTGAATAAATACGGCGATCGGAGACCTGTTCTACGTCTCGATGGCGAGGAGACGACCGGCAATGACCGTACAACGTGAATCGAGAGGTGAAAATCGAAAATTGAGGCCGGCAGGAGCGAAGGCGAATCGTCATTTTTTGACAATTCGTGACAATTCCAAAAACAAAATTTTTGTCCATCTATTTTTTTCTTTAATCTTTTACTCATTTATGCACCACTAAGAGTTTGGTGGAATTGCACCTTCATTATAGATTCTATCTAAACTCTTTTTGGAAAAAAATCTAGCTTTATAGAAATGATTTCACGAAAAATGTCGCTGCCTCCCGGGTTATAGTTTATTCCGCATCTTCAATAACTTTTTGTTAGTAATATTGCTAATAAATCAAGAGCATATCTAATAATAATAGATCATTACTGTAAAAAGTAATTTTTATATGGACTAAATGTACCTATTTTTAATCCAGATTGTGAAAAATCAATGCCACGCGGGATTAAAAAGAACTTTGATCTTGTGGCATACAGACAAACCATCTTTGCATACACTCTAATAGTGTAGATTGTAGATAATCAATTATTATTTTGGAAGAGTAAAACGTCTCTTTTACTCCCCGAAGGAGAGCTTACATTCTTTCTGGGAGCAAAAGTTACATGTTAGTCTTTGAAAATGATAACTAAACTAGTAGTACAGAAATACTGTTTTGAAGAATTCCGATTTCCTCATTTCCTCAAGCACGCAAAAGGTCTTTGCATTGTTTTCCTGGTTTTTGTAATTTCCTTTTTCAAACATTATAATTTTATGGTTATTCATTGGTTGTCGTGTGTATGTGTTTTCGTGATATCTCACTTTCGGCGTGAAAGTGATCATCAAGTGACAATAATTTGATGTTTAAGGAAAAGCCTGCAAAAATTCGCACCCGTAGTGCGTAGGAAGACGAGAGAAATCGATTGGCGGACACCCGAGTGTTCTATTTGCGTTCTTCTTCTGAACAGGGCCTTCAGAAACTGAAAATTTGTCATATTTTCCATGTTTACGTGTTTTTCGTTAAATTTTCCTTTCGGTGTGAAAGTTGTCATCATCGGGTGAGAAACAATTCGATGTTTTAGGAAAAATCTAAAAAAAAAACAGGGATACGCAGTAAGCGGTGGAAAATCGAATAGTGGACACCGGAGTTTTCCATCTGTGCTCTTTCTTTGAATTGAGGCCTTCGGAACAGTTTCCCAATAAAAAATGTCAAATTTTTGTTCACGTGTTTATCGTGATATTTTATTTTCGGTGTGAAAGTGTTCATCATCGGGTGACAAAAATTTCGATGATTTAGGTAAAAAGGTGAAAAATTCAGGAGTAGGTATGAAGGTGAGAGAAATCGAATGGCGCAAACCGCTCTTTATCTCGTTTCGTTTTCGAGATACGATCTCGGGAAGCAGTCCTTAGTTTCCGAGATACGGCCGCTCAAAGACTCCGGAAGGTAAAAATCGAAGTTTTTCACCTCTTCCCGAAGTCATATCTCGAGAACTAAACGAGATAAAGAGCTGCGGTTTACGCAATTCGATTTCTCTTGCCTTCCTACTTACTAGTCCAAATAGGTAGGTTAAATCGCAAAAATGTGACCGGAAGGGGATCTCTACGGGAAAAGTTGTATTGAGCTGAGATATAAAATAAAAAGTCTAATATGCTATTAGTCCCACACTTTCCTTAAAGGTACAAAAAGGATGAAATGGTTTATTTTTGCGATTAAATCGAGAACGATGAGAGATATGGAAAAGGTTTCAGATAAAAATTGTAGAGCTAATAATTTGGCTTACGAAAGGTCATAGCGTTTACATCCTATTTCTGATTGTTTGGCTGTAAGATCTGTCTGACTTTTAGGGGATGAATGGAATAATAAAAAATCGTTTAAAATCGAAAAGTTGATACTTTTTGTTATTTCTTTTCTGAATCTCCTTAGAATAATTTCAACTTTCTTTGCAGAGGTAAAGATCCTCGTTTGTTTAGATAGACGTTATAAACATCTGAAATTTTAAATTCACGACTTTTCAGGGCTAAACGTTTTAGTTTATTTTTTTTCAGGCAACACTGACCTCTTAATGAAATTTCCTTAAAAAAATTCCATTACAGTTTTTTTTCTCACACGTGCCAACGTTGATATGCAAATATAATTACTACAATTCCTACGATTTTCATTTCACTCGACGCCACTGCAATACAGTCGTTGTAACTTTTTCTAGAGAAAATTAATCCCTCTTGTACTCTTAATCGATTGCTGATTAAATTTCCAATTCGATGATTTTCCGGTATTTTTTGCGTGAGATATGGACCGCTAAAGTGAGAATTTCGAGGAATTCGCTCCTCGCGCCACACGGTGCAGCTTCGAGGACCATTTCTCCCAAACAAAAAATTTTACGAGCTCGATGGCATATTCTGTTTTTTAAAATCGAACGAGAAATCGAGTGGCGCAAACCGAAAGTCGCTGTGGTCCTTCGTTTCCGAGATACGGCCGCTCAAAGTCAGCGAAGAATGAAAATCGAAGTTTTTCACCGCTTCCACCGAGAACGAAACGAGACACAGAGCTGCGTCATTCACCTTCCTACGTCCTCCTGAATTTGTTTAGATTTTTCCTGAAACATCGAAATTTTGTCACCCGACGATGACCACTGTCATTCCAAAAATGAAATGTAACAAAAAACACCTACTCATGAAAAATGCGACAATCTTTCACGTTCCGAGGGTCCTACCTACATAAACAACACAGAAATAGAACGCCACTGTGCTCTATTCGATTTGTCTCCCATTACTGCATACCCCTGAATTTTTTCAGATATTTCCTAAAACATCGAAATTTTGTCGCCCGATGATGATCACTTTTATAATGAAAGTGAAACGCCACGAAAAACATCTACACACGAGAAATGTGAAATTTTTTCACTTTCCGAGGGCCCTATCCACATAAAGAACACAGACAGGAACGCCACTGTGCGCTATTCGATTTGTCTCCCGTTATTGCATACTCCTAACTTTTTTCATGTTTCTTTTAACACATCAAAATTTTGTCACCCGATGATGATCACTTTTATACCGAAAGTGAAACGTCACGACAAACATCTATACGCGAGAAATGTGGCATTTTTTACTTTCCGAGGTCTCTGTCCATATAAAGAACGCAGACTGAGAACGCCACTGCACGCTATTGACTCCTCTCCCCGTGTGGAAATGAAGATTTGTTTCGTGTAATAGTGAATAATAATTGTCGAAAATTCTCCCCTGCTCTTAAAAAAATTTTGTAGAGAAATCGCCCTCCCCCTCCCCGCTCTCCAAAATTTCGACCGAGGGGGAAAAATGTGCACTAGAGAAATCTCCCCCCCGCTCTCCAAAATTTGCAAGTAAACATCTTCAACGAAATCTACCTACCTTAATATCTATCGATATAGCCGGAAAGGCTGCGGCACTACCGAATCGGATATTCTTGGACATTTTCGGATATTTTCATGTCAGTCGGCGGATAATCACAGCTAATATCATCGGCAACACTGAGCAGACGTAAAGTCGCGTGTGTTGATCGGTGACAAATATGCAGAAAATATGGAAAAGTTCTTATTATTCTTTACCGATAAAGTGAATTATATGAAAGCTGCTGGAAGAATTTTAAAAACAACCTATCGGAATATACTGCATGTAACATGTTTAGCACATGGGCTGCATAGAATTGTTGAAACTATTACGAGGTGCTACCTTAATGTTGATAAATTAATATCTAGTGTAAAGAATTTTTTCTTAAAGCACCAGGTCTTGTACAGTTATTTCACGATATTCTACTAAATATTCCATTACCTCCAGCGCCAATTATCACACAATGGGGATTTTGGCTACATCGTACTGCTACTGTCATGTCGAAAATGTGAAATACGCAATACTTACAACAGTTAAATCCAAATGGCGCAGTTGCTATTTCACAGGCGCACCAGGCATTTCTGGATCCAACTGTCCAAAAAAATCTGGAGACCATACAGGGATGTTTCTCACGAATTCCTCTAGCCATAAGAGACCTTCAATATGAGCCAATATCAGCCTTTAGTGCAGTTGATGCAATAAACGTTGTGTTCGATGTTCAACAATATATTTTTCAATTACAGGGAGACATTGCTGCGGCAGTACAAAAAAAATTCATAACTGTGTTAACAAAAAATCCCGGATTTGTTACGATGACAGGTGTAATAGACCTTTTATAAGGCAATGAACTAGACTGCTACACCTGGCATGAATGTGGTGACTTTGCGAAAGTTTAGATATTTTAAGTATGCCCTAGTTGTATCTGTCGACGTCGAGTGGTCCTTCTCGCAATATAAATAGATTTTTACTGAAATGCGCCGAAGTTTAACTCCAAAACATTTAGAGCAGATATTAGTGATATACTTTTATTCTTTAACCACCGGCACTGAAAAATACTTGTATGGGTTAGTTTAGTGTGAAGTATAGCCCCCTATACCTCCAGTTATCTTCGAGTGAGTGTTTATACCAAGGTGGCGTTATTACCCTTGGATACTACAGAATTCGTTACGAAAGATTTCAAAGTAAGATATCGTTTTATACATGCATGCAACTCTTTATGCGCTGACACATCATCATCTAAAACCAACCCTGGTTTTACATCGTATCTGGCCGCTATATCCGAGGTCTGATCGTTACTATCAGATACCTTGTACATCAAATTCGTTTCTGGCCCTCCTTTTGTAAGGCAAAGGCCTTTCTTGTCGTTACTTACCTTACTTTATTAATGGTACCTACATAGTACAATATAGCTGATTCTTTATTATACAATGGTGTGCGTTGATATAATTTTATAGTTTTGGTTATACTTTTTTACATTTGGCATCAGTCAACATGAAATTTTTGACTTACCTAGAATATCAGAGAGCATCCCAACTCCTGTTTACACAGACATTACAGAGTTGCCGAACTCAAGGGTAAAGGAATGGCAATACATATTTTACTTTTAAACTGAACAGTCCACTCAAATTGGAAAGCAAGTGTGGGCGCTATATCACTGCATCTCAAAATCGATATTGTTGCGCCATCCAGCTATTATTATTATTAGAGACCTTAGACTAGGAAATATAGGTGGTGAGGACTCGTAAGAGCGCATAATCGCCACGCAGACAAGTTGTGTCTAAAAGCGGCACAGACGCCATTGCGTTGGTGGCACACAAACGGTAGAGAGCAGAATGAAATTTTCCGAAAAAGTGATTTATAAGTGATTAGTGCAATTTATGTAATGTTATTTGATTGAAATTTTCATTCATCTTTTGTTCATTGAATATAGGAACAGTGCATTCGAAATGACATTTTTCTATAGGCGTAGGTAAATTGTTTATGGTGTTGTGTAGAATAAATTCTAGTATGTAAGACAAAAGTAAAAATATTTGTGATAGTGAATAGCCATTCTATGTTCATGTAATCCAAACATTTTTTAATTATTGAATATAGGTAGTGAGATGGTTAGCTGTCAACCTCCAACTGGGCTGAAGGCAATAAGGTTGACAAAAAACCGTTTTTTTTTAGAAAAATCCCGCCCACTGGACAAAACTGGGAAAATCACAAAAGTGAGATAAAGCACATCATTCAAAATTAATTGTAACTTGTTATGTAAATATAAACCCAACGTCTGTCTGTATAGGTTAGGTTCATATTTACAGTGACTGGCTTGTCTCCTTCTTTGAATATATTTATTTTATACCTACTTGACATAAGTACGTAAAAGTATATTATAATGAGATTTTTTTTTATCGTGGTAGAAACAAACATGTTTCTACAAAAATCCATTTAATTCAAACATGGCGAAATCAAATATTATCAACTTTCACTCGTTTCACAATAGTCTTAAATATTTGAGCAATAAAATTAAAAAATCGGTAAAGGTCTTTACACAGAACTTCCCTCGTTATTTGTGCATGGCGGTCACTCTAAAAAATTAATAATTACGAAATGACATTGAGAATAATAATCGGAATATAGTTATTGCTATTATTACAAAGAAAACTTGATAAGTTTTGGTCAAAAAAATATACAGATTGTTCATCCAACAGCAAAAGCTCAATACTAAATAACAGGTGCCACATATGGCAGGCTTGCGCAAAGACCTTTACTTCATTTCCCAAATAATACTTTTTGTTATATTCGATTGTAACAAATTATTCTTCTTTTGCTCTTTAATTAGTACACTCTGTTTGTTCATTCAGATTAATGCCTTTGTACTATCGAAGAGTAGATATAGTAGGTATTTCATTTTGAGACTGATGATCTTAGGATTATGTTTGAGTGTTTGATTTAATAAAATTATTAAATAAATAAATGTCCACCATGACTGAATTATTTCTTGGGATGACCACCCTGTACATTTTTCAATAAAAGTATAATAGGTGTATATGTCAGATATTATTGCCATCCGCCACATCAATCCAACATTCGCGCATTGGACTGGAAGTATAGTGGTGGTAAAAAAATTTCATTTTTATTTTAATTTTTCAAAAATGTTAAAAAAAAAATTAAAATTTTTTCTTCCGAAATAGGTTTAAAATGTCAAACGTAGACATTTTTAATTTAAGCAAAAAGGAAAGTTTCCGTCTATTCTATAATAGTGGTAAAAGAAGTTTAAGATTTAAAAATTACATATTTTTTTTTAAATAAGTTTAGAATGTCATGAAACGTGAAACTTTTAAATTTGATTTGAGTAAAAACAGTTTCCATCTATTCTAGTGTTAATTTTTTTTCCAAACTGGTAACAAAATGTTGCAAAAATTTTTTTTCCGAAATTGGTTTGGAATGTCATGAAACGTGGAAATTTTAAATTTGAGCAAACCAAATTTTTCGTCTATTCTATAGTAGTGATAAATAGATTAAAAATGTTTTCAAATTTTTAAAAAAAAATTTCAAAAACATTTTTAAATTTGTTTGAATAGTTTTAGAATGCCATGGAAACGTGGATAGTTTAAATCTGAACAAAGAAAAAAAATTCTAACTTAGTGGTAAAATTTTTTAAAAACAGTAAACAAAATTTCTAATTTTTCTTTTAAATAGATTTAGAACGCTATGAAACGTGGAAATTTTAAATTTGAAGAAATAAAAAAAAAATCCGTCTATTTTAGTGGTAAAAAAAATTTCAAAAATGTTGGTAAAAAAAAATTTCAATAAATTTTCAAAATTTATTTTTTCCGAATCAGGCCTAGAATGCGATGAAACGTGGAAATTTTAAATTTGAAGAAAAAAAAATATCATTTTAGTAGAAAAAAATTTTTCAAAAATGGTGAAATATATTTTTTTTATAGTTTTAGAATGCCATGAAACGTAGAAATTTTAAATTTGAGAAAAAAAAAAATTTTTTTCATCTTGGTAAAAAATTTTTCAAAAATGTTGGTGAAAAAAATTTTCAAAATTTTTTTTTCCCGAAATAGGATTAGCGCGTCATGAAACGTGGAAATTTTAAATTTGAGCGAAAACAATTTTTTTTACTATTTATTCCGTTTAGACGGTCCACCCTGTATATTTTCCAGTGAAATTTCTACCATTTCTGCGCTGACAGTAGCGTCAACTACCTGCCAAATTTCACTGCTCTCCGTCAAGCAGTTTTTTAGTAAATGCACCAACAGACAGACAGACAGACAGACAGACAGCCAGACAGACAGACAGACTGACGGAATTGAAAACCTATATTTTCGTAATCTACGTGTTCTGAAACGTCAGAATCCGTAAAAATCTCGGAGGGTGATTTTTTCTCGAATACAATACTTCCCTTCGGTATGCGAGGGAAGTAAAAAGGTTTTGACTGTGTAGTCAATCTCAGTGGCATCATTCAGGTAAAAGTGAATTTTGAAATATTCAAGCAAAATATCCGCAAGCCATATTTGCTTTATTTTAAAATATTTACAATAGCTGCGCGTTTTTTTGTTTTGTTTATTTGTTTGTCAGTACACTACGGTGCAATTACTTTTGAGTCATAAATTATTACTATTATATATACATTACTATACAGGGTTTTGAAAAGTCGATGCAAAGCCTTGCGGAGGTGACAAGGCAGATCATTTAGACTGCATTAAGCCAAACATACCTTAGTGCAGTCTTACATTTTTTGAGATTTTCGACCGTAAGACTTTGTACTAGGGTATGTTTGGCTTAATGCAGTCTAAATGATCTCCCCTATCACATTCGCAAGGGTTTGCATCGACCTTCCAAATACCCCGTATTTATTTATTTTAATGAAATTTTGGTAATAAATGCTATAAAACGTATTATTACATTTGAATTTATTACTGTGTTTTCTTAGGTTTCCAAACTATCCTGAGAAACAAAAATTATGGTTAGAAAATATGAAATTAGTAGACTGGGTTCCAACACCAAGTTTATGATAGGCTTTGTAGTATTCATTTTGAAAAGAAATGGTTCTACCAAACAGGGGGAAATAAAATGAAATTATTAAATGAAGCTGTAACAAAAGTCAAATTAAGGGAAGCCAAGTCCGACCCTGTCGCTTAGAATCACCGTATTTAGGACAATAACGTAAGATACTGGCCATAGAAGCATCTGTTTTATCTTGCAAACCGATTTACTTAGAGCCCAAGAAACGTGCTTTGTTAACTTTACTCTTTATTAGGTAGTCGACGTTAGCCACTTGTAGACAATAAATAACCATCCAAATTATTTTATGTCCAATTCGCCTTTCTTACTTGCAGTTATGGACACTTGTTAAATACGAACCCACCGGGGGTTCTAGTGAGATTTTCAAGACTAAAGCAGTTGATAGAGAATTCTAGGAACATATGTAATAGACCATAAGATAGATAGACCAAAGAAGGCAGATTTTTTCCCCTATACAAAGGCAACAAAAGGAACAAAAGGGTTTTTTTCCATCTGCTGGACTGGTATTAAAAATGTTAAGTTAGGCCATATGATAAATACCGTGGTCCGTTAGGTAATTTCAAATGAGTACGGTTTAAAGTAAAGAAGATCCTAATTGGTCGAGGGTTTAAAGTTTACGGCCCACTTTTGAAACGTATTATTTCGATGTAGAAGATATCGTTACTTTCGGCTTAACTTCTGTTCGGTCATCATCTACCTACAGGGTACAGCAAATTCTCGTTTTGCGAACCTTTTTCAATTTTAAAGTTTAAGTACATTTGTTTAGTATTTTGCCGGTTTTAATAAGTAGAAAATTATTGTGTTGTAATTGATCTAGGAATATTCGGTCGCGATTCAGCTAAAGATTTGAACTTGCCGCGGACCATTTAATTTCTTAATATTGTGTAATTACTGTTTGTTAATTTATTTAATCGTGTTTAAGTGTTTGTCATTGTCATTTTCATTTGCTTTCATTTTCTTATGTAAATATAGTGGTTTAAGTGTTTTGAGAAATCACGTGTTTTATTTGCTTGTCATGAAATTAAGTTCATTTTATATTCAGTAAAGTTTGTTTGTGAGGTAACCTGGTTGAGGGACACCAAAAGGATATAAACACCTAGAAGGAAAAGGGTAAGCACAGTTTTGATTTCGATGGATATACTATAATATCGACGGAGTCGGCAAAAGTAATTGGGACACTCCGTACTCTGCCAATGGTAATGTCTGATTAAATCATGTAATTAGGGGAATAAAACCCCAGTTATTACAGTGGCGCAGTCTAAATAGGATGTTTTTAAGGAAAAAATTTGCATAGCCAATTAATATTCAAGTTAATTAATTGAGTCACTGCATTTTTTAGAATTTTCAAAATTCGTCTTTTAAAATGAACCTACGTATTAACATATGTCATTTTTCGTTGTTGATCCTGTATTAAAATTACCTAAGAGTGTTTAAATTAGTAGTTTCAAAAGCAAAATTTTTTTTTAACTCGTAAAATTATACCAGTACGTTGAGAATTTCTTAGAATTAATTTATTTTGCTAGAGTAATGATTCGTGAATGTGTCAAGTAAAGTAAATGAAAATTAGTAAAGAAAATAGAGGTGAAAAATAAGATATTATCATTGGTGGGGCATATTATGGTATATGTAAGAACGGCTTGTGTTTAATTCCTAGATAACAAACTAAAAATACCCTGAAACTTAACTGCAATAGGCAATTCATAAGGTTATATGTGTATAAAAGATTTAAAGTGGTGTCAAAGCAATAAACAAAGTATATGTAGAAATTAGTGCTCCTATTTACCGAGTGTTGAGAATAAAAAGGGAATTTTACTGATCTGTTGTGGAGTAGGGCATGTAGAGAAACGATATTTAGAGATATTGTCGAGTAAAATTCAAAAATACGGATCTAGCGTTAAATTATTGCAGTAGACGAGGTTATTGCACCCTCGTTCGGACACAGCCCTATTTATAAACTTAGGTACCTGTAGGAAATGGTCGTCACACAGAATAAATACCGAACAAATTGCAGTAAAATAAATAGTAACTACATTAGCCAAAGCAGGTGGCACGAGATAAACAAGGTTTTATTTAAAAAGTAAAAGGACAATTAGTCCAGGGATTATTATAATATACAGGTTGATGCAATCAGTAGCTAAAATAGGTAGAAATGTTGGATAGCTAAGCATGACACGGGAACCACGTTATAAAATTATTTATGCACAGGAACAATTAGCACTGTCGCACAGGTGGCGAAGAAAAACAAGACATTGTAATTCGAAATAAGAACTTTTCGCGGAAATATTCACTTTAGATATATAGAGTATATAGGTCACTCAATGAAATAAATTACGGTTGTTTTCCCAATGTATGATATACCGAAAACCTAAGCTACGTAAGCGAAAACCGTGTTTTTCAAGGTGTTTATGTTATTTTGTTGTAAACTGAAATATGTGCATTCCCAAATTAAATTACTATGTTAGAATAAATTACTATAACTTCACGTAAACAGCAAGTACACGAAAGAAAGTACAGAGAACTTAAGTAGGCAATTCAGGCAGAAAGCAAGAGCTATCTATATATTTTGACTGTTTTCTCACTTTAGAGTAGTAGCAATTCAATATCTTCAACGTAAGTAAGGAATAAAATGTTAAAATGCTAGCCAGGAAGTAATCTAGAGTACTTATTTCATTTCAGAGAGACAGCTTACCGCGGAAATTGTAATAGTACATTTTGTGCAAGGTACGCTAAAACGAAACCAAAAATTGCAATTAGATATAGTTTTTCCAATAGTTCGTTTGCTTGTTTCCCAATTGTGTAACTGTTTAAGTAATTGATTAATGATTTATCGAGAAATAATAAGAACTTAAAAATATTTGTATATAATTTTTGTTACAGAATCCCTTATCATTTTTTTTTGTTGTGACATAGCATGCACAAAGGGTTACATGTAAAGTAGTTTGTTTTTTGTATTTGGGTTAATAGAATTGGTTAGGACAGTTTAGAGAAAATTTGCCCTTTCGCTTTCAAAGTAACAGAAGTGTTTTTTTTTTTTGTTGAAAAATTTCCCGAATTAATTTACATAAATGATCTGAAATGGTACGAACAAAATTTTTTTTTAAGATTAAATTGGTGTTATGACACCGAGTTATGCGTTGTACATTTATATATTTTAATCAAAATTGCACGGAGAATTTAGCTAATTCACGACTGGTTAGGTCTTTTTTAGGGATATGACGAGTTCTAGAATATATCTCATGAGTAATTAAGCTACATTATTTGTTAAATATAAAGAACTAGAGCTAAAAATCGCCAATTTTAATATACCCTTGAAGGTCAAAGTAAAAGAGGGCACGTACAAAATTTACCTCTAAAATTTGCATAATAACTACAGGTAGAAAGTTACCGATAGGGTTGAGCCTCTCAATTTGGAGAAATTAGTCAAGTTTTTGATTCATGAATTAAGCCAGGTGCAATCACCTGTTTCTTTTCGGAATGCAGGAAACAAGAAAATTACCTAGGGTTTTGTTGTTTCTGAACCATTTACGGGGGAGACAGTAATGTATATGGGCATAGGTGTACGTATATATGTGTGTACATGTCGAGTATATAGATATGTGGAAATGTATGAATTTTTACGTAGGTAGATGAGGATGTATATCTATAGGTAAATAGGCATGGAGGCGTACTGATGTATGTGTGAGTATACATATATGGGCGAGCAGATATATAATTTTTCTTTATTGGACGAATAGAATAAACAGAAATTAATTAGTATCCAAATTTTGAGACTCAGGAAAAAAATAGGGGGAAAAGTATACATTGCAGTTCAGCAGGCATATACAACCAGCGTGATAGAGTAGGAATGCACCAATTAATGAGTCGAATAAAATAATTTTTTTTTGCTCAAGATTTGCAGGTAGTGAACGAGATTGGTGCATTGTTGTTACGAGAAAAATTAATTCGCGCTGTATCAACCCGGTATACCTGCAGTTATAGTCGAGGAGCATGGTGATAAAAAGAAAATTTATAATGAAAAATAAGCGAGGAATGTTAGGGTTTCGCTGAAAGACACATTTTTTTTCTATAGCTTTGTGAATTGAATATTGTCAGTGAATTAAAAGGATAGATGATGACCGTAGAGTGGAGTTATGCCGAGAGTCCAACAATGATTTAGAAATATTTCTTTGTTGTTAGATAGGGTTAAAACGAAATTCGGAACAAAAACGGGGTAAGAAGTTGCTGATAAGAAATTTGCAGTCTCAGGTGTTCCACCTCTAGAGAATTTAGAGTTTAGACAATATGAATAAAGGCAATCTTAAGTGCAATAAGCTTTACAGTGTAATAAACGGTTACAGGGGCGTGCCAATACAGGCAATTTGGTCACAGAAAGCTTGGATACAATGTCGTACGTAACCCCAATTATTATAGACAGGAATAAATCATAGCCAATACATTAAAATAGTACCTATATGAGAGGAAATGAAATTTTCTACATTAATTAATGCAGAGTACATTTTTGGAAATAAAACAATACAGAGAGCCCATCATTTTCGAACTATACAATTAGAATATTTACGTTTTGAAGAAAATATCAGAGACGGTAGAAAGATAAAAAAAGAAAAATTCTATTTAATTTTTTTTATTTCATTTTGATTTTTGTTTTCTTTTGGGGCAAAATCATGCTATTGTTAAAGAGGCTGAGCTCATTCAGGAGCATATGGTAAACATTAGGTAGAAAATATAAGAAATTGCTTTTAGACTATCATTTTGTGTTAGATAAGAGGCATATAGTTGCATAATTTCAGTTTCTCTTGTGTGGCCCAAGTGTTTTATTCAAGTCAAAAAGAGTTACGGATATTCTCTGATTATTATAAGATTAAATGTAGATATATCAAATTTATACAGCCCTAGGAGACGTTAGGACATTAAGAAGAAAAATATATATATTTATTTTTAGACAGAATTATGAGTGAAATATGGCATTGAGTTTAAGAATGATGGTAAAACAAAAAAAATATATATATATATATATTTCATGGGGTAACAGCTTTAGCTAGAGTGATTTTTATGAGTTTTATTTTTATAAAATTAGAGGCTTTAGTAACATGTACGAAAATCTGGAGGAGAGCACCGGGCTGTGAGACTGTGAATTTTCTTTTGGGGTCCAACAAATGAGTAGGGGGGAGATGAACAAAAATAGGAGATGAGGACAAATGGAAAGATAAGGTTTGGTATAGACTAATGCAGAGTTTCACTTTTATTTTCAGGTCGAGGGAAATATAATGTAATTTTTTTTGTCATATTTTACATTTAGGGTTATTTCTCTTTTTTTTGTTTGTTTTCCTTCTCCCCTACCCATGGAAGTGGATAGAAATTCCGGATCGCCGTAAGTCGGGTAAATTGCGACGAGCACAGAACGAGATGGAGATGAAGTATAGTTAATGAGTGTTCCATATACAGGGTGGTCGCTAGTTGCGTGTCGAAACAAGTAATTTATAAAGAAATAAGTATACGGGAAACGTTGATGTTGGTAGAAATAATCCCTTTCGTTCAACTATAACCAGGTAATATATCCGATAGACATATTTGGCATAGTAAGCACATTTGACCCCCTCCCCCACAGTTATGACAACGGGTTAGCGGAGCCGAACCGAAATTTTGAAGTAAGTTTAGTAATTGTTCGAAGGGAAATGGAAGGTTAGTCCCTTTTTCTACAATATGGTCATATAGTTGGACGGGGTATAATGAACTTACGCGGTTATAGTTGGCCTTAACAAGTGACGGGTCCACCCGAGGGCAACGGATTATGGACCACGATAATCTAGCAGGAGGTGTAGCGCTCGCTGTCTCCGACAGTGACTGTTTTCCACGTGCAGGCCGTTGCGATCGAGGCGGGGCTAGCCGAATGCCCTGCATACATGAGGAGGCGGGGGCCCCAAGCCGCGTGGCCCCAACTGAGTGCCCCTCGGCGTCATGGTACCACTGCGTCCTGCCGTTGGGGGACAAGTCTGCAACTCCTGGGACACCACCCGGAAACCACGACAGGTTTGACAGTACAGAGTCACTGGGCAACACGTACGAATATGATAGAGACATGGAAGTTGCACAGGAGCTCCCGGCTGTCAAACCGAAGAGATCTTACAATAGCCCGAAAGAATTCCACGACTATCTCGGTGACAATAGCGAACTTCCAGGATCGACCTCTGAGAACTTGGCCGAATCCAGAGGACTACAAATGGGTCATAGTTTAAAAAACGCCCCAAACGTAGTACGATTGAGTGAAGATATACACATCCCAACATTCCAGGGTTGCGATATGTATGTGCCAATAGACACCCGGATTCCAGCAGGCACTGTGATTTGCGAACCACTATTTAACACAGAAATGGGCATTGGTACGGTCTACAGCATTGTAGACGTCCGCCCGAGGGTGCCTAACAACAATAGGAATATAGTCGTAAGAATTCTTAATATTACTCCAATACCACAGACCCTTTATCGTCACACCCCACTTATAAACTTGGTGTCCGCGTCCGAGGATGGACCGCATGGGAAGAAGTGCCCCGGCAAGACTCCTTATACGGCTAAGGATAAGAGAAGAGGGGATATGGATCACTTGGAAGGTCAGAAGCTGTAAAGGGTAGTGCACACAAGAGTATTTATTTCTGCTAATAACAACACGCTATGGGGCAGGGTACCAACTAGTGAAACACCAAATCGATACAAGAAACAGCCGCGGAATCGAAAAAAATACGGACCGGAAACTACGTAACCAAGATCGCGCCGTTCCTATCATCCATCCGGGACCATCGATTGCTCACGTTCCGAAGGAACGTCTTTTTTTGTCATTGCTTTTGTTTGTGTTTTTTTCTTTAAGTTTAATTCTAGGTCAGTAAGAAGGTTTAGGGCCACGAACACGCCAGGGGACCTACAAACTACGCGCCGACCGAGGTAGGCACACGGATCTCCGCAGGGGAAGTACCACGACAGGGAGGATATCAGAACGAACACCCAGTTAGGAGAAAGATCCAGCGGAAAACCAGGCGTATATGGTCCTTACGCATTCACAGAGAACTTACACGTACTGATGAGTTTCAGGTTCCACACCCCCACTACCGTTGGACCGATGAGGAGAGCCAGGTTCCGCAAGGAGGACGCCACGAGGTCCAGGGGAAGACCACCGACCGCGTCCAGAGCCACTGCCAACGAGTAGCCACGGAGAGCAATCCAGGGGAACAGAGCCAGTTACAACAGCAGGACGACTCAACCAGCGAGAGACACCACCTTAGACTTGGTGTGCAGCGACGGAACTCAATGTAAGTGTCAGTGAACAAGTTACTCAGTGATCGTGACGGGAATCGCGGGGACCCTAGTAGATAATTAATTTTAAACTTTTGTAATCAACCTATACTGGAATTGAATCAATTGTTTTAGTCATGAAAAACAAATATGCTTCGATCTAAGGGGGGGGCAATGTAACAAAAGTCAAATTAAGGGAAGCCAAGTCCGACCCTGTCGCTTAGAATCACCGTATTTAGGACAATGACGTAAGATACTGGCCATAGAAACATCTGTTTTATCTTGCAAACCGATTTACTTAGAGCCCAGGAAACGTGCTTTGTTAACTTTACTCTTTATTAGGTAGTCGACGTTAGCCACTTGTAGACAATAAATAACCATTCAAATTATTTTATGTCCAATTCGCCTTTCTTACTTGCAGTTATGGACACTTGTTAAATACGAACCCACCGGGGGTTCTAGTGAGATTTTCAAGACTAAAGCAGTTGATAGAGAATTCTAGGAACATATGTAATAGACTATAAGATAGATAGACCAAAGAAGGCAGATTTTTTCCCCTATACAAAGGCATAGCAAGGAACAAAAGGGGTTTTTTTCCATCTGCTGGACTGGTATTAAAAATGTTAACTTAGGCCATATGATAAATACCGTGGTCCGTTAGGTAATTTCAAATGAGTACGGTTTAAAGTAAAGAAGATCCTAATTGGTCGAGGGTTTAAAGTTTACGGCCCACTTTTGAAACGTATTATTTCGATGTAGAGGATATCGTTACTTTCGGCTTAACTTCTGTTCGGTCATCATCTACCTACAGGGTACAGTAAATTCTCGTTTTGCGAATCTTTTTCAATTTTAAAGTTTAAGTTCATTTGTTTAGTATTTTGCCGGTTTTAATAAGTAGAAAATTATTGTGTTGTAATTGATCTAGGAATATTCGGTCGCGATTCAGCTAAAGATTTGAACTTGCCGCGGACCATTTAATTTCTTAATATTGTGTAATTACTGTTTGTTAATTTATTTAATCGTGTTTAAGTGTTTGTCATTGTCATTTTCATTTGCTTTCATTTTCTTATGTAAATATAGTGGTTTAAGTGTTTTGAGATATTACGTGTTTTATTTACTTGTCATGAAATTAAGTTCATTTTATATTCAGTAAAGTTTGTTTGTGAGGTAACCTGGTTGAGGGACACCAAAAGGATATAAACACGTAGAAGGAAAAGGGTAAGCTCAGTTTTGATTTCGATGGATATACTATAATATCGACGGAGTCGGCAAAAGTAATTGGGACACTCCGTACTCTGCCAATGGTAATGTCTGGTTAAATCATGTAATTAGGGGAATAAAACCCCAGTTATTACAAAGCCGTGCCAACAATTTTCCTAGAACTACCCAGCTTCCTGCAAGTAAAGGTGAGGATCGTTTCTTTAATAAGCAATCTTTTTTTAACAATGTACGCCAACAGGCAATCAGTCGTGATCTGATTTTTCTTTTTATTTGCAGATAATATTTTTTTCTTGTTTCAGAGAACAAAAAGATGCCATCATATGACATCAAATATATAAATGTATATTTGAAAATGCTCCTAAGAAATAATATAGGAAAATTATTTGTATTTGTGTCTTTGAAATAAAAGTTTTATTGTAGTTGCATCTAGCTGGGTGTTATCTTCTATAATAAATATATCTACCCAATTCATCATGTATTATTTTCTATCACACACGTAACTGAAAAACAAGTAAAAGGTTTACGTATATTTTATGTAGCACTAATAATAATCAAGGTACGTATTCTAAATAAATTAACTGGATTTCAGTACGTATACATTCAGTCTCAGAAATATTCAAGTGATAACTTCATTCACAGTGAAAGGAAACGTATTTGACTGACACGTTAATTTTTGTTTTTATTTTTAATTATCACAACACCCACTTATTATTTCGACATTTTTTAAAATGTAATGTCTCGAATTATTTATGATAAATGACACTAGTGGGGATAACCAAAAATATATATCCACAGTGATGAGGGCTGCCAAATAAAAAAGATCGACGTGCCCAATAGTTTTCCCAAACACTTAATTTATTTCATACTTTTCAGACTCACTGTATGCCCAATTTGTCGAAATAATATCCATTGCACACATTAATTGTATTATGAAGCTGATTTTGTAAAAATACCAGTTTTGTATCGTTTTATTCCTTTGACGTGAAAAACTTGACACCTACATATGTTCCGCCACTGGCGCTTGCTCTTTGGTGGCAGCTTGGCACACCATTGGCAGTAGCGTTACGACTCCTTACAATATATATCTTTCCTACTCTAAGTTAGAGACGGCATGCGACTGCACTGCACTGTGCGTTCAGGACTCCTATAAGAGGAGATGGAGAAGCGGAAAACGAAATTTCTCTTTTAGAGAAGATTAGACTATTTAAGAAATGCCATCTGTGGAGTATGCAAGGGTATACGGATATATCAAATCAGCGGCGGGGAAGTCGGTTAAGTTCTGATTAGTTAGAAGTAGAAACAAAAATTGCTCACAACTGGAGATCAACTAGTAGTATCATCAGGTTACAGCCTCACTTCTTTGGCGGTCAAAGCTCGGGGATATGCAATTAATAAGAAACAGTTTGAGGTAGCTACGTATGCGAATAATTGGACTAAGAGAAGGCTATTGCATTAGTTTTGACATTAAAAAGTCAAGCTTCGGACTTACTCCATACAATTCCGGTAGAGCAACAACATAACTTCAGATTTCTGGAGGCTACTCTAGACTTAAGATGAGATGATGAAGACTTTGCCCAAATATATCGGGCCCAGCTGAATTCACATACACAAAAGGCTGGGGAAGGTTTACAATATAGCCTACCTTCAAGAGGCAGGAAGCACAAAAATCGTGAATTTTTAACTTCAACGTCGCAAGTGGACCAATCTTGATCGTTATATTGATCCCAATGGGGTCTAGAAAGGTCATATTGAAGTGTAGGCGAGAACAGACAACATAATTCTAACAATACTTAGTTCGGTATGGTACAAAGTATTTGGTTTGGCGCAAGCGACGAAACTAGCTAAGTTTCATGACGTATGCATCCACACGAAGTTGAGGTTATAGCACACGCCTACCCTTGCTATTCTTTTATAGTAGGAGGGTAGTCAAATAAAAGTAACAAGCAGCAAGTTTTACGTCAAGAGAACTATACTAGCAACGCGATCCGGCAACACCCCTGCTCGCGGCTCCAAGCCAACCCTGAGGAGCATCCCCATTCCCCGCGCCTGCGCGTTGCCTGCATTGTTGCTAGACATAAGCCAGCGTCAACTGCTTTGCGAGTCTGTACTTTAAACTTTTCCGCTGTAGTTTTATTTGTGGAGAGTGTTTGAAAGCTAGTTTTTAAACTTGCTTTCGTTATCTAATCATAAAGTCCACACGACCAGTTTTTAAATTAGTGGACCGCCAAGAATTTTTACAACTTCCGCCAGAACGTGCAAAATATTTGGATTAGTACAAATGCGTGCTTTGCCAAAGTGTGAAAAAGGGAAAGGACCTCCCTGCCAAAAATTTCAGATAGAAACTTATAAAAAAAAAGTGATGCGGTTTTATCATTCCTATAAATTATATTAGTATTATACAGACACGATTTTATCTATTTCATTAAGTTTAAATTCGGTTATGAAACAGTAATTCAGAATGAGCTATTTGGAATTATCATGTTGCCCTTTCATTAGTATACATATGAAATACACATTAACAAACTTACAGTTTAGTGTGTGTAAGTGCACTATTGCCCTTATATTTGTAACCATATGAATTTCCAAATACAACTTTAAAGAGATTCTAAACTTTTTTATCAGTTTTCTATAAGTAATATCTTACAGTTCCAGTTCGTGGTTTCTCCAGTATCTATCGTCTGTAACACACCATTTATCAACATGTTTTTATTGTAAATTTCCATATTGCTTTCTTATTAGTATTAATTTAGATATGCATGACAATAAATGTACAGTTTAAATTGTATATTTACAGATGTATTTTTATTGTAAATTTATTAATACAAATATAAATTAAGACAATTAATAAGTATTTTTAATACACTGGATTGAGTATGTGGTAGGTTCCTTGTGAAACATCTTTAGAATAATTATTTTTAGAAAAGGGAAAAACAATGCTTTTAGATGTTTCAAATAAAAACTGTATTTTTATACACTCTACATATGTTTCGGCTTGCTAGGCCTTTCTCAAGAGCATTACAGATGAATACTAAAGCTATGAGGGTGGTTGTTCTAAAAATAAATGCAGTAATAGTATTACTGCATTTATTTTGGTTGTTGGTTGTTCTAAAAATAAATGCAGTAATAGTATTACTGCATTTATTTTTAGAACAACCACCCTCATAGCTTTAGTATTCATCTGTAATGCTCTTGAGAAAGGCCTAGCAAGCCGAAACATATGTAGAGTGTATAAAAATACAGTTTTTATTTGAAACATCTAAAAGCATTGTTTTTCCCTTTTCTAAAAATAATTATTAATAAGTATATATTGGTAATTCCTTAGTAGTGATTCGGAATAGCCTTACCTTATTTTAGTCAGTTTTTATTATAAATTCTGATAAATCTACTTACCCTGATCAGAATATACAGGATGCTGCCATGTAATATACCGGGTTATCAAAGAAGGTTGAAAGTGATATAAATATTGGGACAATTGATACGAAATAAATTTGATATGGCACTATCTTGATCCACGTTGCACATATGCACATAAACAAATAGGATTTCCTAATACATCTACCTGAGTTCCCTGTACTGTATACATATACAGGTTGACCTTCAATTATCAATACATACTTTCGGGAAGAAAAGAAAATGGCTTATTTGAATGAGTGTGCCATGGCTTTTAGGCCACACCACCCAGCCTGAAATAGATAATTATATAATGATAACCAAGTATTTATAGCTCTTTAGAAAAAATCAGACAATTTCATTGCGCTATCGAATAAGCCATTCGTTTCTTTCTCAATCTATATGTATAGAAACTGAAAATCAACCTGCATATCCACAATAAGGGAGGGATCAAGATTTTCTTTTTTATAGAAAAACGATATATTTTTTATTACCTATATTTCTTCAAAGATATAAACATATGTAACATTCGTAAACAATATCAAAAATTTTAAAACGCACTATTAGTTACTTTAAGTAAATCTGACAGACTATAAAAATGTACATATAAAATAAAATAAATTTTTGAACAATGTAAAAATAAACTGCATATATTTTTAAAATTCAATAATATACAACATATACATGCATTTTTCCTTCAATGTATTGAACCTACATTTGCTTGTATCATTCATTTGGTATTTCTGCTTTATTAGTCTTCCTAAAATTTTAATAAAACAATCAGTACTGTCATAATGCATGAAAACAAAATTTTATTTAAAAACTGTGATATTAGGATTTTCTATTAAAAGAGGCAGATTGCAAGTTTAAATATAACTCAAATACTCAAAATTTGTTTATATCAAATTGTATCGTAGGCATAAAAAGATATAGCTCATATTCTTATAAGATGGCTGCTGATAAAACTGAGGTACAGAGATATGTTAAAGTAATTAGGTACCTTTTTGTTGCACAATAGTGAGAAAGGTGGTAGAACGTCAGAAGGGAAAACTGCTCCAATGTACCATAACTAGCACGCTTTGTCTAAAAAATTCACTGATTAGATTAAGACAGCATAAACTTCCCTGTCCTTCGCATTTCTATTTCTATCCTTAGTTCCTCACGCCTCTGTCGCTGCTCTGAATTTTGCTGTCACCAGCTACTCTTATATTTTTTATTATATCTAATTCTGTTGCCTCTGTGGTGTTCTTGTACAGTAGTACAGCTCCTAAAAGTAGTTTTTATTTAGTTATAAGAATTGATTTCAAGCAGTGCGAGGAAAGTATTTTTTGCATGACTGGTCATTAAAATGACACTTTTTGGACTTTTTGGACAACGTTAAAATAATAGTTTTATAACCCGATAACATTTAATTATTGACGTTTCAACCATTTACATTTTTGTGGACTTTGTAGTATTTTGAACTTTTTACATTACTAAGCTGGAACATAGTTACTTTCGGTAGGTCTGTAAAATTACTATATTCCACGTTAGTACTGTACGGAAACTGTCCCTTTTTGACGGAAAATGGTCCAGAAAATATCTACTTTTTGGTTAAAGAAAAATTAATTTTATAAATCAACTTGATAGAATAAATTGAACAATTTGTGTTGTCAAACTTACACAAGAAATAGTTATTCTGAATTTATTGGGTACCTAGTGATATTACAATCGTGCGAAAAATAGTGGTTGTACCTTTGTGTAAAGTGTGCTTTCTGCCTTCGTGTGGTTGATGCCCTCGTTACACCTCTAGTAAAAACTTTAACACTAAGATCAAAAACAACACTTTACACTCTTTGTGCATAAATAGCTATAACATATATATGTTATAGCTATTTATGCACAAGAGTCAGTTAGAACTTTAAATAAATCTAATTGACTCACTTGATATTAATTTTGCTAATTGCAAGTTCTTAATTTCTTTTCTTTACATTAGCATCCTCCCAACTGTATAATGATCCTATTTCATTATTTAAAACTTGGAACATTAATCTTATCATTACGTCAGGGACATTACCTCCTATTAGGGATAAATCCTTTGCCTAATAAAAATAAAATACTTATTAATATTTGTCAATAACAAGTTAGTCTTATGGTAACTAACCAGTAATTTATTTTTAAAACGTTTTCAATTTCCACCAATTTCTCGTCGCTGTTAATGGGAAACATTTTCATTTTTTCCGACAATTCTTGTCGATGCTGCTCATTTATTTCTCCAACATTTTGATTTGTTTCTTGCCGTTCATGATTATTTCAGTAAAGTTGCTATTATTTTCAATACCTGTAAAAATTAACATGTAATTAGTATTCAATTTTTTAATATTTGGTACCTACTACTAAAATTAAAACAGAGTAGTACCTGTTTTCCTTGTCAAGCTTCTATTTTCCATTCGATTTCTTATTTTTTCTTGCAGCCTTAGGCATTTTTGTTTATAAACTAAAAGAAAATAGCCAACCATAAATTGTTTTATTTTTATCTTTAAAACAAAGCTTTGATCTAAAAATAATATCTGGAAAAGAAAATAACTACTTACTTAAATAAATTTAGTACTATTCTATTTATTTTATTGACAAATTGCTTTCTTCAACAAAATGAAATAAAATTAAATTAAATTTCAGGTTATGTCACAACTAACTTGCACTTAACGTTTCAATTGCTGATCACATTTGAGGCATTTCCTTCGCTATAAGTAAATAGCAATGATTTATTAACTAAAACACAGCAACACACTTGTCTACTTTAACATAATCAGTAATAAAACACTAAATATGTACAAAATACCTATTAACTTTGTACACATAATAAAAAAACCAAGAATCAAGCCATGAACGCACGAAACGACAAGAATAAACAGTAGGTAGTGGTAGTACGCCGGCGCGGCGTCATAAAATGTGTTTACTTCAAAGGTTTACTTTCGACGTTTCGACAATAATTGATCCAACTTGGAGTAAAAAGAGAAATGATATGGATGTAAATAATTCAAGTTGGAAAGAGATAGGTAACTATTATAGAATCGAGATTCACTAATGAACACTTTCAAAAGAGAGATCAACTCAAAGAATTAAATTCTTTGGATCAACTATTTTTTTTATACTTTGAGGAAGACGAAGGAACAGGAACACAAAAATTCAAAATTATCTTAAATAGCTAGGTTATACAACAGAAAAAATCGGTACCTACTATTTATCAATATCATACTAATCTCATAAATTCCCATTTAAACATTATAACTAGTAATCTTCAATTGCAAATCAGAACTGTTCTAACCTAATACAGCTCGTTTCTTAAAGAAACACTTGCCATTTAACCACGGAAAGCCGCATAGATTACATTAGATACTGTTCTCATAAATTCTCATTGACGTGGTATAAGTAAATATTTGGATTTACAAATGTATACTGTTTAAAATATTTGGTTGCTTTATTTCTGATATAATTTAATTTTTAAATTAGATCCGCATCCATACTGATAAAGACTTATATAATTTCCAATATGAACAACAAATAGATACTCGTAGAAACTGCTCTCATCAATTCTTTCGAAGGGATACCAAATGTATACCTGGAATTTCGGACCAAATCGTAATAAGTAAGGAACAATTTGTTACTGGTCAAACCTCATCACAATTATTTTCGGAAAATGACATAAATACTTTTAGAAATTGGTGGCATATAACTCCATTCAAAGTGATTAAATATGTATTTGTAATTGCAGTTGAAAGCTGACCTTTCTTTTTACCCATTCAAGATAATGCAAACAAGTTTAATATATTATTGAAAAGAAACATAAATACTTATAGAAACTGATCACATAAATTCCTATTTAAACATTATAACTAGTGATCTTCAATTCCAAATAAAAACTGTTTTAACCTAATGCAGCTCGTTTCTTATAGAAACACTTGCCATTTATACACGGAAAGCCGCATGGATTACATTAGATACTGTTCTCATAAATTCTCATTGACGTGGTATAAGTAAATGTTTGGATTTACAAATGGATACGGCTTGACTCATTTTGCTGCTCTATTCTGGTAGAAACTGATAACAATTTCAACAGCGACTTTATCCAATTCTTATAGAAACTTATTGACCGTATAGGTTCTCATACATACTTATTAATTTTTGATAATGTTCAATATGGATTGGTGAGATTTTTTTGACAGGGCTACGGGACCCATGTAGAAAATAAGAACACTGGGTATCTTAAATTGGTAAAGAACCTGAGGTGAAGGTGACCGAACGCGAGTGTCTCCAAACACTGAAACTACTAAAGTTTGAGAAATGTTTTTAGGACAGCCTGACAACAAGATAGAGCTATTTGATTTACTGTCAGAGTACCTGCAACAGTTCTAAAGTTTGTGTGCCACTGAAGGGCAGCACGTCGTCTTCTCTCCTCCGAGACAAAATTTGGATATGCTTGCACCCTGTAACCACGAGAAGCTGATACCAGGGTATTCATCCATTCCTATGATGCAGCCTCTCAAGGACACCGGCGAATAAGTCCGGACATCAGACACTGACATCGTCGCAATGGCTGTTTCCTGCCTTCGTAAATTAGAAGTGGACGAAATGTAAGTGCATCTTAAACTGGGAAAGAAAATAAGTTCATCCCAATCCATGAGCTTGTTTCCATACTTGGTATGTTACTTGCAGTTCGGTAACTGGTATCTGGACACCTAAGTGGAGGTGTATTGCGGTAGCAACCTGCAACGTATTTGTGCGGTGCGAGTGTAAGAAGACCTGTAGGGGAAATTACAGCTGCAGAAAGAAGATTATTTCCTGTCGTGAACTGTGTCATGCGATTGTGCTTGGAAAAAATATGAACCTGCCATTAGTTTGTTCTAATAATTGAAATGTGATAAATTGAATATCTTTGTGATTTTCAAAATTTAAATAAGATTTTTACGTACAACAGTTTTACGTAGCTAGTCAATAGTACACTAATTCAATTTAGTCATTGCTGTGATGCCACAGCTATTCTTTCTTTTCAATAGTGCTACAGATACAGATACATTATTATATAAACTGTTCCTGAAGGAGAATTGTATACGTACACTGGCTCATTGAAGGAAGGCAAACCGATGCTCCTATGAATCGATTACATGCATAGCAAGGTACGAGGAACAAACATATGGTATATAGTATATAGAGCATGAAGTTTTGACCTTGTTGAGTTCCCAGTTGGAGCATTTATCTGAGGATGAACGTAGGGTGGCAATTAACTTCTTGGGAAAAGAAATTTTGGCATTCACTAGAATTCAGAGTCCCTTACCAGAATCGATTTAGTCTAGCATCGGATAAATACTAGCGACTCACCGGCTATCCTGCGAGGCACCGGCAAGTTAAACAAGATCGCTGTGTATTCTAGAGAAGATTGGACTATTCGAGAAACGCCAGATCTGCGGGGTATAGAAGTTGAGTCAACGGCGGATAAGTTAAGTTCAGATTAGCTCTAAGTGGAAATAAGAAGTAATCACAAGTGAACTAGAAGACAGCGATTAGAGGTGAATTATTAAATAACAAATAATGCTTAGGGTTATAGGGTTATATATTAAAAGCTATTGTGAGTAGTAGTAATAAGTTAATAAATAAGTGTTACTGTTTCTCGTGTTATAATTTCCGAACCCACGGTTCTGTGGGTGTTTACTAGGAAGTGTAAACATATAGCAATATTCATTTAATGAATCTCAACATGAATTTAGGAGTAAGCATTCATCGGAAACAACGGCAGTGGAGCTGGTACAATAGGCGAACAATAAATTAAATAGGAATGAATACGTGATAGAGTTATTTTTTTATGCTTCAAGTGCGTTTGACACTTTAAACACACAGTTTATTTTAGGTAAATTAGAAAAAATCGAAATACGTGGTAGAGTAAATAACTGGTTGATTTTATATTTCTCGGGCAGAAATTTAAGGGATTCATTATCGGACAAATATGAATTATCAGTTGGAACTCCTCAGAGTAGTGTGCTTGTCCGTTTAATATTTCTTTTATTTATTAATAGTCTACCTGAGTTTATCAATCACGGCAGATTATTTTTGTATGTTTATGATACATCTGTAGTCGTTTTAGCCAAGACTTTCGAAGAACTAGAAATTGTAACTAATATGACCCTTGATAAATTGAATACATAGTGTTAGAAAAATAGGTTGATCATCAATTATGAGATAACCGTATGTGTCTTATTCAAAATATGGACAAAAATATTTACAAAAATGTGAATCTTCTTTTAAATGGTAATCAGTTAAGCTTATGAGAAAATACAAATTTTCTAGCACTAATTCTTGAGGAGCATCTATATTGGTCAACTTTGTACTAAATTAAGTCAGTCCTTTTTTGCAATTTCAATATTGACAAATAGTTTAGATCGAAGTTTTTTGATAGACGTGTATTATGCTTTATTCCATTCAAACTATCATATAATATAATTGCCTGGGGTCAAGGTATAGATTTGCAGAGAGTATTTGTTCTGCAAAAAAGAATATCGCGTATAATTTTTAATTTGGGGTAAGTATCGACATTCTTGTCGTAGTACTTTTAAAAATAAAAAAATTCTCACGGTTACATGCATTTACTTATATAAATTATTATACTCTTCGCAAATACCCAATGAAGAGTATATTGTATTCGATCGGCACATTTCTAAAACCGATAATATTGCTCGTACAGAAAAAATATTTCACATCGAATTTTGAACAACTTTCAAAATGTCCGTCCGTCCGTCCGTTCGTCTGTCTGTCCGTCTATCTGTTCGCCTGCCTGTCTGTCCGTCCGTCACGTCTCTTGTAAGCACGATAACTTAAGAACGAAAAGTCCGATTGTATTGAAATTTGGACAGTACATTAGTGTTAGCTAGAAGAAGAACCCTTTTAAAAAAATCGATCAATAAATAAAAAAGTTATTAATTTTTTAAATAAAAAAAAATCATGTTTTGTAATAAACTAAACATGTCTAAAACTAATATTACTTACAAAAACTGCGAATAGTATCCTATAGAATGTGCAACAATTATATAAAAAAGAGCAGTAAATCGGCGAAGAGTATAATGGTTAGCTTGTTTTTATATCTCATAGCATAAAAAATAGTTTATCAACACACTGTGACAAACACGAATACAATACAAGAAACCGTAATAATTTATATGTTAATAATTTCAATTTAGCCCTATAGAAAAAGTCTCCAATATACGCTGAAAGCTATTTATTTAATAAATTGCCCACTAACGTTAACCTAGTCAAGAATGTAAACAAATTCAAATTTAAATCATTTAGTTTTTATCTAACAATGGTTTTTACTCTCCTCATGAATTTGAGAATTTTAGTTATAAAAAAAACTCGTTCAATGGTCACTTTATAGATAGCAAAACTTATTGTTTTAGTTAATTTTTAATTTAACATCTGTTTTTGACTTTATTTATTAGTACGTGTACTATTGTATGTATGTATGTTATCGTCGTAACAAGAACGGTTGGTTTTAAAAAAAACACTTTTTATTTTCGAAGTTGGTTCTTACAATTGTTGAGTTACACTTTTGTTTTTTAATATTAGTTGAATAATAATGAATATAATGTTTGAAATATTGCTACTTCATTTGATGGCGGTGAATGAAGTGGATGCCTGTTCGGCGTCCTTAATTCCCCTCTTAATCTCGGGACACGTCCCGAAAATAAGAAGGCACTTCAAAGGCACCGACTCTCGGTTAGCTGCTGATTTTCTTAGAGAGGTTCGTCTTGCCTTTGTGGTTCTCAAGAGAGAGTATGCACTTTTGTACGCGCTATAGTTCGGCCTTTACTTGACAAATGACTAACTGACTGTGACAAAGATGAGCTTGTAATGTCGTCCCATGGACTCGTGATTCCAAAAAATATATATATATATATTGATAGGGCAAATCCAAACAAAATAATTCGATACACCTCGTGGGGTTTATTTCTAAATAATATTATTCTCTACGCGAGAATATGAACTTAGTTTAGAATATCTAACTTCTATTCCAAATATAAAATATCTTTAGTTTTACCAAGATGTCTTTAATTATTTCAAATTGACTTAAATTTTTCAAAATTTCTCTAAATTTCTATGCCTTTCTATATATTCCTATAAATTGCCAGAACTATAACGTTATCGAAAAATAAAAGAATAGAATTTCAAATAGCCACATGGTTATTAGCAAAAAAAATATTATGCACTGAAAGTGCCTTTGTTTATGATAAACACAAAAATAGAATTTAATTACCTCAATAAGTGATCATGCACATGCACACAGTAAAAGATATCACAGAAGTAGACAATGTCTCGTTCATCTCTAATACTGGGCTTCTAGTTAGTGGCAAAACAGAACGTAAAAAGACATTGTCTATATTGCTTTGCAATAAAGAAAACTTGAGGAGTTGATCCCTCTCCAATCTAGTACTGCCCCTTAGTTAATAATGGAACAACAACAAATTGGTGTTCACGTTTTGTAAAGAAAATTAATTTGCTATGACTAGGGTTATTTGAAGATCTTTATAGATACCGATCTTAGACTAATTTTTATACGGTGAAAATTTGCAAATGATAAATAATAAAATGTGTTATGTGTTCAATATTATTTCTTAAAGCTATAAGGTTGGTAATCATACAGAGTGACAGGAATAACATTTGAAAATAGAAATCTGATTTTTATCAAAGACAAAAATTGTAACAGGCTTGTTACAACGCTTGTTAGAACGATGTCCTTAATAATCTAATTCATAATGATCTGATTAGAAATGGTCTTAGAATGATCTTAGAATGATTAATGATTAATGATGGCTCTATACAAATCTATTCTTACTTATAAGTTTGGTAATGACAAGTTGCATAAATTGAAGGTTAGTTATTTACATACAGCCAGGCGTTTTATAACATTCTAAACCTATTTCAACTAAAATATTTATATACGATTACTAAGTATACTTCCACTCCACTACGTGGATGTGGAAATAAAACTGTTTCTATTTCTATCAAATTACGTTTATTTCATTGCATACCAATGGAATGGAACCCTAGCAATGTCTAATATAGTTGAATTAGATAGACATTAGACGTTTTCGAGATGGAATAAAACAGTTCGTGAGTCGGGCATTATGAAACACAATGGATCTTCGTGTGTGGTGAAACCGAAAACTGCCTGCAGTACACGGAAACGCTCCCACTTGACAATGTTTACTGCTGTTTGTAGTCACTACTTTTTTACAGATTAATAGTATCTCCTTTTATTGATCGAATTTATGTACTATTCATTCTCGAGTTAAAAATTCTCGAAAATGATTACTCATTATTTGGCCATAAAAATTATTAACTTCGTTTAAGTATATAATAATAATAATAATAATAATAATAATAATAATAATAATAATAATAATAATAATGGAGTGATGACAAAGCATCTTACGAATAACCTCGAAAAAATAGGCCTAAGAAGATCTCTGTACATGGAAATACAAAAGGCTGCCATTCTCCAAACTTGCCACATCGTTAGAAAATTTCTTAACAACTGGGCTGCATGGGACTGATTGAAATATCTCCCCATGCCGCTCTATATAGCCTTATCCTCGACACTACAAAAAGGACAGGCGAATTACCCAGTTTCAAAGCTGAGAACAAAGTGAAAAAAAAAATAATAATAATAACAATAATAGCAAACCGACACGTAGTCGAGAAAACACTAACAATAATAATAACCTCAGATGCATGGTTTGCATCCGGTCCGTGTAACTATACCTACCTTAACTAGGTGGTGATGCGCACAGAAGACAATAATAATAATAATAATAATAATAATGGGGTGCAGAAATGCGGACCGACATCCTCCTCGCAGTGCACCCTGGGCAGAGAGGGGAAACCCTCTCTGGCAAATGTCGGACGTGGGTTCCCATGACTAACCATCCTGGGGACTCAAGTTTCTGGTTTTCGACCAACACAGAGATCAGGCTCCTCAAAATCGACCCCAATCGGATAGGGGTCGGAGACACGTGGGAGGGGCCTTACCGGACGGTCTCATCGATGACGACCTGGCTATGTTACAAGGACGCTTTAGGTGGACAAGGGAACTACGGGATGATTTGCTAGACTGCTATGAGAGCAGCGAACCTGAGCGCAGGGGGTACACGGCGCGACTACACCGGTTGTGGTGCGATATGCACCCGGAATATCGCGCCTTCTCTCAACAACATCAGAGAGATCAAGTATCCTTCCTGCGCAGAACAAGTTATCAAAGGGCACCCCGTCAGCAGGAAGAACTGCCAGCCGCATTACCACCGCGGCAACCAGCTGCTGACGCAGAATATCCCCTGGAGTACGACGATGTCACCCTCAGGACGAGGGTTAGCCTTAACACCAGGGTTAACCCAAAGCCACAAGACCTGGCAAGAATGGATTCGTTAATCGATGAGGAAATTCCAGAAGATGCCAACATATGGCAGATCAACAGTGCCGTGTACGCTGCCGCCAGACAACTCGTCCCCCAGCAACGCCTGGTGTTGGACAAGGTCGAGAAGACTAAGCGGCGCGTACAAAAAATCGAGGCGAAAATTAAATCGGCGAAACACGCGTCTCGAATCCAGAGTGTGGTAGAGTATTTAACGGCAGCTAAGAAGCCTTTTACGTCGAAAATCCGGCGTATAGTTGCCGGGTTAAGACGACAACACCACACTCTCAATCGGACAGTGCTGCAGACGATCAAGCAGCACTGTCTAGATAGGATTCGAGCACTTAAGGTCATTAAAAAATCTTTGGCCAGACGAGCGCGGAGCATGGAACAAAACCATCCGCCGTCTGTTGAGAATGTCGAAGCCTTCTGGGAAGGAATCTACGAGACTACGAGTCCATTTGACAATGACACTTCGAAGCCCTCTGTCACAGACTTTTAGAAGAGCAAGACGAAGTGCGCCCGGCGATCAGTACGGAAGAAGTCCAGCAGGCGCTTGTTGCCACTAAAAACTTCACTGCCCCGGGCCCAGACGGCATAAACAACTGGTGGTGAAAGAAATTTCCTTCCACTCACCGCCGTCTGGCTAGAGTTTTCAACTCGTGGTTGAACGAGGGGCAGCAGATTCCGGACTGGTTTGCCGAAGGGCGAACTGTACTGATCCCCAAAAAGGGGGACCTGTCCAACCCGAAAAACTACAGACCGATCACTTGCCTCAAGTTATTTACGCCAGGACTATGAGGTCAGTTGAGCCTGTATTTCAAGAGATATACGAACAGCGAGGCAGTAAAAAAGGTGTGGCAGGCTGCAAAGAGAACCTATTGATAGACCGCTGTATTGCTCAAGATTCTGTGCAATACAAGCGTAATATGTCAATGGCGTGGATCGATTACCGTAAGGCATTCGATACATCACATGCATTATTGTTACACCTGCTTCAATGCCTTGCAGTACCTGCCCCAATAGTGAGATGCATTAAACAACTGATGCCACTCTGAAGAAGCCGCTTCACCGTAACATCTGGTGCTCAGCGGATTTCGACAGAGCCGGTATCATTTAGGAGAGGAGTTTTCCAGGGCGACTCCCTCAGTCCTCTCCTATTCTGCATCTCACTGCTGCCATTGTCTGTGGAACTACGTCAGACCCGCGGATACCAATGTGGATCACCCAGCAACCGGAGGCACAAGGTCACCCATTTATTCTATATGGATGACCTAAAACTGTATGCCTCCGGAGAGGGCGAACTCCAAAACTCTCTTAGGGTGGTCCAAGAATACACGCGGGCTATTGGCATGGAATTTGGGTTGGACAAATGTGCAGTCGTCCACCTCAAGAGAGGACGATACGGGCTATTCCCTTAAGATGCGCAGCTGGCAGACGGAAGCATCCTAAGACGTCTGGATGCCGGAGAGACCTACACGTATTTGGGTGTGCAACATCACATCCAGGACGTAAAAGAAATTAAGGACACTCTCCGCGGCAAGTACAGACACCGGCTCCGAAAGATTTGGTCTTCCGAACTTTCGGGAAATAACAAGGTGTCTGCGACTAATATACTTGCCATTCCAATTCTGCTGTACTCCATTGGAGTAGTCAAGTGGACAGAAGATGAGCTGCGTCAATTGGATAGGGATACCCGCAAGATGATGCATATTCACAGAAGCATTCATCCTAGATCGCCCGTTCCTCGAGTGTACCTCCCACGTCAACGGGGGGGGGGGGGGGCAGAGGACTCTTGAGCCTGGAGTGCATGCATGGCAGAGTAGCGCTGAGTATGGCATGTAACATCTTGAGGAGCTCAGATCCACTCCTGCGGTTAGTGAGAGATCATGAAACCGTAGGAGTGGGCGGATTTTTACTTAAGGCAGCCCGCAGGGCCGCGGATGATCTCGATCTCGTTTTCGACTTCAGGCGAAGAGGCAGGCGAGGTGCTGATGCACAGTCAGTAACTGAGCTTCCACCAAATCGCCTGACAACCCAAATTAAAGTTGCCGAGCAGAGAAATCTGTTCAGGCAGCATGTCGATAAACCCATGCATGGAGTGTTCTACAACAACATAGAGACACTGGGTTTATCGACAAAGCTGAACTTCGCATTCCTGAGGTCAGCAGGGCTAAAGTAGGAGGCCGAGGGATTCATTGTGGCCTGCCAAGATGGTGTTATTAACACCTTGGTCTACCGCAGTCGTGTTATGGGTGTAGAGGTCCCCGACCTAAATTGTAGGACCTGCCATCAGGCGCTGGAGTCGCTCATGCATTTACTATCTGCATGTCCGATTTACGCGACTTCGGTCTACATCCACAGACATAACGCAACTTTACGAGTGCTGTATTACCATCTTCGGCACTCGTACGAGGTAGACCGAACACCTGTGCTGCCTTATGTTCCCGGAGAGATCCAGTCCGTTGTCGAGAACGAGAAGTGCCGAATTTATTGGAACTACTCGTTCCCGACCGTCAGGCTGATTCAACAAGTTTGACATAGTCCTCCTCGACCACCAGACCAAGGCGATGTATGTCATCGAGTTCTCGGTACCTGCCGAGACAAACATCACCTTGAAGGAGGAGGAGAAACGGACTAAATACCGAGATCTCCGATATGAGCTCCTAGCGGTCCTACTCGGTCAAGATGGTCGTCCTGATCATCGGCGTTCTTGGTGGGATGAGGCCTACGCTGCTCTCAGCATTGAAGACCATACCGGCCTGCCAAAAATCAGCCGAATGATTGGCAGGCCAAATGCAGAAGGCAGTCGTCTTGGGGTCCCTGCGTCTACTTAGGGCACACGATTCTGGAATCTACAACCACTAACACTGCGGGATGTGGGAAGTGGTTGTAGATAACTCGCTGGCGCTTTTCTCGAGAGAATATCGGAGACACGGGAGAACTGTCCAGCATCGCTAACGCGAAAAAAAAAATGATAATAATAATAATCAGCAATCCCGAATAATAATAATAATAATAAGAAAGAACCAACTTGTATACATTGTCCCATCTTTTATACATGGATGATCTAAAATTGTACGCTTCGTCGAACAATCGACTCAAAGGTCTCCTTGAAACAACAGCAAGATTTAGTAAAAACATGTATGCAATTTGGTACCGATAAATGCAAAACGTTGCATATCGAAAAAGGAGTGATTACTGATAATTGATAATTGAGGCGCAAGAGGCCATAGAGAGTATGGAAAATAGCGATCTGTACAAATATCTTGGTTTTCAGCAATCTGTGGGCATTAAAGATACACTTATGAAAGATGATATAATGGAAAAGTATGTACAGAGAGTTAAGGAAATACTGAAATCTCAACTTAACAGTCACAACAAATTTAAAGCACTTAATACCTACGCAATTCCAGTACTTACTTACACTTTTGGAGTGCTTAGATGGAGTACAACAGACACAGAAAGGCTAGGTACAAGAACGCGTAAAGTGTTTACCCAATTCCGAATCTATCACCCCAAAAGTGCAATAGAGAGAACAACGTTGCCGAGAACAGTAGGGGGTAGGGTACTAGCTGACCTCATAACTTAATGTGGCAACAAATAAAGGACTGCGATAGTATTTTTATAGAAAACAAGATATAACGCTTCACAATGCCATCGTACGAACTGATCGAGGTTTTACTCCACTGGATCTAAGAAACAACGAACTTAATGTTGAAGAGAAAATTGTATCTGATCAGCAAAAACTTGAGATCTTAACTTGGAAAGAACTGCACGGTAGACACTATAAATTGGAACAGCCTCACGTCGACAAAAATGCGTCGCACAACTGGCTGAGAGGTGGCTACCTGTTCGCTGAGACTGAGGGATTCATGGTTGCCATACAGGACGAAGTAATGTCTTTAAGAAACTATCTTAAGTACATAGTCAAAGATCCTCACATACGGTCAGATTTGTGTAGGAGATGTGGGATAGCATCAGAGAAAATCTAACATGTTATTGCTGGTTGTCAAGCCTTAGCCAACACAGATTATCTGCATAGTCACAATCAAATTGCTCGCATAATTCACCAACACTTGGCTCAGAACCATAAACTTGTTAATATAGAGGCACCCTACTACAAATATGAGCCGTGTATTGTATTAGAAAATACCACGTCCAAACTCTACGGGGATAGATCAATTACAATTGACCGTAGAGTGCCGAGCAACAGACCAGATATGTTTCTCTCTAAGAAAGTCACCAAAATAACATACCTAATTGATGTAGCAATCCCAAATTCTAATAACATCCAAAGAAACATTACAGATAAAATTAATAAATATACAGAGTTGGCAATAGAAATAAAAAGAATTTGGAAACAAGAGAAAGTAATGTAATGTAGTACCATTAGTTATGTCCGCAACTGGAGTATCGCCGCTACTTTTTAAAGACTCGCTGAAGCAAATTGATTTACCAGAAGTGCTACAAAACATCATACAAAAATCTGTGATTCTGAACACGTGCAACACCGTCAGAAAACATCTTGCCCAATAATATTTTCTTGCTGAAAGGCCGAAAATATTATAGTGACCCTAGATGCATGGTTTGCATCCGGTTCGTGTAACGATACCTACCTCAGATAGGTAGTGATAAGAACCGAAAATAATAATAATAATAATAATAATAATAATAATAATAATAATAAGGGTACGGAAAACGGATCGGCAGCCCCCACGCGGTGTACCTGGACAGGCAGAGGTAACTCTACCTGACAGATGTCGGACGTGGGTCTCAGGGCTAACCACTCTGAGACTCTTTTTCTCTGGTTCTACCTCTCAGAGAAAGGGCCCCTCACAATCGACCTCGCTCGGATGGAGGTCAGAGACAAGTTGGAGGGGCCTTACCGGATGGTCTCAATGGAAACGACATACGCAATGTACATGGACGCTTTAGGTGGACCAGGGAACTCCGGGATGACTTGCTGACCTGCTATGAGAGCAGCGAACCTGCGCGCAGGGGGTACATGGCGCGATTGCACGAAATCTGGTGTGATCTGCACCCAGAGCATCGCGCCTTCTCTGAACAACAGCTCAGAGATCAAGTATCCTTCCTGCGCAGATCAGGCTACGTAAGGGCGCCTCGTCAGCAGGGACATGTGCCAGCCGCACTGCCACCGCGGCAAATCGCAGCTGACGAGGAACATCCCATAGAGTACACTGATGTTGACTTAAGGACGAGGGTTAGCCTTAACAGCAGGGCTACCTTAAAGCCACAAGACCTGGCACGGATGGACGCTGTTATCGATGAGGAACTACCAGAAGACGCCGACATTTGGCGGATCAACACTGCTGTGTACAACGCTGCTAGCCAACTCGTCCCCCGCGAAAGGGCAACCAGAGCCCCATGCGGTATCGAGAAGGCTAAGCGGCGTGTACAAAAGATCGAAGGCAAAATACAGTTGGCCAGACAACACGCTTCTCGAATCCAGAGTGTAGTGGAATGCATAACAGCTGGCAAGGCATTCACGCCTAAAGTCCGGCGAACAGCAGCCGGCCTAAGACGCCAACACCACACACTAAATCTAACAGTGATGCTTACTATTAAGCAACACTGTTTAGATCGGATTCGAGCGCTCATTGCTATCAAGAAAACACTAATAAGGCGGGTAAGGAGTATGGAGCAAAATACACTGTTCCGTACGAACCCTTCCCGCCTATTTCAAGAGCCACAGCGTGTTGTCGACAATCCGCCAGCTGTAGCAGATGTCGAACGCTTCTGGAAGGGAATTTACGAAACGACACGTCCGTTCGATAGAAACACTCCAGCAATAGCACACTTCGAGGTTCTTTGCCACAGAACCTTAGAGAGCCAGAAGAGGTGTGCCCGGCAATCAGTTCAGAGGAAGTTCAACAAGCTCTTGTTGGGGCCAAGAACTTCGCTGCACCGGGCCCAGACGGAATAAACAACTGGTGGTGGAAAAAATTTCCTTCCACCCACCGTCGTCTGGCCCGAGTTTTCAACACGTGGTTGAACGAGTGGCAGCAGATTCCTGACTGGTTTGTCGAGGGACGTACCGTGCTAATCCCCAAAAAGGGAGATCTGTCCGACCCAAGGAATTATAGGTCGATCACTTGTCTGAACTCCTGTTACAAGTTATTTACACGTATCTTGTATGCTAGGACGTTACGGCAGGTTGATCCGGTCTTCCAACAGATTTACGAGCAGCGTGGTGCCAAGAAGGGCATGGCGGGCTGTAAAGACAGCCTGCTGATAGACCGCTGTATTACGCAGGATTCTGTGCAGTACAAGCGGAATCTATCGATGGCTTGGATTGACTATCGCAAGGCATTTGACACAACATCGCACGAACTATTGTTGCATTTGCTCAAGTGTCTTGCGGTAGCAGAACCACTAGTGAGATGCATAGAACAACTGCTGCCTCTCTGGAAGACTCGCTTCACCATAACATCCAGTGCACAGCGGGTTACAACAGAGCAGGTGGCATTCCGAAGAGGAGTTTTCCAAGGAGACTCTCTGAGTACCCTCCTCTTTTGCATCTCACTGCTGCCGTTATCTGTTGAGCTCCGCCAAACTCGCGGGTATCACTGTGGACCACCCAGCAACCGGAGGCATAAGGTCACTCATCTATTCTACATGGATGACCTTAAACTGTATGCCTCCGGAGAGCACGAACTCCAAAATGCTCTAAGGGTGGTCGAGCAGTACACGCGGGCCATTGGTATGGAGTTCGGGTTGGACAAGTGCGCGGTCGTTCAACTCAAGAGAGGACGATGCGGGGACTTTGCTGAAGACGCGCAACTCGCAGACGGAAGCATCCTGAGACATCTGGATGCCGGAGAGACCTACACATACCTGGGTGTGGAGCAACATCACATCCAGGATGTGCAACAAGTGAAAAAATCTCTCCGCGGCAAGTACAGAAGCCTACTCCGAAAGATTTGGTCATCCGAACTTTCGGGGAAAAACAAGGTATCTGCCACTAATATGCTTGCCGTTCCTGTTCTGCTCTACTCCTTTGGAGTAGTCAAATGGACTGTAGATGAGCTGCGCCAATTGGACAGAGGTACCCGCAAGATGATGAATATCCATAGGAGCATTCATCCTAGATCGTCCGTCCCTCGTGTGTACCTCCCACGAAATCGGGGGGGCAGAGGGCTCTTGGGGTTGGAGTGTATGCATGGCAGAGTGGCACTGAGCATGGCATGTAATGTCCTTAGGAGCTCAGACCCGCTCCTGCAATTAGTGAGAGATCACGAAAACGCAGGGGTGGGTGCAGGATTGTTTAAGGCAGCAAAAAGAGCCGCAGATGAACTTGGTCTCGTATTCGACGATAGGCGAGGTGGCCGGCGCGGTGCTCATCCAGAGTCAGTCACTGAACTACAGCCAACTCGTCTGAAGGCCCAAATAAAAGCTGCCGAGCAGGAACTTCTGTTTAGGCAGCACGTCGATAAACCCATGCACGGTGTATACTATAAGAACGTAGAAACACTGGGTTTGTCGACCAGGCTGACATTTGCCTTTTTAAGGTCAGCCGGGCTAAAGTCGGAGACCGAGGGATTCATTGTGGCCTGCCAAGATGGTGTAATTAACACGTTGGTCTACCGAAGCCGCGTAATGGGTGTAGAGGTTCCTGATATAAGCTGTAGGACCTGCCACCAGGCGCAGGAGTCGCTCATGCATTTACTTTCTGCATGTCCGATATATGCGATTTCGGCCTACATCCAACGCCATAACGCGGCGTTACGGGTGCTGTACTATCATCTACGGCACTCGTACGGGATAGACCAAACACCAGCGCTGCCTTACGTCCCCGGAGATATTGAGTCCGTTGTCGAAAACGAGAGGTGCCGAATTTATTGGAACTACTCGTTTCCGACAGTCAGGCTAATTCAGGCCAACAAACCTGACATAGTCCTCCTCGACCATCAAAACAAGGTGATGTTTGTGATCGAGTTCTCGGCACCCGCTGAGCCAAACATCGCTTTGAAAGAGGAGGAAAAACGGACCAAATACCGTGATCTCCGGTACGAGCTCCAAGTGCTGTACCCAGGCTACTCGGTCAAGATGGTCGTCCTCATAATCGGTGTACTCGGAGGTATGAAGCCTACGCTGCTCTCAGCATTGAAGATCATACCGGCCTGCCAAAAATCAGCCGAATGGTTGGCAGGCCAAATGCAAAAGGCAGTCATCTTGGGGTCCCTGCGTCTACTTAGGGCACACGATTCTGGAATCTACAACCACTAACCCTGCGGGATGTGGGGAGTGGTTGTAGATAATTCGCTGGCGCTTCCCCCGTGAGAATATCGGAGACACGGGAGAACTGTCCAGCATCGCTAACGCGAAAAAAAAAAAATAATAATAATAATAATAATAGGACATTAGTCCGTTCATTTCTAAATTCACCCATGTAATCACAAGTATCTTGCTGCGGCCGATACTTGTTTGTGCGCCCACTACTAGTGGAGATCTCATTCATAATAATAATAGTAATAATAATAATAATAATAAGTAGAGAGTACTTCCAAAGTCGACAATCTGAGCTGCATCAAGCCGTGGTCCTAGCTGATAAAAAATTTACTCCACTCAATCTTAGCTGTGTTAACTATCTGTCTAACCTATCTCCCATATCACAGCAACAGAAAATAACAAACTGGGCTTCAAAAGAGTTGCACGGGAGATTCCATAAGGATCTGCATTCTGATGGAGTTGATAAGGATGCATCGTTAACTTGGCTAAACAACGGACAACTATTCCCTGAGACCGAAGGATTTATGTTAGGTATTCAAGATCAGGTCATTAACACAAGAAACTACGAAAAGTACGTGATAAAAGCAAACGTGGAAAATGACAAATGTAGAAAATGTAACACCTATGGTGAAACTGTGGACCACGTTGTCGGGTTGTCCCACTTTAGCCAAGTCAAAGTATATAGAGAGGCACAACAAGGTCGCTGCGATAATTTACATCGGACTAACTGAGATGCTAGGGTTGAACAAATTAGATCGGACACCGTACTATAATTTCGAACCGCCACCTGTAATTGAAGACGAGAACTATAAGATCTACTGGGACAAAACAATTCTAACAGACCGAACAGTAAACCACAATAGACCCGATATCACTCTAGTCAATAAAAAAGACAAACAAACACTACTAATTGACGTGTCAATTCCGAGTAACCACAACATGATAGAGAAATACCACGAGAAGATCCAGAAATACACAGAACTCAAAATGGAGATCCAAAGGTTGTGGCATATGGAGCAGGTCCAGATTGTTCCTTTGATCGTGTCAGCGATGGGGCTAATTCCTATTACTTGGAAAGAAGAATTAAGTAAATTACGTTTGCCAAAAAACATGTATGAGAAAATGCAAAAGTCAGTAGTTCTGGATGCTGTACACATTATGCGATCTCTCTGCAGCAGTTGATGACAACAGTAGTGGTCTTGACATAATTCGTGTCCGACCACTGCCAGGCACTTTTCCAATTAAGGAGCTTTATTAAAAATAATAATAATAATAATAATAATAATAATAATAATAATAATAAGATAATACACCAGAACCTTGCCATCAAGCATAACCTGATTGAAAACAGCTTGCCATACTACAAATACAAACCTGAGCCTGTGCTAGAGTCTGATAGGTTCAAACTTTACTACGACAGATCTATTGTTACGGACCGAACCATCCATAATAACAGACCTGACATAGTCCTTCAAGACAAAAGAGAAAAGACCGCCTACTTAATAGATATTGCTATCCCAAACACTAACAACGTCCAAAAAACAATAACAGCAAAACATCAGAAGTACACGGAATTGATGGAAGAGATAAATCGGATGTGGGGTATGGACAATGTATATATAGTACCCATTGTACTGTCAACCACCGGCGTCATCCCTATGAGTTTACACGAAAACATCAAAAAATTAAATTTACACAAGAGTGCTTATATAAACTTACAAAAAGCTGTGATTCTAGGAACAACAAGAATAGTCCGCAAGTTCTTGAATCAAACATGAGGGTGCTTGGCTTAGCCCGTACCTGATGAAAAATTGCCAGCATAGAAAGAGCTGAGAACAACAGAGATAATAATAATAATAATAATAATAATAATAATAATAATAATTGTAAGATGTGATTACAATCATTCACCGCTCTCTCTAGCTGAAGACCGAGTTGTAGAAGCGCCCCGATCTATAAAGCAAATCGAGGAGGAATGGGCAGGCAATGCCCTACATGGTCGATACGCTGCAGATCTAAATAGTGAGGAAGTGGATAAAAGATTATTTGTAAAATACTTAACTGATGGACACCTGCAAGCCGAAACAGAGGGATTCATCGGTGCAATACAGGATCAGATGGTACCTACCAGAAATCACAGGAAGTATATCCATAAAGAGAACATTAAATCGGAGAAATGCAGATTATGTTCCACAACAACTGAATCAATCCAACACCTGTCTTCTGGCTGCACATACCTTGCCCCAAAAGATTATATGGACAGACATAATAAAGTTGCTGGAATAATCCATTAGGAAATCTGTAAAAGAAACGAGTTAATCAAAAACATAACACCGTACTATAAATACTCACCTTGTGCCATCCTTGAAAATAACAAAATCAAAGTGTGCTGGGACACACCTATTATAACGGATAGAGAGGTACGACATAACAAACCGGATATTCTGATAATACATAAGAAAGATAAATGGGCCCAAATCATAGATATATCAATACCACTCGATAGCAACGTCAAGATGGCAAGAAATGGAAAATTATTAAAGTATCAGGACTTAGCGCATGAACTAAAGCACATATACCAGCTAAACAGTGTTAACATCTTGCCTGTCGTAATATCAAGTAACGGGTTAGTGGACAAACACCTACCTACTAATCTGGGAAAAATGGGGGTGTTAGATGGGGATAAGCACCTTGGCACAAAAAGCTGTCATACTATCGACATGACGCACTATTCGCCGTGTGCTAGCCACTGTCGGAAACGTTGACCTCTAGAGGCCCCGAATCAGTCAGAAGTGACACCACCAACGTAAGTTGTGAAAAAATAATAATAATAATAATAATAAAACCAAAGTAATACCAGTTATAGTAGGGGCACTAGGAACTGTTAAAATAGGTTTCCAGAATAATATCGAAAAGCTACCAGGAAAAATCTGTCCATCACAAGTACAAAAAATAGCTCTACTCGGTACTGCCCACATTATTCGTAAAGGTCTTTCTATAGAATAGGCACGCAACAGCCAACACTAAACCTTAGGACTCAGGTAGAGTCCCGGTTAATGGGGAACCAGTAATAAGCTGAGAGAAAGAAATAAATAATAATAATAATAATGTGTGATGTGCTCGATGTTCGGTCGTAAATTGCTGACCAAACATCGAGCACATCATCCAAAGTCAGCAGTTGAAAGGCTTATATTACCTCGGAGTAAAGGAGGACGTGGACTAGCTGATATTAAGTGGCTATGTCAGAAACAGATCACCAACCTCCAGCAATATTTGCTTAGTCAAAACTCCCAATTGCATCACGTGGTAGCTGAAGCTGATAGGTTTTACACCCCTCTAGATCTCCACCATGCTCATTCAGAAGACATGGAAATGGACAGTGCTCGATTGGCAAACACTTTCCGATGTTGGGCTGAGAAGCAGTTGTATGGGAGGCATGCTTATGACCTAAGAAGGCCTCAAGTAGACGAGGAGGCATCAAACGCTTGGCTGCACGATGGAGGCATATTTACAGAGACCGAGGGCTTCATGATAGCCATACAAGACCAGGTGATTGCCACAAAGAATTATCTGAAGTTCATTGTCAAGGTGGATATGGACAACGATAGGTGTAGGCGATGTCAACAGGCTTCTGAGACCATCCAACACATAACTGGGGCTTGTCAGGCATTAGCTGCTTCCGATTATCTAAAGCGGCATAATCAGGTGGGAAGGATAATCCATCAATCTCCAATCATCAGCACTTATCTTCGGGATGCACGTATCTTGCACCAAGAGATTACTTGGATCGCCATAACAAAGTCGTCGGAATAATACATCAAGAACTCTGCAGTAAGTATGGGCTAATTACAAACAAGACCCAGTACAACAGACCTGACATAATGGTACTCACGATACCCCTGGATGAAAATATTAGAAACGCTAGGACGGAGAAAAAAGCAAAATACCAAGATCTTGCCAACGAACTGCGAGATATATATGAGCTCCAAAAAGTCTCCATCATCATATCATCTGATAGTCTGATTGAGACAAATACTGCGACCAATCTGAAAAAAATGGGACTAGATAATCCAGTCCACGTAGTCAGTTTTGCTCAAAAAGCTGCAATCTTAGCCACCTGCAGCACGATCCGTCGGGTCCTGGCTCACCCGTGAGAGGTTGGCACAGCTGCCCCTTTCCACGGGTTCTTCCACCGGCTAAAGCTGTGATAAAAAAAATAATAATAATAACGAAAAACGAGACTACAAAGAGATAATAGTAATAATAATAATTCGGAGTACTGAAATACAACGACACCGACCTCAATGGCCCGGACAGACTCACCCGTCGATTCTTAGTGAAATTCAGAATCCACCATCCACAATCAGCCGTGGAAAGAGTGTATGTCAAGAAAAACGAAGGAGGACGAGGACTTATTAATATCTTAGAATTATCCAGGAAACAAGAGGAAAACATGAGAAAGAACTTATTTCCGAAATTTGCAAAATCGCCTCCACAGAAAAGTCGTACAGGTGGATCAAAATTACACGGCTCTGAAAGTGAACCAGGATATAAGAAATTTCCAAGAGCGGCAACCACCGAACGTCACGTGGAGGGGAAAAGTGCTTCATGGCAAATACCCAAAGGTGTTGGACGCGGAAAGTACCGACAAACGTGGCTCGCTGAACTGGCTGAAGAAGGGACAGTTATACCCTGAAACGGAAGGTTTTATGACGACAATACAGGACTGCGTAGTGCGCACTCGTAATTATGAAAAACATGTATTAAATAAGAACGTCGTTGACCAATGCCGCAAAAGTCAGAAACCTAATGAAATAATAGAGCACGTAATAGCAGGTTGCTCGTTTCTCTCAAATTCTGCCTATTTAGGAAGACACAACCAGATAGCAAAAATTGTCCATTCACAACTGCCGTGAAAGCACAAACTTAAAGCTAACCCTCCCGCCTATCACAAATACAAACTCGAAGCGGTTTTAGAAAATCAACACCATCTATTGTATTGGGATATACCTATCATTACAGACCGAACGATCGAAAATAACCGTCCTGATATAGTCATTATTGAGAGGCAGCTGAAAAAGGTTACAATAATAGATATAGGGTGTCCTCTTAGTCACAATCTAATTAAAACCGAAGCGGAAAGGATGACGAAGTACGAAAATCTTGCCATTGAAATGAAATACATCTGGAATATAGATAAAACCGAAATAGTTCCCATCGTTATATCTGCCACATCTGCCAAATTTCTTAACAACTAGGCTGCATGGGACTGATTGAATTATCTCTCCATGCCGCCGTATCTAGCCTTGTCCGCGACACTACAAAAAGGATAGGCGAATATTACCCAGCTTCAAAGCTGAGAACAAAGTGTAAATAATAATAATAATAGTAATAATAATAATAATAATAATAACCAAATATCGTGATCTCCGGTACGAGCTCCAAGTGCTGTACCCAGGCTACTCGGTGAAGATGGTCGTTCTAATAATCGGTGTACTCGGAGGTATGAAGCCTACGCTGCTCTCGGAACTGAAGACCATACCAGCCTGTCGGAAATCAGCCGAATGGCTAGCAGGCCAAATGCAGAAAGCGGTCGTCTTGGGGTCTCTTCGCCTACTTAGGGCACATGAATCTGGAATATACAGACACTAACCCCACAGGTCGTGGGGAGTGGCTGTTATTATCGCCGGCGCGGCTACTGTTTGGTATCGGTCGGAAAGCACGGAAGCCCTGTCCGACAACGGTGAAACCGAAAAAAAAAAAAAAATAATAATAATAATAATAATAATAATAATAATAATAATAATAATAATAAGAAATTTCATTCCACTCACCGCCGCCTGGCTCGAGTTTTCAACTCGTGGTTGAACGAGGGGCAGCAGATTCCGGACTGGTTTGCCGAAGGGCGAACTGTACTGATCCCCAAAAAGGGGGACCTGTCCAACCCGAAAAACTACAGACCGATCACTTGCCTCAATTCCTGCTACAAGTTATTTACACGTATCTTGTACGCCAGGACTTTGAGGTCAGTTGAGCCTGTATTCCAAGAGATACACGAGCAGCGAGGCAGTAAAAAAGGTGTGGCAGGCTGCAAAGAGAACCTATTGATAGACCGCTGTATTGCTCAGGATTCTGTGCAATACAAGCGTAATCTATCAATGGCGTGGATCGATTACCGTAAGGCATTCGATACAACATCACATGCATTATTGTTACACCTGCTCCAATGCCTTGCGGTACCTGCCCCAATAGTGAGATGCATTGAACAACTGATGCCACTCTGGAGAACCCGCTTCACCGTAACATCTGGTGCTCAGCGGATTTCGACAGAGCCGGTATCATTTAGGAGAGCAGTTTTCCAGGGCGACTCACTCAGTCCTTTCGATAACGAGCAGGTTAAGCTGTATTGGAATAGGGAAATTAGTACTGACAGAACAATAACGCACAACAAACCAGACATAACACTGAGACTCAAACATATGAAAGCCACGTACCTTATTGAAATATCCATTCCTAATAGCAACAACTTAAAGAAAAAACATCATGAAAAAATCGAAAAATATAAACCACTGGCAGAAGAAATCCGAAAACTGTGGAACCAGAGCTCCGTTCACATTGTACCTATTATAATATCAGCAACTGGCCTAATTCCTAAAACACTCCATGAGAGCTTAGCACGTCTCCAAATAGATCCACATGTATACATTGAAGCACAGAAGAACATCATAATAGATACAACAAGCATAGTTAGGAAGTTCATGCAACCCACATAAAGATAATAGTAGTTACTAACCAACATACAGATAAGATAATGGTTACTATGTTAGTGTTTGGCTAAAGGAAAGCCCGCATTAACATAAAAGGAACCGACGGCAAAGTCGAGAGAATTAAAAAATAATAATAATAATAATAATAATAATAATAATAATAATAAAATTATTAAACTATCAGGACTTAGCGCATGAACTATAGCACATATACTAGCAAAACAGTGTTAGCATCTTGCCTGTCGTAACATCAAGTAACGGGTTAGTGGACAAACACCTACCTACTAATCTGGGAAAAATGGGGGTGTTAGATGGGGATAAGATAATCACCTTGGCATAAAAAGCTGTCATACTATCGACATGCCGCACTATTCGGCGTGTGCTAGCCACTGACGGAAATATTGACCTCTAGAGGCCCCGAATCAGTCAGAAGTGACACCACCAACGTAAGTTGTGGAAAAAAAATAATAATAATAATAAGTGCTGTACCCAGGCTACTCAGTCAAGTTGGTCGTCCTCATAATCGGTGTACTCGGACGTATGCCTACGCTGTTCTCAGGATTGAAGATCATACCAGAAATCTGCTGATTGGTTGGCAGGTCAAATGCAGAAAGCAGTCATCTTGGGGTCCCGTCGCCTGTTTAGAGCACATGATTCTGGAATCTACAGTCACTAACCCTGCGGGATGTGGGGAGTGGCTGTGGATATATTGCTGGCGCTTTTTCTGTGTGATGTCGGAGGCCATGGAAAGACTGTCCAGCGTCGGGAAACCGAAAAAGAAAATAATGAAAAGGACGAGGGTTAGCCTTAACAGCAGGGTTGCCATAAAGCCACAAGACCTGGCACGGATGGACGCTGTCATCGATGAGGAATTACCAGAAGACGCCGACGTTTGGCAAATTAACTGTGCAGTGTACAACGCCGCCAGCCGACTTGTTCCCCGTAACAATACAACCAATTCCTCTAACGGTATCGAGAAAACTAAGCAGCGTATTCAAAAAATCGATGGCAAGATACAGTTGGCAAGACAACACGCTTCTTGAACTCAGACTGTGGTGGAACACGTAAAAACCGGCGAGGCCTTTACGCCCAGAATTCGGCGTATAGCTGCCGGACTACGCCGCCAACACCACACTCTAAATCTCGCAGTAATGCTTACAATTAAGCAGTACTGTCTAGATAGGATTCGAGCGCTTATGGTTATTAAGAGAAAGTTTAAAAAGTGGGTGAGGAGTACGGAGCAAAACTCGTTGTTCCGTACAAATCCTTCCTGTCTATTTCAAGAGCCACAGCGTGTTGTCGACAATCCGCCAGCTGTAGCCGAAATCGAAGGCTTCTGGAAAGGAATCTACGAAACGACACATCCATTCAATAGCAACACTCCAGCAATAGCACACTTCAAAGCTCTCTGCCACAGAACCTTTGAAGAGCCAGAAGAGGTGTGCCTGGCAATCAGTTAGGAAGAAGTCCGACAAGCTTTTGTTGGTACCAAGAACTTTGCTGCTCCGGGTCCAGATGGCATTAATAACTCATGGTGGACAAAATTCACCTCCACACACACAGGCGTCTGGCCCTAGTTTTCAATACGTGGTTGAATGAAGCTCAGCAGATCCCGGACTGGGTTATCAAGGGACGTACCGTGCTAATCCCCAAGAAGGGAGATTTGTCCGATCCAAGGAATTAGAGGAAAAACATCTGTCTGAACTCCTACTACAAGACATTTACACGTATCCTGTATGCTAGGACACTACGGCAGGTTGATCCGGTCTTCTGGTGGATTTACGAGCAGCGTGGCGCCAAGAAGGGCATGGCAGGTTGTAAAGACAGCCTGCTGATAGACCGCTGTATTACGCAGGATTCTGTGCAGTACAAGCGGAATCTATCTATGGCCTGGATTGACCATTGTAAGGCATTTGACACAACATCGCACGAACTATTGTTGCATTTGCACAAATGTCTTGCGGTAGCAGAACCACGAGTGAGATGCATAGAACAACTACTGCCACTCTGGAGAACTCGCTTCACCATAGCATCCGGTGCACAGCGGGTTGCAGCAGAGAAGGTGGTATTTAGAAACGGAGTTTTCCAGGGAGACTCTCTGAGTCCCCTCCTCTTTTGCATCTCACTGCTGCCGTTATGTGTTGAACTCCGCCAAACTCGTGGGTACCACTGTGGACCACCCAGCAACCGGAGGCACAAGGTCACCCATCTATTTTATATAGATGACCTGAAACTGTATGCCTCCGGAAAGCGTGAACTTCAGAGCGCTCTAAGGGTGGTTGAGGAGTACACACGGGACATTGGTATGGAGTTTGGGTTGGACAAGTGTGCAGTCGTTCATCTTAAGAGAGGATGATGAAGACGAGGAGCTTGCAGACGGAATCATCCTACGACATCTCGATGCCGGAGAGACCTACACATACCTGGGTGTGCACATCCAGGATGTGCAGCAAGTGAAACAATCTCTCCGCGGCAAGCACAGGTGCCTACTCCGAAAGATTTGGTCATCCGAACTTTTGGGGAAAAACAAGTTGCCTGCCACTAATATGCTTGCCGTTCCTGTTCTGCTCTACTCCTTTGGGGTAGTAAAATGGACAGTAGATGAGCTGCGCCAATTAGACAGAGGTACCCGCAAGATGATGAGTATCCATAGGAGCATTCATCCTAGATCGTCCGTTCCTCGTGTCTACCTCCCACGAAATCGGGGGGGGCCGAGGTCTCTTGCGGTTGGAGTGTATGCATAGCAGATTAGCACTGGGCATGGCATGTAATGTCGTTAGGAGCTCAGACCCACTCCTGCAATTAGTGGGAGATCACGAAAATGCAGGGGTGGGTGCAGGATTGTTTAAGGAAGCAAAAAGGACCGCAGATGAACTTGATCTCGTATTCGACGACAATCGAGGGGGCCGGCGCGGTGACCCAGAGTCAGTCACTGAACTTCAGTCACCTCGCTTGAAGGCCCAGATAAAAACTGCCGAACAGGAGCGTCTGTTTAGGTAGCATGTCAATAAACCCATGCACGGGGTGTTCTACAAGAACCTAGACACATTGGGTTTATAGACAAGGCTGACATTAGCTTTTTTAAGGTCACCTGGGCTAAAGTCGGAGACCGAGGGATTCATTGTGGCCTGTCAAGACGGTGTAATTAATACTCTGAAGCACACTACCGAAGCCACGTAATGGGTGTAGAGGTTCCTGATATAAACTGCAGGCGCCGGAATCGCTCATGCATTTACTTTCCTCATGTTCGGTATATGCGATTTCGACCTACGTACATCGCCATAACGCGGCATTACGGGTGCTGTATTATCATCTTCGGCACTCGTACGGGATAGACCAGACACCACTGCTGCCTTACGTCCCCGGAGACATCGAGTCCGTTGTCGAAAATGAGAGGTGCCGGATTTATTGGAACTACTCGTTTCCGACATCAGGCTAATTCAGGCCAACAAGCCTGACATAGTTTTCCTCGACCATCAACGCAAGGTGATGTTTGTGATCGAGTTCTCGGCACCTGCCGAGCCAAACATCAATTTAAAATAGGAGGAAAAACGGACCAAATACCGTGATCTCCGGTACGAACTCCAAGTGCTATACCCAGCCTACTCGGTCAAGATGGTAGTCCTAATAATTGGTGTACTCGGTGGTATGAAGCCTACGCTACGCTCGGAACTACAGAGCATACCGGTCTGCCAGAAATCAGCCGAATGGCTGGCAGGCCAAATGCAGAAAGCAGTTATCTTGGGGTCCCTTCGCCTTCTTAGGGCACACGATTCTGATATTTACAGTAACTAAGCCCACAGGTCGTGGGGAGTGGCTGTAATTATGGCTGGCGCGGCTACCGTGTGGTATCGGTCGGAAATCACGGAAGCCCTGTCCGGCAACGGAGAAACAGTAAAAATAATAATAATAGAGGTAGGGGGTGCTTCAGTAAGTTTTACGAACCTGCGGGCAATGCTGGTGGGAGTTTTTACTTTTGGTAGGGCCGCCCAAGTGGGTAAGGTCGTTGGGGAGAACTGAAAAGAAGTACCCTGGTAAGTGTTGCGCGCAATATACAGCCTCTGCACATGCAATACCATCGTGCGTGGTGAAGAACCACATCCGACTAGAGGTTACCCTATTTCCTACAGGGCACGATGGATCTAGGGGAGTAAACCCCGAAAAAACAATCCGTAATCCAAAGTGTTTGCCGTGCTGATGGATGAATGGCTCTACGTTAGTGAGTCTCAAGCGGCTATCTCCGGATACCTGGCGCTCTTCGGTTGTAACCTAGCCCTTCCGTGGTAAGCCTGCTCTGCTGCGGTTGAATTTATTTCAGAGCTTACTCGTGGAAACTGTATGGATATTTCTAGCAATTCTTTACAACCTTCTGTGGACTGAACTTCTGGGTCTGCAGTTGGTCAACCGAGGAAAAACAGGCCCCAAAACTGATTGCCAAGGAAAGGTGGACATAGTTCCCCGGTTTTTGGTAATAAAGAGGATTGACGAAGGTAACTTTGATAAAGTGAGCCCATTCGTCATTTCAAAGAGCCTTTTCGGTCTTGCTGGAAACCTGAAAAATAAAAAAAAATTGGAGGTCTTTTAGCAGAAACTGTTTCAGAGGCACAAGCAAGGAGATTATTAAATATTCAAAAATTAGACGCGTATAGTGTTAACGTTAAACCTCATAGATCCTTCAATAATTCCAAAGGAGTTGTTATATGTACTGACCTATTAAATTGCCCCGAAGAAGAGATCTTAGATGAGATGAAACACAAGGGGGTTATTAATGTTAAATGGATTAAAAGGAGAGTGAATGGAAAACTTATTGACAGAATCTAAATATTGTTACATATTTCCACCTTTTAGGAAACACCCAGTATGAATCCGTGGGTTCTAAAATAATTTCAACAAGAGATAAACACTAACACTTTATTTAATAATTTACTGACTATACAATACTTCAAAATAACCTTTACACTTTGTTTACTTGATATTTAACCTCACTTTTGTTACCGAACGTGACTTTCCTAAAACTTCACTTTTATAAAACTTCCTCCTCTGCGCCGGTAATCGCGCCTTATATATTCTGAAATTGCCTCTAGATCAATCAAGAATCTTCTCCCATCATACTCTAGAAAAATCCATCTCTTTCTACAAGTTTCCAGTCACTCACTATTAGGCATAGGCGTATCAATCTCTATTTCAAGGTGGTGTAATACATAACACTGTCCTCTCCTTAAGCCTGATCGTCCCAGTCAGGCAATTCAGAATCATCAGTGTATTTCGCCAGTTTATCCAAATGCACGATCTTCATCTTGGACTTTTTGCTTCGTTGAATCCGATAGACGACGTCATTAATTCGGGTAATAACAGTATATGGTCCATCCCAAGGTGGTTGAAGTTTCGGTGACCTTCCTTTCTTTCGCTGTGGGTTGTACAGCCAAACCACATCTCCTACCTTGAACCCTTCTAAACTACCCTTACGGACATATCGAGCCTTCATTCTGTTACTGGCTATGGTGATTTGGTCTCTTACTAACTCATGGACATTCCTTAGCCGTTCACTCACTTCATCTACATAGCTATTCACAGGAAGCCGTTCTCCACCTGGTGTTCCAAACATCAAATCACACGGCAGTCTAATCTCATGTCCAAATACTACACGAGCCGGAGTCTGTTTTGTAGTCTCGTGGATAGCAGCTCTATATGCCATGAGGAAAAACGGTAAAAACAGTCACGTTGATTTTTGTGAACGGCTTTAGAGAGATGTTCTTTCATAGTCTTGTTATGTCGCTCCACCATTCCATCTGATTGCGGGTGAAGGACTGTTGTCCGTGTTTTGTGTATTCCCAATAACTTGCAGATTTGCTGAAATACCCCTGACTCAAAGTTTCTCCCTTGATATGAATGCAGCTCCAGGGGTACACCAAACCGATATATCAAGTTATCTACCAAGACTTTGGCGACAGTGACCGCTTCCTGGTTCGGAATCGCATAGGCCTCCGGCCACTTACTAAAATAGTCCATGGCAACCGTATGTACTTGTTACCGTCCTTGGTTACTGGGAATGGTCCGGCTATATCGATCGCAATCCTCTCAAAAGGAGCCCCGACATTATATTGCTTCATTGCACCCCTACTTCTAATCTGCGGTCCCTTACTGGCTGCACAAATTTTACAATTACGACACCAAGCTTCAACATCTTGACGACAATTTACCCAGTAAAATCGTTCACGTACTTTATTCAGGGTCTTGTTAATGTCGAAGTGTCCACCGGATGCTCCATTATGCACTTCCTGAAGTACTTTCGGTACTCGACACCTGGGAGTCACTAGATGCATAACAACTTGCTGCCCATCTGGGCTCTCCCATGCTCTCTTTAAGAGCCCGTTCATAACTCTAAGTTAGTCCCACTGTACCCACAAAGCCTTCAATCCTACTGCTTTGTCCGAAACATCCTTCCACTCTGGTCAAATTCGTTTTTCCTTTGCTCTCAGTATAGTCCCGATCTCTGCATCGTTCAATTGTTCTCGTCACAGGGCTTCAGTAAACACTTCTTCGGGTTCAACTTCAGGTGTGCATTCCTTACTCGCTCTAATACTTCCTGAAGATTTTTCAAATGTTCTGTAAAGTCTCGTCCCATAACCAGCACGTCGTCAAGGTAAACCAGGCACGTCTTCCAGGTTAGCCCTCGTAGTACGAATTCCATCAAGCTTTCAAAAGTGGCTGGGGCATTACAAAGTCCAAAAGGCATCACAGTAAATTGATAAAGGCCACTGCCTGCTGAAAACGCTGTCTTTTCCTTATCATCAGGATGAAGCTCCACTTGCCAATAACCGCTCCTAAGGTCTAACGTAGAAAACAATCGTGAGCCTGCCAATGTACTTAACATGTAATCAATCCGGGGTAATGGGTAACTGTCTTTCTTCGTCACATCGTTCAATTTTCGGTAATCGACACAAAATCTTAACGTTCCGTCCTCTTTTGCAACCAAAACTACTGACCAGGGACTCGTTGACTCCTCAATAACTCCATCTTGTAGAATCTTATCTATCATTGCTGAGGCTTCTTCTTGTTTTGCTAGCAGAAGCCTCCTAGGTTGTTGTCGAATAGCGGGTGAGTCACCAGCATTTATCCTATGCTGGACTATATCTGTTTTTGTAAGGGCCTCTGTATTTTTGGCAACTGAACTTCCCTTTTCCAGGAACTTGATAGCTTCCCCCCGTTCATCCTTCGATAAATGCTCAAACTTGCTCTTTAAATTCTTTTGGCGCATTAGGATATGCTAAGTGTGCCAGTCTTTCCACCGCAGCTTCAAATTCTTGTAGACTCTCTCCAGCTTTCTGAACGCGCAATTTCAGCTGGGTCTGGTATACTTGAGCAAGGTGTTGATCTCCATATCGTAGATATAAGGCAGCTTCTAAAACTCTAAAGTTCCGTTGTTGGTCTACCGGAATTGTCTGGAGCAACTCCAATGGTTGGCCTCTTAAAGCCACGATTAATGCCTTAGCCTTCTCTTCGTCATTCCAGTTGTTTGCACTCGCTGCTACCTCAAACTGTGTATTGTAAGTCATCCAGGAACTTTGACCATCAAGGGAGGGAAGTTTTAATCGCTGGCCTGATGATACCACTTGCTGGTTTCCTCTATCCCTCAACTGTCTTTTAAGCTGGTCAATCTCTCCTTTGTCTTCTTCGAACTTGTTTACTTTTACTTCGACCTCATTAACTTTCGTCTTTACGCTATCCATATCTTCCTTAATTTCATTTTTTATTTCTTCAGCGACTGTAAACAAGGCATTCTGTTGCATCTCTATAGCTTTCCTTAAATCGTCATTTTCCTTTTGACGGCGTTTCTCCTCTTCTTGTTTTTCTTTTGACGTCTTTGTTCTTGGTCCTCAAGAATTTTTCTTAATACCTCTTGACGTTTTAGTTCTTTTTCTTGTCGTTTTCGTTCCCGTTCTTCTTTTTCTTCCTGGCGCTTTCTTTCCTGTTCTTCTTTCTCTTCCTGGCGCCTTCTTTCCTGTACTTCTTTCCCGTCTTGGCGTTTCTTTTCTTGGTCCATCATCATCTTTTGCATTTGGGCGAATAAGTCCTGTATTTGTTTTTCGGATGCCATGCTTCTGGTCGTTACCGGTAAATAATTACGATAAAATCAACAAAATTTAACAATCACGTCAATATCGGTAATGTAAAAATCTCGAAACAGCAGGAAAAAAAGTCTTATCTAGAGTCTTTGTCACTCAGCCGCTAATGTCCAAATAGAAAAGTTCTAGAAAGTTCACGAAAATGCAGTTAACACTATTTTTCTGTTCGAAAATAATCCTCGAACAATGTCCAGTAAATTAGCCATTCCTGTGTTAGCACTAAATCCGAGAATACTGTCCCAGTCTTCTCAACACTTCCGAAAAATCCTCTTGTTAAAATTCCGCGTCTGACACCAGTGTTACGTATTTCCACCTTTTAGGAAACGCCCTGTATGAATCCGTCGGTTCTAAAATAATTTTTTCCTAAAACTTCACTTTTATAAAACTTCCTCCTCTGCGCCGGTAATCGCGCCTTATATACTCTGAAATTGCCTCTAGATCAATCAAGAATCTTCTCCCATCACACTCTAGAAAAATCTATCTCTTTCTACAAGTTTCCAGTCAGTCACTATTAGGCATAGGCGTATCAATCTCTATTTCAAGGGGGTGTAATACATAACAATATATAGATGAAGAAGATCTAAATATTTTAAACAGGTTGAGGTACTTACCTTAATAGCAAATCAAAAAACTTTTCGGCGCTTGATCTTTCTCTTTGTACCCCATAATTCTCACCTATTCTTCGGTGGAATGTCCTTGATTACCACCATGACACAGATCATTTACCAATTATGATAGAATTTTCCAATCATTCAATCGATCAACTGCAGCAACGGCGATGGCTACTTCAACGCGCCAACTGGAACATATGTATACAAAGACACTACTAGAAATTTTAAATTCTCAACGGAAAATACCGATTTAATGGTAAATGCTCTAATAGATGCAATCATGACGGCAGCTGAAACTGCTGTTCCTCAGACAAATAATACTTCCCGACGAAAAACAGTTCCATGGTGGAATAATCAAGTAGCTGAGGCTATCTCAGAAAGAAATCATGCCTACAACATATTTAAAACACACCCATCTCAATCAAACCTTATTAATTTTAAGAAGTTAAGAGCGAAAGCCACGCATATTATATTAAAAAGTAAACAAACGTCATGGTCAGATTATGTTTCTTCTATTTCGACTGATACACCGGTACCTGGAGTATGGCGGAAAATAAGATGCATCATAAACCGTAAATTCACTAACCCCTCTCCTGTGCTCTTGATTAACAATGTAGAGATTACGGACCCCGAAGAAGTGGCGAGCGAACTGGCGAATCAATTTCAATTTTACAGCTCCTCTGAAAACTGTGACGAGAATTTCATAAACGAAAAAAACATTATACGAGACCATGCTAGACTTTAGAACAGATACAGACTTGTCCTACAATGTACCTTTCTCAATAAAAGAACTAGAGGAAGCTCTACCTTCATGTAATAGTTCTAGTCCAGGCTCTGATAAAATACCATATGAATTACCGCTTTGCTAAAAACAAATTATTCTAAAAATTTACAGCAAAATATGGACAGAGTGTAAATACCCAGAACATTGGAAGGAGGCTTATATTATTCCACTCCTCAAACTCGGAAATGACCCTCTCTTTCCCAGTAGCTACTGTCCACGTAAGTAAGCCTTTTCCGTGGCGTACGGCTGTGATTCGTTACGTGCAGTAATGGGTGGCCGGCAATTTTCTTGCTGCCGGGTAATGGAGGCTAGGTTTGAAGTGGTCAGAGCCAGGAGTTGCGCTAATTGTTCATAGCTGGGTAGTCCCAAGCTCGGTTGGGGTTGGTCCGTTATGGCGGCAGAGGGGACTGGGATCGTTCCAGTCGTTTGGTTTTGGAGCACTATTTGTCTTTGGGGCGTAGCACTAGGTCTTGCCGTCTGGTACGGCGGGGTGACGTGGTAGGCGCCGGCCGACGAGGTAGGCGTGACGAAGTACTGTGCGTTGGGCGGCGTGCTTGGACTTGGGCTGGTTACTGTTGGTGGTACCATGCAGTGAGGGGTGGCCAGCTGGCGGCGAGGTGTCAGCGAGGCGTCGCTGAAGAGTTGGGGCCAGTCGGGTGTGGCAGCGATGGTGTACTGACCGCTGGGCAGCCCTGAGCCTGAGTAGGAGGCTTCCCCATGTGTGGAAGCGAATCCAGCGAAGCGGCGATCTCCCAGCGTCGAGGAATCGTCGTTGGCCCGGGATGCTGTTGGGTCCACCATACAGCGAGGGGGCATCACCATGTCATCATCACCATCTAATCCCTGTTCCATCGCCGAGTTTTCGTGCCACGATGCTGCGTTGCGCTCCATGCAGTAAGGGGGCATCGCCTGGGAATCGTTGCTACTCCATTCCATATTTGTTGCCTGGGTTCCATGCCAGGTGGCTGCGCTGCGTGCAATGCAGCGAGGGGGCACCGTCGTGATGACGTCATGCGTGACCCCAGTGTCGTGTCCTATGTTGGTGGCGAGTCCTGCCTCGCTATGCCTAGGCGCGGAGCCCGGCGACGCACAGTAGTGGGGCGCCGTCGTCGCGACGCCATGCGTAGCACTTGTGCCTGTGGAGAAATCAGAGGACATGCTTACCTCGCCGAGCCGGGTTGCTGTGTTGCTTGCTGTGCAGTGTGGGGCCACCGTCGTGGAGACGTCGGGCGTGACCCCCGTACCCCTTGTCAGGGCGTCGTGTTGGCGGAGCACTTCGTGGTCAGATGCTGTGAGGGGCGTCGTGCAGTGAGGGGGGGCCGACGTGGAGACGTCGCTCTCGACCCCAGTGCCTACTGCCTTGCCACTCCGGGTATGCATTGCCACTTGACACTCAACACAATAAAACTCAATTAAAACACACTGTCTGGTTACAACACAAGAGGAAGGGATAACCTCATCAGCATTGGCGTTGGCTTCTGTGCTCAAATGACTTCTGTTTCGGCAGAAGACTATTAGTTGCTGAAGGCTGGAACATTACTACTTGAAGGATCGATCACTACTTGCTCGCTGAGAAAAAGTGTTTTCTTATATAGACTTTTTTTGTGCTCAAATGACTTCTGTTTCGGCAGAAGACTAAAACATGAGCACAGCGCGCTAGACAAGTCATAACTTGTTCGCGACGCCGACGCCGATGACACCACCCCCCTTTTTTGTGACTTTATTGAACATTAATAAAGGCATACAGGTTATGTTTCAGTTCAATAATTTCAATTATATAATGTAAGAGTGAGTGGATACAATATTTTCAAAACTATAAACTAAGAGTAAGTGTTAAGATATTTCAACAACTAAGATATTTTAACATATATAGACTAAGATTAAGTGTGGTAAGATATTTTATATAAGTAACTAATAATAGGTCCATTAAGATATTTTAGGTAAAACAAGATATTTAAAATTAAAGTATTTTATGTGACAAATCATAAATGTATTCTAGTTTCAACAAAGTTTTCGCCCTGTGGCGTTGAATTATTTACAATGGTATATTATCGCACGTTTCGTTTTTCTGGACGTCGTCTCCGCGACGCCCGGGGCTGCCTGATCCTGTTGTGAATTGGGGGCTGCTAAGTCCTGCTGTGCTGCGTGCTACGGCAGCGGGATTCTGGAGCGAACCTGTGAGGCTGCAACGTCCTGCTGTGTTGCTTGCTAAGGCAACGGGAGACTGGAGCGATTTATTGGGGCTGCAACGTCCTGCAGTACTGCGGGCTAAGGCAGTGAGATACTGGAGCGCCTCGTGGGGGCTGCTAGGTCCTGCTGTGCTACGTGCTAAGGTAGCGGGATCCTGGAGCGGTGCGCCGGAGCCGGCTGAGCTCGGGCTGGCGTTCGAGTTGACGAATACTCGTGTCCGGACTGGGACAGGCATCTGGCTGGCGGATGGCTGCTGTCGGTCGTGGCCAGGCGTGGTCACGGCCTTCGCCCAGAACGGCATCGGGAACAGTATGGGCGTCGTGTCGAGCGGCTGCTCTTGTCTTGACGTAGAAGGCCCAGGGTCTGCTGGCGGCGGCGGTGCGGCTGACAGCGCCGGGGACTTCTCCTTCTTGTTTGTTTGTTTCCTCTTGGCTGAGGTGGATGGGCCAGGCACGACTGGGGGCAGTCGGCGGGCTGGAAATTTTGGTTTAGCGGCGGCTGTGGTGCTATGTCCACGTAGATAGTCGCCATGTCCACGGAAGTAGGTACCAGGTCCACGGATGTAGACTTGTGCGTTGGCATCTGGCTTTGGGGCAGCGGGCACTACTGATCCTGTGATAGTAGGCGTGACTGGCTTCTGGGCAACGGGCGCTACTGGTCCTGTGACAGTAGGCGTGGTTGGCTGTTGGGCAGCGAGCACTACTGATCCTGTGATAGTAGGCGTGACTGGCTTCTGGACAACGGGCGCTACTGGTCCTGTGACAGTAGGCGTGGTTGGCTGTTGGGCAGCGGGTGCTGCTGGCTCTGGGGCAGCGGGCTGGTGTCCTGTGACAGCAGGTGCTGCTGGTTCTGGCGGGGCTGGATGTCCTGGATCCTCGGGATCGTCATCCTCGTCGTTGCTGTCGTCATCGTCGGTATCAGCTGCGATGGCTCGTACGGCTGGAGGCACTGGAGGTCGCTTATCGGGCTTCTGGCCTGGCATGGGCCTGATGTCGTCAATGTGAATGGGCACTGGGATCTCGTTCCTGAGAATTTCGTACGTGTTATCACCCAGGGCTCGAATGACAACAAAAGGTCCCTCCCATGTGGGTCCAAAGTTGGTCCGGCGCTCCTTGAAGCCTCGGCACATCACCTGTTGCTGGGGTCGATACTCGATCGGGGCTGTCCTTGGTTCTGGGAAAAGATTCCTCTGGTAGACTTGCTGTCGTTGCGCCGCTTTCTCATGTCTGCTCCTAGCTGCTCGTCGAGGTTCTGGTAGCGGGCGGCGTTGCTCTGGGTGTTGCCAGTCTCCTGGGCGAGGTAACTCGGTCCCAAGCAGCAGCTCGCTGGGTGAGTAGCCGGTGGCAGCATTTTTCCTATTGTGTAAAGAAAAGATTATTTGTGGCAGCACGACGTCCCATCGGTTTTGTCGTTTTCCCATTAGCTTCTCTCGTAGGGCCTTCTTTATTTCTTGGTTACGCCTCTCTACGGGATTGGCTCTCTGGTGATAGATCGGCGATGTAAAATGTCTGATTTTGTTCCGCTTGCAGAAGTTGAGGATCTTCTTGGCGGTGAAGGTAGGTGCCTTGTCTGTGATGAGTTCATCGGGATATCCCCATCGGAGGCAGACTCGTTCCAAGGCCCCTAAGATGTGGTTGGCATCAGCTTGGGGTGCAGCTTCGGCCTCGATCCACTTGGAACAGAGATCTGTTATCACGATGATAACTCGGTTGTGGGTTGGTGTCTCTTCGTAGGGTCCCATGACATCTAACGAGAGTACTTGCCAGGGTTTGGTGGGTGGTCTCGGGCGGAGTGGAGCGGCAGCTTGAAGGGGTCCTCGCTTGGTCGCAGCACATACCATGCATAGTCTCACATGCGTCGTGACGTTCTTGCGGAGTTGGGGCCAGTAATAACGTTTGTTTACTGCCCGGTACGTCTCGTCGCGGCCTGGATGACCTGCATGTGGGGCGTCGTGGTAGTGGTGCAGAATGCGGGGCCTCAAGGCTTCGGGCACAACGAGGGCGGTCCTCTCTTCAGTGACATGCCATAGGCGTCCATCTTCTACCTTGAACTGTTCTTTCAGGCGCTTCTCCCAGGGGTCTAAGCCTCGTTCCTGATCCTGGATGTCCCCCCAATGTCCGATGGAACCAGAAATGGCGTAGTCCGCGAGTTGGGCGGCCTTGATTTCATCGAACAGAGTGGTTAGCTCCTCAGGTTCGGCTTCCATCATCAGAAGTTCCTCCGTGGTCGGGGTATCGATGATGGCCCTTGGCGTGGTTGGTTGTTGGGTTGTGGGTTCCTCGTCAGGAGGTAGCAAGCGGGAGTCATCGCCGGTATCAGCTGGCATGGCTTCTTGAGGATGACGTGACAGGAAGTCGGGCAGTTGGTTCAATCGTCCTGGACAGTGTTCTACGGTGAAGGTGTACTCTTGCAGCTGCAAGGCCCACCGGGTGAGCTTGGCCCTCTCGTCCTTGAACTGATGTAACCAGTGCAATGCTCGGCTGTCCGTGACAAGTGTGAAATGCTGGTCCTCCAGCCAGTGGCGGTATCGGCGACAGGCCCATACTACGGCGAGTGTCTCCTGTTCATTGATGTGGTAGCGTTTCTCAGGTCCTGTGAACTTTGCACTGGAGCAGGAAATGATCCGTTTCTCCCCCTCCGGCGTTTTTTGATACAAAGCCGCACCCATGCCGTGGTTGCTTGCATCGGTTTGGAGGTAGAAAGGCAGTCCTGGCTCCGGTCTGCAAAGGGCTAGAGGCTGTGATAGCTTCTCCTTGATCAGTGCGAACGCTGTCTCCGCTTCTGTGTTCCACTGGAACCTCTCCTTTCCTGTTAGGTTTGTCAGCGGGGCTGTCAGCTCGGCAAACTCGGGTACAAACTCTCGTAACCAGTTGGCAGTGCCTAGGAATCCCTGGAGTTCCTTCTTGGTGCGAGGAGTGGGAAAGTCTCTTATTTGGATGACGTGTTTCTCCTGGGGTTGATTTTGAGTAGTAGTTATCCTGTAGCCCAGGTAGTCCAGCTCGGAGGCTCCAAATCGGCACTTCGGGAGTCCACAGTGCAATCCATGTATCCTCAGACGTTCTAATACCAGAGCCAAGTGACGAAGGTGGTCTTGATGATCTTCAGAGTATACTATTATGTCGTCTAGATATACTTTCACGAAGACGTCTATGAAGTCGGCCAGCACTTCTGTCATTAACTTCTGGAACGTTGAGGGGGCGTTGCGTAGCCCGAATGGCATTACAAGGAACTCGAATGTCGCTCCGTCTGGGGTACTAAAAGCTGTCAGGGGTACACTATTCTCGTGCATCGGGACCTGCCAGTATCCACTCTTTAAGTCCAAACTAGTGAAAACCTTCGCTGCACCTAGCTCTCGGATCGTCTCCCGTATCGGCGGCAACTGGGACACTTCTTCCAGCGTCTGGGTGTTCAGCTGGCGGTAATCGACACAAAAGCGGGAAGTCCCATCCTTTTTGTTCACAATGACGATCGGTGAGCAGTAACGGCTGTTACTGCGTCGAATTACCCCAGCTGCCAGCATCTTCTTCACTTCCTCAGTGATTATTGCCTTTTTATTCGCCGAGTACTGGTAACGTCGTATTTTAAATGGTTTGTCGTCTTTCAGACGGATTTCATGGGTAGTGAGTTGTGTAGTAGGCTGTTTGAGCGTCTCTTGAAATACATCAGAAAATTTAGTGATGACTTCCTCATACGCACGGCTGTGCGTCTCTGGTAGCTGCTCCGGGTTGGCTGTTACGGTGCGGGCCGAGTCCTCGGTCCTAACCTCCATGTCCCAGAACAGGGTGTGCCGTTCTGACACCCCTGCGTGTATGCAGTGCCGCGGAAAATCGATCACCACTTCCTGTTTCGCTAGGAAGTCCCTTCCTAGGATGATGTCCTTGGTCATATCCTCCAAAATATGCATTTCGACCGAAACTGTCCAGTTTCCGATCTGCAGGGGCACTTCCACGCTGCCTTGGGTGTGCTTGATCTCCTTGGCGGCAGCCAAGAGCACGGGCATCGTCGGATGGTTAGTCCTAGGAAGGTCCTCTACGTAGTTGCTGTGGATGAAGGAATGAGTCGCCCCGCTGTCCAGCAGGGCCAGTAAACGGCATCCATTGGCCTCGACCCACAAGTGGGATGATGGGCCGGGACCGGCCGTCAGTCCTATTGACGCACTTAATTCTGGAGCCGGGCACCCTGGCTTGGGCCGGCTCGCTGCTCGTTTCCCGCCTGGGGCTGACTGTTAGCTTGCTGCCGGGGGGCTGCCTGGCTTCGTTGCTGCGGTGGTGCCGTGGATGTCTGTCCTGGGCCCGGGTTATTGGTTGGACCTGCCTGTTGGCTAGGGTTGTTTAAGTTGGTGCCATGCCCTCGGAAGTTGTTTCCCCCTGTCTGGACATTTTGTTGGCGGAAGTTAGGGTTTCCCTGCTGATTGGAGTCGTGTCCACGGAAATTGGGGTTGGCTCGCTGGTTGGAGTCGTGTCCGCGGAAATTGGAGTTGCCTTGCTGGGGCTCTGACTGAGTTTGGTTGGTGGGGCAGTCTCGGTGATAGTGAAATCCCGGGCACTTGCGGCACTTTGGTAGACTATTGGTATTGTTACTGGCTGGCGGGATGGTGGCTGGCCTCGGCAGCGGTCGGAGTTGCCTCTGAAATTCCCTGTAGTCACCCTCGGCGTTTTCAGCCACTCGGCTCAAGCTTTCCATCGTGGCCACTGGGACATTTCTAGTTGCGAATCTTAGTTCCGGTCGCAGGAGCTCGCGCACCTCCATAACCATCTCTTCTTCCGGCGTATACCGTTCTACTCTCAGCCAGAGTCCAATTTTGCGTTGTATAAAGACGGCGGCGGGTTCGTCGTCTTTTTGTCTCTCACCGTGTAACCTGGAGCGTAGCTTCCCCAGGGTGGCAGTGTCATTGAACTGCCGCAGGAGCTTTTCCTTCAGGAATTCGTATGTTATGTTGTGGGACTTCCACATCTCCAGGGTGCGTCTGGCTTGACCCTCGAGCTGTTCTATAGCTACTCTCACTTTATCCCTGCCGTGGATGTCTTCATGGAGCATCGCCTCCTCGAGCTCATCCAGGAAGTTGACTGGATCCTCCCATTCCAGGCCTGAGTAAGTGGGCAGCGCTCTCGTTCTTCTTGTGGGCATCCTGTGATGACCTTGTATTGCGTGTATTGCGGCTTGAACGCTTCCCTCCATTAGTCTTGTCATGCTCTCTGCTAGGTTTTGTGTTGGGCGCCACTGGGGGTCCATTTCCCCAGAATCTGTGTAGTCGGGTCGTCGTGGATCCTCTTCCCTCCGGAAAGATCTGGCCCCACGTTGGGCGCCATGTCCACGTAAGTAAGCCTTTTCCGTGGCGTACGGCTGTGATTCGTTACGTGCAGTAATGGGTGGCCGGCAATTTTCTTGCTGCCGGGTAATGGAGGCTAGGTTTGAAGTGGTCAGAGCCAGGAGTTGCGCTAATTGTTCATAGCTGGGTAGTCCCAAGCTCGGTTGGGGTTGGTCCGTTATGGCGGCAGAGGGGACTGGGATCGTTCCAGTCGTTTGGTTTTGGAGCACTATTTGTCTTTGGGGCGTAGCACTAGGTCTTGCCGTCTGGTACGGCGGGGTGACGTGGTAGGCGCCGGCCGACGAGGTAGGCGTGACGAAGTACTGTGCGTTGGGCGGCGTGCTTGGACTTGGGCTGGTTACTGTTGGTGGTACCATGCAGTGAGGGGTGGCCAGCTGGCGGCGAGGTGTCAGCGAGGCGTCGCTGAAGAGTTGGGGCCAGTCGGGTGTGGCAGCGATGGTGTACTGACCGCTGGGCAGCCCTGAGCCTGAGTAGGAGGCTTCCCCATGTGTGGAAGCGAATCCAGCGAAGCGGCGATCTCCCAGCGTCGAGGAATCGTCGTTGGCCCGGGATGCTGTTGGGTCCACCATACAGCGAGGGGGCATCACCATGTCATTATCACCATCTAATCCCTGTTCCATCGCCGAGTTTTCGTGCCACGATGCTGCGTTGCGCTCCATGCAGTAAGGGGGCATCGCCTGGGAATCGTTGCTACTCCATTCCATATTTGTTGCCTGGGTTCCATGCCAGGTGGCTGCGCTGCGTGCCATGCAGCGAGGGGGCACCGTCGTGATGACGTCATGCGTGACCCCAGTGTCGTGTCCTATGTTGGTGGCGAGTCCTGCCTCGCTATGCCTAGGCGCGGAGCCCGGCGACGCACAGTAGTGGGGCGCCGTCGTCGCGACGCCATGCGTAGCACTTGTGCCTGTGGAGAAATCAGAGGACATGCTTACCTCGCCGAGCCGGGTTGCTGTGTTGCTTGCTGTGCAGTGTGGGGCCACCGTCGTGGAGACGTCGGGCGTGACCCCCGTACCCCTTGTCAGGGCGTCGTGTTGGCGGAGCACTTCGTGGTCAGATGCTGTGAGGGGCGTCGTGCAGTGAGGGGGGGCCGACGTGGAGACGTCGCTCTCGACCCCAGTGCCTACTGCCTTGCCACTCCGGGTATGCATTGCCACTTGACACTCAACACAATAAAACTCAATTAAAACACACTGTCTGGTTACAACACAAGAGGAAGGGATAACCTCATCAGCATTGGCGTTGGCTTCTGTGCTCAAATGACTTCTGTTTCGGCAGAAGACTATTAGTTGCTGAAGGCTGGAACATTACTACTTGAAGGATCGATCACTACTTGCTCGCTGAGAAAAAGTGTTTTCTTATATAGACTTTTTTTGTGCTCAAATGACTTCTGTTTCGGCAGAAGACTAAAACATGAGCACAGCGCGCTAGACAAGTCATAACTTGTTCGCGACGCCGACGCCGATGACACTACAGACCAATATCTCTTACGTGTTGTATAGGAAAAATTTTAGAAGAAATGGTCAGCGCACGTCTTGCATGGTTTTTGGAATTCCACAACCTCTTATGTCCATATCAGACAGGATTTCGAAAAGCTAGATCTTCGTTGGACAACTTAGTGTATATTGAAGACAATATACAATGTAGCTTGGAATATTAAAACAATTGCATGATTGGGGATTAAGAGGATATTTACCCTCCTTTATAGAAAGCTTCCTGAATGACCGTTCTTTTAGGGTTAAACTAGGAAATAATATCTCTGAGTCACGCGACTGAAAACGGCATTCCTCAAAGGTCAACTCTCAATGTAATTGTGTTTATTATTGCAGTAAACATTATCACTGACGCCGTAGATGATACAGTGCAGAAATGTATATTTGTGGACGACCTCGCTATTTTTTATTCAGCAAATTCAATGGAGCAAATACAAGAAAGACTCCAGAATGCAGTTAACCAAGCTATAAGACAAGCAGAGAGAAAATGTTTTAAATTTTCTAGTGTGAAAACAAAAGCAGTGCGTTTTTGTCGACTGCGAAAAACTCATGATGATCCAGAAATACATATTCAAAATGTACCTATTGAATATGTAGATTCGTACAAATTTTCAGGCGTGATCTTAGGCAGAAAACTTTATTGGGGCCCTCATATTGAGCAGTTAATGGTAAAATGTAAGAAAATGCTTAATATCCTTAGAGCATTATGTAATATTAATTGGGGTTGTGACAGAGAAACTCTAAGAAAATTATACAAAACTCTTATTTTGTCAAGGAGTGATTATGGATGCCTAATATATGGCGCTGCCCGAAGAACCAAGCTCAAGAAACTAGATTCTATACAAGGCACCTCACTCAGACTTGCATTAGGAGCTTTCCGCACAAGTCCACTTCAGTCACTAAACTGTGAAGCAGGCATATTACACCTGCATTTGAGAAAAAACCAATTACTTTTAAATTATGCACTAAACATATCCTCTCGGCCACAACATCCAAATTATAAGATACTATTTAACGATGAAAGAAGAGAGGTCTATGAGGGTCGCCCCACCATAACCAAACCAGTTGCCATGCGATTTACAGAGATTTCAAATGAATATGAAATAAACTTACCCGCAGTATATAACCAAAGTCCCACTGAAATCCCCCCATGGAAACTGAAACAACCTGAAATAAATCTGGAATGTACAAAATAAAAAAAAAATAAAACAAATAAAAACTTACTTCAGACAACATTTTGGCCAGTATTAGAAAAATATCCTGGGAGCCAAAGAATTTTCACTGATGGTTCTAAATTAGATCACGGTGTAGGCTGTGCTCTCTATACCGCTGGTTGAACATAATCTTGGACTCTTTCTCACTGCGCTTCCATATTTACTGCCGAATTATATGCCATATGGCAAGCTATATGTTTTGCAAACACCGCAGTTCGACAAAACATTTCAGTAATTTGTTCTGACTCGCTTAGCTCATTACAGGCTCTAAGCAATCGTCATAGTTCAGACCCTTTGATTCAGAAGACTCTAGAACTACTAAATACTTTAGAAAATAATAAGATAATACGTTTTGTAGTCATTCTGGTATTAAGGGGAATGTATTAGTAGATAAAGCCGCACGGGATGCAGCAGAGGTTAACATCACAGAAAACATCCCTGTTCGTCAATCTGATGCGAAGATATTTATAAAAGAAGTAATAATGAGCTAGTGGCAACATGAGTGGCATAACACTGATACACGTTTAAAAATCAATAAACCAAATGTTGAAAAATGGATACTTCCTGTAAAATTTAAAAAAAGAGAACAAGTGGCTGTAACAAAGTTAAGAATAGGACACACAAAACTTACCAGTTCGTTCATGCTGTTAAATAGAAGACAAGCGAGATGTGACGTATGTAATACTTACTTAACCGTTAACCATGTGCTTCTATACTGTACAAGATATACTGCAAGTACAATTAGAAATCGATTGGCAAATGAAATTAGTATATGTCTAAATAATGATTCTGCTAACGTAAGAAAACTAATTAAATTTCTACATGAAACGTAACTTTTAACGAAAATATAACTCATGCATGAAACGCGGTAAATAAGCTCAGATGTTGATGCCGCTTAATTAAATTTTAAAAAAACAGTAATAATAATAATAATAATAATAACGCTTTGAGTGGACAGATGAACTGAGAGACGACCTGATGTAGTGTCACGAAAGCAGTGAGCCCGCATGAAGGGAATACATGGGGCGAAGCCATGTGCTGTGGTGTGCAAGGCACCCAGAGCACAACGCCGTCACGCCACAAAACCTGCGTGATTATGTATCCCACCTTCGTCGCAGGGGCTATGTGAGAACTGCTCCTCAGCCGATGAATGAGGTGGTCGAAGGGCGACCGAATGAACCGGTTGAGGAAGCGGTCCCTGTTGTTCCACCAACACCAGGAGGTCTCAGGGCCAGAAGGGGGTTGCACAACAAAGAACCCCACGGGCCACAAGATCTGACCAGAGTGGATGCAGAACTTTGTGCAGCGCTACCAGAAGAGGCTGACATCTGGCACATTAATTGTGCCGTGTATGCCACCGTTCAACGCTTGTCTCAGGTGGAGAGGCGGAATATTGTCTCTCCACAGAAAAGAGCGGGACGGAGCATACAGAAGATGGAAGCCAAGATCCGGTCGGCGAGGCAACACGCATCCCGTATCCAATGTGTGATGGACTATATGGCAGCCAATAGGCCTTTTACGCCTAAAGTACGGCGAGTAGCTGCCAACTTAAGACGTGTCTATCACACACTCAATGGGGCAGTGCTGCAAACCACCAAACAGCACTGCTCGACAGGATACGGATGCTACTGACTTGTAAGAAATCACTAGTGAGGCGGGCGAGGGGGCTGACGGAAAATCAACTTTTCCGCAAAAAGCCCTCGCGCCTTTTGAACCACCTCAGCGTGTTGCTGAGAATCCGTCGACTGCAGACCAGGTGGAAAATTTCTGGAGAACGTTGTACGAGAAGAAGCTTCCACTCATTAGAGATTCCCCAGCCCTGGCACACTTTGACAACTACAAGAGGTGTGCCAACCAATAACCCCAGAAGAGGTTCGAAGAGCTCTTGAAGACTCTAAGAACTTTGCTGCCCAGGTCCCGACGGGATTAATAACTTTTGGCAAAAAAAACTACCGAGTACCCACCACCATTTGGCCAGAAATTTTAATGCATGGCTAAGTGGGGAACAGCAAATTCCTTCTTGGGTTGTTGATATGCGGACAGTGCTGATCCCGAAGAACGTAGATTTGTCTGACCCAAATAATTATCGGCCGATAACCTGCTTAATCGCATTCTACAAGATGCTCACACGCATTTTGTACGTGCGGGTGCTCCACGCAGTTGAACCGGTATACGAACGGATATATGAGCAACGAGGGTCGAAGAGAGGTATCGCTGGCTGCAAGGGGAACCTGCTAATTGACAGGTGTGTCACGCAGGACTCCACGTAGTATAAGCGGAACCTTTCGATGGCCAGGATCGATTACCGCAAGGCATTTGACATGTCATATCATGAGCTAATTCTACACTTGCTCCAATGTCCTGCGGTCCCCGGTCTCGTAGTGAGGTGTATTGAAGAACTGATGCCAACTCGCTTTACCATTACATCGGGTAACGATTGAGTTCAGACGAAGCCGGTAGCGTTCAGAAGGGTAGTATTTCGGGGAGACTCCCTCAGTATCCTTCTGTTTTGCATCTCACTGCTGTCATTATCCGTTTCCCTCCGGAAAACCCGTGGGTACAACTGAGGTACCCCCGGAGAAAGGAGGCATAAGATTACCCATTTGTTTTATATGGATGACCTGAAACTTCATGCCTTCGGAGAGAGGGACCTACACCAGTCCCTCAGGGTGGTACAGGAGTACACGCAGGCTGTCGGTATGGAGTTCGGGTTAGACAAATGTGCACTGGTCCATCTTAAGAGAGGACGATGTGGAGACTACGGAGAGGACGCGCAACTCGTAGACGGAAGCATCTTACATCATCTAGATGCCGGAGGGTCGTACTTACTTAGGTGTCGAGCAACGCTCTACCCAAGAAGTGAGTGTAGTGAAAAACGCTCACCGCGGCAAGTATCAGCACTAACTCCGACAGATCTGGTCTTCAGGACTGTCGGGGAAGAACAAGGTGTCTGCAACCAACATGCTTGCCGTTCCGATTCTTCTCTACTCCTTTGGAATAGTGAAGAGGACTCGAGAGGAGTTACGTCAACTCGACGTAGGAACCCGCAAGAAGATGCATCTCAATGGGAGTTTACATCTCAAATTATCCGTTCCACGGCTATATCTCCCGCGACATCGGGGAGGGCGTGATTATTGTTCTCCTATGTCGCTTCTTTATTAATAATTTCTAGAGTGACTATATAAATAAAGAGGGAAGTTCTGTGTAAATATTTTTACTGATTTCTTTCACTGACTTAAATCAATAGAATTTACCGCGATTAGTTGATTTATTAAACATAACAAAGCAACAATTCTAATGATAAGAATATAGCATGAACTCTTTAAATTGAATTTATTGTAACTAAATTTTACTAACCTGAACAGCTTGCAATTGATTGATAGGTTTCCCAAAAGCTTTTCTTTGCACTGCGTAACCAACTGCAACTTCTAATGCAGCTTGTGCTATACCTAATGCTTGAGATGCTATGCCCACCCGGGCTTTGTCCAATTGTTGCATTGTCATTTTAAAACCACCACCCACTGTACCTATAACGTTAATGAAATTATTTCCAATTAACACACTCTACATAAGTTGTTTCTAAGCAAAGTTTAATTTGTGTAGTTTCACATTTATAAAAATAAGTTTCTACTTTCTTCAACTGGTTTAATAAGGTTTAATTACGGGAAGGATGGTGAAATTTTACTTCATAATATTCAGTGAACATCTTTTTTAAAAGAGATTTAATTTTATTCACAAATGCTTTTATAAATGAATAGTACCCAATGTAATGTTACTAAGGATTATTAGTCATGTATTTTTTCGCTTTACATGAGAATGGTTCTGGGACTTATCCCTGAACAGAATAGAAAATTACAACTCTTTTAGTAGTAGTATAGTAACCGAAAAAAAAATTTCAAATTTTTTTTTTCTTGAAATGGGTTTAGAATGTCATGAAACGTCGAGATTTTAAATTTGAGCGAAAAAAATTTTCTGTCTGTCTGTCTGTAACTTTTTTTTGTCCGCACGTTTTCTCCGGAACGGTTTAAGATATTAACTTCAAATTTTGTACACGTATATATTATAACGAGATCTGGAACCCGATTGTTTTTTGAAGATATCCGGTGAAGGGTTGGGGGGTAAATAGGGGTAAATATGGGGAAATATGTAAAGCAAGCTGGTAAGAGCACAGAAACTTGAAAATTGATGTATCCACTACAAGCCAAGGCCTCAAAATTTTTTATAATATTTTTCATCCCCCGACCCCCTCCAATTCATTATTCCCTTTAATAATGAATTGGAGGGGGTCGGGGGATGAAAAATATTATAAAAAATTTTGAGGCCTTGGCTTGTAGTAGATACATCAATTTTCAAGTTTCTGTGCTCTTACCAGCTTGCTTTACATATTTCCCCATATTTACCCCTATTTACCCCCCAACCCTTGATAAAATAAAATTGAGATATTCACTTGAAATTTGGTACACATATATGTAATAATGACATCAGGAACTAGATTATATTTTGGGATTATTATGATGAAGGGTTGGGGGTTAAATAGGGGTAAATAAGGATAAAAAGTAAAGCAAGCTGGTAAGAGCACAGAAACTTGAAATTAGATGTATCTACTACATGCCAAGGCCCCAAAATTTTTTATAATACTTTTCGTCCCCCAACCCCCTCCAATTCATTATTAAAGGGGTTGATAAAATAAAATTGAGATATTCACTTGAAATTTGGTACACATATATATAATAATAACATCAGGAACTAGTTCATATTTTGGGATCATTCTGATGAAGGGTTGGGGGCTAAATAGGGGTAAATAGGGAAAAATAAGTAAAGCAAGCTGGTAAGAGTACAGAAACTTGAAATTCGGGGTATGTTAGAAGCCGAGGCTTCAGATGTTTTAATAATATGTTTCAACCCCCCACCATTCCATTATTTATGGGGTTGGTAAAATAAAATTGAGATATTCACTTGAAATTTGGTACACGAATGTATTATAACGGCATCTGGAACTACTTTATATTTTGAGATGTTTCCGTTGAAGGGTTGGGGGTTAAATAGGGGTAAATAGGGGAAAATAAGTAAAGCAAATTGATAGGAGTACACTAACTTGAAATTCAGTGCATGTACTAGAAGCCAAGGCTTCAGATTTTTTAATAATATTTTTCAACCCCCCACCACCCCTACTCCATTATTAAAGGGGTTGATAAAATAAAATTGAGATATTCATTTGAAATTTGATACATGTATAATATTTTTCAACCTCCCACGACCCCTACGCCATTATCACTTGAAATTTGGTACACGTATGTATTTTAACGACATCTGGAACTAGATTATATTTTGAGATGATTCCGTTGAAGGGTTAAATAGGGGTAAATAGGGCAAAGTAAGTAGAGCAAGCTGGTAAGAGTACAAAAACTTGGAATTCGGTGTATGTACTAGAAGCCAAGATTATTTATAATATATAATTCAGCAATATATTCTCTATTCTGCTATAGCAAGTTTGGTAAGCTAAGAAAATCCGCCCATGAGTGCATTATGCTAGCAACAAGATTTTGTTTATTTGTTGTACGTTCCAGATAATATCTAAAAATAATGAAGAAAGTGCTAAAAAAATGCGCTCTGCATGTAAAAGTAGCGAGAAGATCTGGAAATAGGGTATTTTTAAATAAAATGTCGATTAGACTAAATTTTGAGATGTATGCTTCTGTAGGAAAAATGACTACATAGTTATAATTATTTTTATTAATGGATCCTTTATTATTGAAAAATACTGATTTTTTTTTTTAATCTAATTTTTTGGCCTTACGAACTTTGCGTTTTGGCCACGAAAATATTTTTTGATATTTACATAATATCGACGCATACCTATGTGTGCTACAACTGAAAATAGTTTAAGATAGGTATATGAGCCCATATGTACACGCACACATGCGCATTACGCATGCAAGCACATGCCTAGACACATATACAACCACCCGCAACATACGTGTAGATGAGGAGAGAATTTTTGAAAACTTCATAGCAAAAGTTATGGCAATCAGTGCAAAATAACAACAATAACAACTCAAACAAGCATGTGCAATAATAATAATTTACCTAATTCAAATGTAAGGATTAGACAAGGACACACGCTTCTCGCCCAGGGGCCATTCAGGGCATTTGAAGAAGATGACATAGCTAAGATGACCACGGATGACATAGGGAAAATGACACATGGATAAACAATAGGAAATTGTACACATTTAAAAAATATATATGTATGTATATCAATAAATATACTACGATAAGATGTTCATTAAATATTACAGACTGTTTTCATTAAAAATACGTACAATAAATTGTAAATTTCGCAGTTGTTAGAGCTAAGGATATTTGGAAGCCAGATCGGGCAAGATTGTTTTTTTTTAATTAGTTGTAATACTAACATATTTGATTCGTTGACGGTCAATGGACAGCCAAACAAAATGTGATTTAAGTCTCCATTTTCTGCTCCAAGCCAGAAGCCAGAAGCCAGATCGGGCAAGATTGTTTTTTTTTTAATTAGTTGTAATACTAACATATTTGATTCGTTGACGGTCAATGGACAGCCAAACAAAATGTGATTTAAGTCTCCATTTTCTGCTCCACAGGAACAGTATGATGTTTGTAAAATACCGATTTTGTGTAGGTGTGAGGGAAATCTGCCATGGTTTAATTTCATTCTGCTAATAGTCGCAATAAATTTTCTACTAGCGTCCAACTTTTGATACCACGGTGTACGTGGTATGTTGTCATGAACTTGAAAATAGAATGTCCTACTTCTGTGTCCATATTGTTGCCAGTGAATATTCCACTTTTTACGAAGCTGATCTTTAACGACTACATGCATATCTTTAGGATTAACTGTCTTTTCATGGTTGCTGTTGTCATGGTTAGCTTGCTTTGCTATTAGATCTGCAACATTATTGCCTTCAATATTACTATGGCCTTTGATCCAAACAAAACGTATAGATATTTGATTTGAAGCAGCTGTTGTTAGTTTATCCATAATTTTTAAAATAAAAATGTTGTTACTTTGGTGACAAGAAAAGTTGCTTAATGCAAGTAATACTGACATCGAGTCAGTAGCAAGTATAGTGTCTTTAATCTTATTGGATATGCACCAATCGATAGCATGGTAAATGGCAGCCGCTTCAGCTGAAAATGTGGTAGAATGTTTATTTAAAATTACTGAGAACTTAAAATTACGAGATGGGACATAAAAAGCACCAGAGACGTTTTGAAATGATTTGGAGCCATCCGTAAAGATGATTTCCGATCTATTATCAATACGGATGATATATTCTTGGAATATTTGTTGATTGAAATTATTTTCATATTTTGGGAAATGAGTTTCTGGTTTAGTTGAAAGAATGTTAACATCAAGGTCATATATACTTATTTCTTCAGATTTAATCAGGTCTAAAATATTTAATTCTTTACACTGAATATATGCTGTTGCTAGAGGAGGGGAGTTCTTCTTTGACCAATAAGCCTCACTTAGGTTTTTAATGGCAATAGTGTAGATTTTATTGTAGTTATTCGTGTTGAGACTTTCTTGTTTTATTATATATTTTGACGCCAGGTATTCTCGCTTGAGCCAGAGGGGTTGTTCTAGACCTTCTACTAGAAGGGCTTCATTAGGGGATGATTTCATCACTCCAAGGCAAACGCGTAGAGATTTAAACTGTACTCTGTCTAGTTTTTTCAGATGAACATTACTGGCGGAGCCATAAATTATATAACCATAATCTATTATTGATCTTACATAAGCCCTATAGAAACTTAACGCCAAACTTCGACGTGCTCCCCAAGAGAAGGTACAAGTTTGCATTAATAGGTTGATGCCCCTTTCCACTCTTCCAACTATATATGTGATATGCTCGCTCCATAATAACTTTGAGTCCAACCATAATCCTAAGTATTTATAATTTTTTAGAACAGGGTAATTTATCTTTAAATGGAATTATTTAAAGATAAATTTTGTCTGTTTTGCAGGCGTCTTCTGGTAAAGAAAACAATAGCTGACTTACTGGGCGAAATGGTAAAGCCATTCTGAAAACACCAATTGTTCAGATTGTAACTGGTATGTTTTAAATCACAGATACTTTCATGTCTATTTTTCCTGCTAGAATATACTACAATATCGTCTGCATACTGAATAGAAGATATATTAGGAGACCATATATAAATTAAATAACAAGGGGCTAAGTACCGATCCTTGCGGTATTCCTCGAGATGTAGTTCTAGACTCTAAGAATATGTTATTATTTTTAACCGATATTTCTCTTGCACTAAATATATTTATTATTGTGGTAATGACCCTTTCGGGTAATTTAATATATTGTAGCTAATATTCTTAAATCAATATTTTCGTATGCGTTTATGTCAATAAATAATGCTCCAGTACATTAATTTCCTGTAAGGGAATTTTGAATGTCTGTTGTGAAATGGGTTATTGCATCTAACGTTCCAAATCCTGATTTAAATCCATACTGATTGTTTTATAATATACTGTTACTGAATAGCTAGAATTCCAATCGTAATTTTATCATTCTTTCGAATGTTTTAATAATACAAGACATTAACGTTATTGGTCTGAAAGGACTGGCACAAGAAGGATCTTTGCCAGGTTTGGCAAACAGTATTACAACACTTCTTTTTAATATCTCTGGAATATATGATTCCAACCACATTTTATTACAGATGATAAAAATACTTTGGCTATTGGTCCCATATGTCTTAACGTTGGATAACAAATATTATCTAAACCAGGGGCAGTACTTTTTGATTTTTTTATAGATCTGTCTAATTCTTCTAGCGATAATTTATTTGTTATAGAATTGTTACTAATATTACCTATCGTGTTTATTTGACGTGGTTGCTCGACAGACGGAGGAGTCAGTCTAAGGAGCATTGCTTCGGCTATTTCACTTGGGACATAACTGATTTTATTCTTTTGTTTTCTTAAAGTTCTGACTTTATTCCATATTTCGTTAATAGATGTATTATTGCTAATACTGTTGCAATAATTTTGCCAATGTCTTTTTGCTTTCATTTTAAACAACCGTTTTGCTTGAGTCATTATTTTTTACACTCTATGTAGTGTTGTTCATTATCATAATATTCCCTTCTACCTTGGTTTGGCCTATCGTCCCCCCCGATTTTCGAATCTATTTTGGTTATTTAAATTTCCTCTTTCCTGGTAACTGCCGCATCGATTGTCCCCCCGATTTCCTACTCTATCTGCGTTATATTTGTTCCAATTTTGACTATTTGTATCATTTTGTGAGTTATATTTGTCCTTATTTTTCCAATTAAACTCTGGCCTGTGTGTTTTTACTCGCCATCCGGTTTTGTATTTGTCTATTCCGCGAAGATTTTCTATTAGCGCTTCTTTGCGTGATAATTACATTATTTATATCGCCCTGAAAATGTCTTCCTAAATAACCCACTGTCTCTTTTTCAGTAAAACCTGGATCTAAATATTTAATGTTATACATTTTTTTAACCACATATTACTCCCTTGATATGCCTTCTGACTCATGATACTTCCCATTAAATAAATTTAGCCGTACTTTTCTCTGGTTAAATTCCCCCCAATATTGCTTTAAAAATATGCCCTCAAAATCTTCAAAAGTTTCTATTCTATTTTCTATCATAGCATACCAAATTTCACAATTCCCTCTTAATTTTTCTTGTATGAATTCTTTTACCGACGTATTATGTAAAGATGTATGCATTAATTGTTTTAATCGTGATATGAATATTTTCGGATGCATTCTCATGTCCCCATAGAAATATAAATCTGACTCTTTTCTTATTGCTGTGTAATTACTGTCAGTTATGTTGCCTCTGGCCGATAAATCCCTCATTTGCAAAACATTGCCTTCAATCTTTCGTTCCTCTTCTTTTAAAACTTTATCTATGCTCTGATTTTGTTCCAGAATCTGTTCATTTAATTTCGTAAGATTTATATTTGAACCCGTTAATGTCCGTCTGTATGTCATCTTTAAATGTGTCAATTTATTCTCAACTTCATCTCGAACTTCGTGCCTAAAATTTTCCAAGTTTGAATTCATATCCGTTACCGTTTGCTCTAGTTGTCCCTTCATCTCTACAATTTTAAATTCCAAACTTATTCTATTTTGTTCCAATTGGACCCTCATTTCTGATTCTAAATTCCGCATGGTTTGTTGTACTTGATCTTTATTTTCTTGTTTATTTGTTTCTAATTTTGTCTCTACTGTTTCTAATTTTGACTCTATTGTTTCTGAGATTTCCTGTTTACTTTGTGTCATATCCTGTTTTAGCCCCGCCATTAAATTTAAAATTTTGTCAAACATACTCGCTTCCGAAGTAGCTTATTGTGTCTCATCCCCAGATTGTTGTGTTGATTCTGCCATTTTATCTTTACATATTTCCTTTCCGCTACGCAATTTCATGCACACTTGACTCTACCCTTTAAATATGAATAAACTTAATTTGCAAAATACTAAATGATAACAGCAACAGCCAAACCGCTTCACGTTATGGTGTCAAATATTATGTTTTTATGTTGCCACTACGTTGGACGCCAAATGTGTTGGTGTCCAAAATTTCGGCTTTTTTATGCCTCACCGTTGGGCGCCAATTGTTATGATATTACAATTTTTTTTATAATTTATTAACTGGACGCCAGTCACGCTTAACCCCGCGACAAGGTATTTTTCGCTAGCTCAATCAGAACATGAGAAACATACTGCTCGTCTGCCTCTTACCTCAGGAGTAAGTTCTACGGTGTTCTGAAATAAAGGTTAGTCACTATATTTTAAAAGGAAAGGCCCATTCAAATTTACAAATTTACTAAAAAATATGGGAAAAGTATAAAGAATATGGGTTACAATTACTAATCTAAGAATTAAATCTAATCGGCCTTTTTCATTTGAAAAGTTATTTTGTTGCAACCTTTAATGAATTTAGTTTTCCCTTTTATTTGCGAATTTAAGCTTAAATTTGATCAATGTTTTATTCTTACTCCGTCCTGGATGTAGAGATTGCTGCTGCCAACTTTCCGGCCTGGGACGTAGACCCGCTACTTTGTCAATACTGCAAATCTGTGAAAGGCTGCTTGATTTCTTGCGTTTTTGTGAGATTTGTTTTACGACGAATTTTACACTGTGTTTTAACGGATACACTTCCGAACTTTACTTAATTTGTTAAGGTAAGTAACAAATTACCAATATTATGTGAGAAACTGCTCACTTGTATAAAATTTACATAAACTATTTATAAAAAGTAGGGTTATGTCTTCAAATTGTACTAAAGGTTATTTGATTACCTTTGGATGCCTTTTTGCTCCTAATTTTATATTTGACGTGTTCCACGTACTTTATGGATACTTTTAAACATTCACTTTACATTTGATTTACGAAAATTTATTTAAATTTAGTTTATTTTTGTAAACTTTTGTGGAGCTCAATAAACGGCGTCCTTTTCGTACCCACGCTTCAACCACTTTCCTTTTTTTCTGAATACTTAAATTCTATTGGCTTAGATGTGACTTTTCTAAAAACCAAAGCAATCTAGTTTTGACATACTTAAAATTTATATTTTTTATATTGAATTTTCTAGCAATTTACTGAATAAATCTTTACTCTTATTATGTTTTAATCTTTCTGACCTTCTTCTGAACATTTTGATACTCCATACCTGTCTCTAGGTGTCTTATTAGGAATTTCGATAACTTTTCGTAAAATTGTTCACAATTGCTTAAAACTGCTAAAAATACTTTACTTTTCCCATTTTAACTTAAAATCTAATCACCTACTATCGTTTTAAATCATATAAACATCATTTTTAACATTTGTAATAATAAGAATAATAATCTGGCATTTTTCAGGTATGCCTACGATGCAATGCTATGTACCAGTCCTTGGGTATGGTATTCGAAATATGCTATTACATCAGATCAAGATACAAAGTGGTCTCTACAATTACAAAATGAATAAACTTACATAAACTCTTTATTTGAAATGTTTTATGCAACTTTTATGGAGAAAGTCCTAACCAAAAATTACTACCAACTATTTAAAAAGTTTCTACTATTTAAAATCAACACATTCCAGTGCTTGATGTGTAGTTACATGCACTTGGTAAGTCTTTATAATCTTATCACTGATTTTACCCATTACGAGGCTTGAAATTTCTATTTTATATAACTTTGCGTTAGCTGCGGGAGAGTTTTTCACTATCTTATAAAGTCACTGAGTTTAGGTCTCCCATTTGATTTTTATAGCTAAAATGTTATTAATTAAGCACTTTCATAGCCTATTACATTTGTATTTTAAGTTTCTTTGTGAATACATTCTTTTTAAAATGTTTATTTTGTATTTTGTAGGTTCTACGCTGAGTTCCAACCACATCTATGCACTCTGGTAGGATTGTACCTATGTTTAACTACTCAATATTGTTCCATAAGCATTTTGTAAGTTAAACGATGTAACAATATCCTTTTTTAATATCAGGTATGTTAAATATTTAAATTAATAAAATCACAATTATTTGATATTCAGTACAATTAAAATATTACTACTACGCGTTACTATTACCTATACATTTTGTATGAGCCCTTCTTTCTACCATTTCAACTTACCTTATCGAAACTTACTACCGCTGTACGAGGCCCGTGCAACACCTCCTCATGTTCTGCGATGAGGTAGTTTCTGGCTTAAACGTTATACTTTTCTATTTTTAATTTAAGTTATGAGTTGATATTTTGGCAAATCTTCATTAATGAACAATTTATTGCTGTCATTATGAATCAATTATTTTGCAATTTAGACCTTAATGTTGCAAAGTTTAGCTTTATTATAAAATATCACAATATTATATATATATATATATATATATATATATATATATATATATATATATATATATATATATATATATTGTTCTATATTCTGATATCTATTTTTATATTTTTATACGTTCGAATTTTACTTCTTAAAAGTAAATTGAAATAAGTTTACTGGGCGCCAAACAGTTTCTTAAAAGCTGTTAATATTATAGACTATAGAACACCATTAGCATGATTATCTACAATCTATAGAATGACTCTTATTTAAGGTCCAACGAAGTCGGTTCAATAAATGCTCATCGATCAAGATAACAATCTAAATAAATCAAACTCAGTATTGAACGAACAAAGTATTAATTTATTAACAAATTTGAACTTGGAATGTAATTAACAAATTTAAATAACAAAATCTAACTTAACTAAAATGATAAATATGGCCTTTATTTAAAATAAATATGTACCATGGATTTCTGATATTGTAAAGCTTTACCTTGTCTTTCTTTCGACTCGAGTAATGTTATATTATAACCTCTAACTGGTTATTATGATCCTTGAAATATTATGTCACTTGACTGACTTTTTAACCTCTCAAGGCTTCTTCTTCTTTACTGGATTGACGTTTGTTTCTAACCTCCAATTTATTTTCAAGATTTCCTTGAAGTATTTCTACCACTTGCTTGACGTTTGAAATTTCTTCACCATATAAATTTGCTAACTGGATTAACAAATACTTCCCTCTTCTAAATCTGCTTTCCGGATAATCTACTTCGTAATACTTTCAAAGTATACTCACTTCTTATATTTAATCAACTTTTACAATTTATTCTTGATATCAATATATCTGGATTGTAATTTTCTAACCTTCAAATTATTCACCACTTTTCTTTTATTTTCAATTTATTATTTATTCTTGGATGAATATATTTCGCAGCTCGCTGTTCAGCGGTGTGTGATCAACTGATTTGTTATTTTTAGTCGTTTCAATGGGTTAATTTCCAATATTTCAATTGTTTTTTTTCTATTTTGATCTAATATTTCAAATTTTAATTTTAATTTAATTTTTAAACTATTCAGTTTTGTTTGTTCTTTATATTAATTGAATACTGTTTTTAATTCTTTAATTTTCCTGATGAATTTCTTATTCTATTTTTCAGAATTAAGTGAATAATTGTAATTACTCGAAATATATTGACATATTACATACACTTTCTTAAAATCTACTTATAACTACAATTAACAATTCCAATCTCAAATAAATACTAATTCATACATTTAGATGAATATCAATGATAAACACAAAATGCTAGTAGTTAAAAACGTACTACAGTTTTTCATACTGACAGAATACTGATATTATAAACTAAAACAAGAAATTGATACGCCAACAAACATTTAACATCATACTATTAGTCCTTTCTTTCTGCATGATGTGAAATATCATTTACAAACCACCTTTCTGCAATGATATTTGAAAATATCTGAAAACTTAAAATTTAATTCAGTGTTTTGTAATCTATGGACTTACTATTTCTAAAATAATCACGCTGCAATGCAACTACTGTTAATAGTCTTTCATCCAATATTAATTTCGTGTAGATTTACATTGTTTCTACACAATTTATGATTTTCAGCCCTAAGTTTTGACATGCATGTCAGATTTTATAAAATTTACTTTTTTGTTTTCCAATTTCATTCTAAATCATTTTAAATGAGATTGTGATTCTCTATAGGTTCATGTTTTATTATATACTATTTAGAATAACCTTGTTAAACTAAAATATCTTCATTTTATGTTTATTTAAATATTTTGTTCGTGTTCAATATCAAGTTTCATTCTCTGCATCCTACTCGTTGAGAATAAGTGAACTTGAATCAATTAAATAAACCGCAGATACTCCTGTTTCTGTATGATCCGTTAAAGTAAAACTGTTATGGTTATTTTCCATAATACATACAAATTTGTGAATTTTATGTATGATTTCAAACACGATACTTGGGTAGTGTTCCACAGTGTGGATACACAGCATAAAATATATATATATATATATATATATATATATATATATATATTTTTTTTTTTTTTTTCCGTTACCGGATGCTGGACAGTCTTCCCGTGGCCTCCGATGACAATCACACTGGAAGAGCGCCAGCTATTACCCGTGGCCACTCCCTACTTCCTGCAGGGTTAGCGACCATCGGTTCCAAAATCGATTGCCCTAAGTAAACGAAGGGACCCTAAGATGACCGCTTTTTGCATTTGAACTGCCAACCACTCGGCTGATTTACGGCAGGCCGGAATGATCTTTAGTTCTGAGAGCAACGTGGGCTTCATTCCTCCGAGTACACCGATAATGAGGACGACCATCTTGACAGAGTATCCTGAGTATAGCACTCAGAGCTCATACCGGAGATCTCGATACTTTGTCCGCTTTTCCTCCTCCTTCAAGGTGATATTTCTCTCCGCGGGCGCGGAGAACTCGATGACATAAATCACCTTGCTTTCGTGGTCGAGGAGTACTATGTCAGGCTTATTGGCTTGGATTTGCCTGACTGTCGGGATCGAGTAATTCCAATATATTCGGCATTTCTCGTTCTCGACTACGGACTCAATATCTCCGGGGATATAAGGCAGCACTGGCGTTTGGTCTATCTCATACGAGTGCCGTAAATGATAACACAGCACCCTTAATGCCGCGTTGTGTCTATGGATGTAGGCCGAACTCGCATTCACGGGACACGCGGATAGCAAATGCGTGAGCGATTCCGGCGCCTGACGGCAGATCCTGCAATTAGTGTCAGGGACCTCTACACCCATAACGTGACTTCGATAGACCAAGGTGTTTATTACACCATCTTGACAGGCCACAATAAATCCCTCGGTCTCTAACTTAAGCCCAGCTGACCTTAAGAAGGCGAAGGTCAGTTTTGTCGATAAACCCAGTGCTTCTATGTTATTGTAGAATGCACCGTGCAGGGGTTTATCAACATGCTATATATATATATATATATATATATATATATATATATATATATATATATATATATATATATATATATATATATATATATATATATTTTATGCTGTATATCCACACTGTGAAACACTACCCAAGTATCGTGTTTGAAATCATAAATAAAATTCACAAATTTGTATGTATGTTAGAAAATAATCATAACAGTTTTACTTTAACGGATCATACAAAAGCAGGAATATCTGTGGTTTATTTAATTGATTCAAGTTCACTTGTTCTCAGCGAGTAGGATGCAGAGAATGAAACTTGATATTGAATTAGAACAAAATATTTGAATAAACATAAAACGAAGTTAATTTAGGTTAACAAGGTTATTCTAAGTAGTATATGATAAAACTGAACTTATAGAGAATCACAATCTCATATAAAATGATTTAGAATGAAATTGGAAAACAAAAAAGTAAATTTTATAAAATCTGACATGCATGTCAAAACTTAGGGCTGAAAATCATATTTTGTGTAGAAACACTGTAAATCTACACAAAATGAATATTGAATGAAAGACTATTATCAGTATTTGCATTGCAGGGTGATTATTTTAGAAATAGTAAGTCCATAGATTACAAAACACTGAATGACATTTTAAGTTTTCAGATATTTTCAAATATCATTGCAGAAAGGTGTTTTGTAAATGATATTTCACATCATGCAGAAAGAAAGGACTAACAGTATGATGTTAAATGTTTGTTGGCGTATCAATTTCTTGTTTTAGTTTATAATATCAGTATTATGTCAATATGAAAACTGCAGTACGTTTTTAACTACTAGCATTTTGTGTTTATCATTGCTATTCATATAAATGTATGAATTAGTATTTATTTGAGATTGGAATTGTTAATTGTAGTTGTAAGTAGATTTTAAAAAGTATATGTAATATGTCAATATATTTCGAGTAATTACAATTATTCACTTAATCCTGAAAAGTAGAATAAGAAATTCATCAGGAAAATTAAAGAATGAAAAACAGTATTCAATTAATATAAAGAACAAACAAAACTGAATAGTTTAAATTTTAAATTAAAATTAAATTTTGAAATATTAGATCAAAATAGAAAAAAACAATTGAAATATTGGAAATTAACCCATTGAAACGACTAAAAATAACAAATCAGTTGATCACACACCGCTGAACAGCGAGCTGCGAAATATATTCATCCAAGAATAAATATTAAATTGAAAAGAGAAGAAAAGTGGTGAATAAGTTGAAGGTTACAATCCAGATATATTGATATCAAGAAAAATTTGTAAAGTATATTAAATATAAAAGTGAGTAAACTTTAAAAGTATTAAGAAGTAGATTATCCGGAAAGCAGATTTAGAAGTATTTGTTAATCCAGTTAACAAATTTATATGGTGAAGAAATTTCAAACGTCAATCAAGTGATAGAAATATTTCAAGGAAATCAGTTGAAAATAAATTGGAGGTTATAAACAAACGTCAATCCAGAAAAGAAGAAGAAGAAGAAGCCTTGAGAGGTTTAAAACGTCAGTCAAGTGACATTATATTTCAAGGATCATAATAACCAGTTAGAGGTTACAATATAACATTACTCGAGTCGAAAGAAAGACAAGGTAAAGCTTTACAATATCAGAAATCCATGGTACATATTTATTTTAAATAATTATCATTTTAGTTAAGTTAGATTTTGTTATTTAAATTTGTTAATTACATTCCAAGTTCAAATTTGTTAATAAATTAATACTTTGTTCGTTCAATACTGAGTTTGATTTATTTAGATTGTTATCTTGATCGATGAGCATTTATTGAACCGACTTCGTTGGACCCTGAGTAAGAGTCATTCTATAGATTGTAGATGGTCATGCTAATGGTGTTCTATAGTCTATAATATTAACAGCTTTTAAGAAACTGTTTGGCGCTCAATAAAATCATTTCAATTTACTTTCAAAAAGTAATTTCGAACGTATAAAAAATAAAATAGATATCAGAATATAGAACAATATATATGTATATATATATATATATATATTTATATATTATATATATATATATATATATATATATATATATATATATAAAGTACAAGGAATTGGATGGAATCGCGGGAAAATACGCTATTACGTAAAGAAAAATGGTTTCATGGGTAAGCCCGCAGAAAAAGTGATGCAACCGTGGACACGTGTTTCGGAATTATTAGTCCTCATCAGCACGGTATAGCTAAGTTGAAAGGATAGGCACAACTTAGGACAACAAAGATATATATATATATATATATATATATATATATATATATATATATATATATATATATATATATATATATATATATATATAGAAATCATAGAAATTTTCCAAAATTCTGCTACCTTATTAAATCTTGAAACAAATCAAGAAACTAAAGTAAATTTCGATAGAATGAAACCATATACTTGAAAATTAAATTTATTTTCAGGTTTATCCTGCTGTTCGGATCAGCACTCGCACAATATAAAATAATACCAATAAACAACACTGTTGGTGTATTTTATCACAAAGACACGGACATCGTAGTGACAAACGAAAAATGGACATTACTGGTACATAAAAACATATCATCCCTTAAACTAGCCTTCGATAAGAACCAACGAATTTTAGATACGATTCTCAATACTCTTGACGGCGCTCATCAAAAAATGATCACTTTCAGAAGCGAAGTCAAAACAGATCTTAACCTTCTAACACAAATTTCCAAAACTATTGAGTCTAAATTTGATGAAGTATTTCTAGACACAAAGAGATATAAACGCGGAATATTAAATGGTATCGGCACAATTTTCAAATCAATAACTGGAAATCTAGACGCCGAAGATGGCGAATATTACGCTAATTGCATTAATAAATTAAATAACGACGAACATCAGTTAGAAAATTTAATGAAAAACCAAATTTCAGTCACAACATCTGTAATCAAAAATTTCAATTCAACCATTCAAAAATTGCAAATTGACGAAGAAACATTTAATAAAGACATGCAAGAAATCGATCGCACAATCGAAACCATGACGCGAAACATCGAAGCTGTAGAAACAAAATTAATATTCTTACACATTTGTGAACAATTAATGGCAAGCTATTTGTATATTGAGGATAATTTGAACGATATTCTAAATTCAATAACATTTGCTCGATTGGGAATCATTCATTCGTCAATCATAACTCCCGATCACTTAGTAACAGCATTACAAGAAATTTGTTTGCGAAGAAACAATTTGCCTCTTCCAATCAAATTATCGGCAGTTGCTCAATATTTAGATATTATTGAACTAAAAGCATTTCAAGTAGATTCCAACTTAATATTTGTTTTAAAGATACCACTTGTTGAACCTCAAAACTATAATACCTACCGTTTATACCCTATCCCTATATTTGATAACAGAACTGGTCTTCATCATATTCTATCTATTTCTCAAAAATGTATCGCGAGAGATGATGATTCTTTAATGTACATACCAATAACGAATTTAAAAGAATGCAAACCCTTATATTTTGGAACTAAGCTATGCTCGAACCTGTTTGCATACCCCATTGACCAGAATGCCATTTGTGAAGCTAGGATCCTGAAACAACCAATGAAACTTCCCGAAAATTGCCAAACCTCCTTCAGTATTAGCCAAGGGTACAATGTTCAAGAACTCGAAGAGAACACGTGGCTCATAATAAATTCCGAACCTCTGCATATCACCATTAGCTGCCCGAAGAGAGAACCAGCAACGGAGCTGATTAATAAAAATTCGATTGTAAAATTACAACCTGGATGTTACGCCTTCGCAGGTATCACCAGGATACAAGCCAGTGCCAAGGACCTCTCCGAAATTAAAGACAATTCCCATCCTGTGCAAATCCCATTTGAATGTTGTAACCAGATGCCCGACAAAATTCAACTACCTAAATTAAAACCATTGAAACTCAATAATTTAAATATCGAAGATTTGGATATTGCTAAAAACAAATTGGAGCAATATTCTAAGGATCTGGACGATCTCATCAACGAACCTTTCGTGACCAAACATATGTCCTGGTTCACGTATTTCACCATCACCTTCATCATTTCCATAATTCTACTTTACGTGCTTTGTAAATGTAGAAGGAAGAGACGTCTACTGAAAATTGAACCCTCTACAGGCGATTCTCCTTCACCTCCTCCAGGACGAAGCAAGAAGTTCATGGAATCCCCCAGTTTAATTCCTCCAAGAAAGCGACCCGGTATCAAACCTCAAGAAGAAGATATCGAGTTATCATAGACTTTCCAGTGAACCACTAATTTTTGTTTATTGACTTAAACTTTTATTCTTTCTATTTTATGCTTATTATTTTATTCACTCAATATTTTATTATTATCTTTGCATTATATTCATTTTGTTTTATTATTACTTTTATATTGTATTCAATAATCATTTTATTCAAAAGTTGTTGTATAACAATCAACTTTTTTATTAAGGGGGAAGTTGTTATATTAAAAAATAACAGTACGACACTGAGTTATAAGTAAGCTCCTCAGTGGTATCAAGTTACATAAGTTGATAACGACTTCTCTCGGTAATTGTTTATCTTACGTATCAAGTTTCACCTATTGTTTTGTATCCGTTCTCATAGTTTATGCCAAATTGCACATTTGCATTTCCTTTGTTCTCCGTCTAGCTGACACTGCTTTCCTAATATTATAAATATGACCAGCAGACGCATTTGTAGTCAGTTATTAACTCACCTTTACAATAAACTTTTAAATCTACAATTTTATATTTTACTCAGAGTCATCGATGACTCTAATTAATTAAATAAATATTTTTTAAAAAGACAAATACAAAGTATCAAATATAACATATATATATATATATATATATATATATATATATATATATATATATATATATATATATATATATATATACATGCAAAACAACATATACGCCTCCGAATACATAGGTATTCATAGGCGACGCCTCCGAAATCGGAGGCGAAGACGAAAAAGCGGAGGCGAAAACGAATGACCGTGTATCTATGGTTTAAAATGATGTTCGCCGTCTATACGTCATTTAGGCAGATTTTAGCGTGGAGTTGAAAATGACCCATACGTCTATACACATATACACTGTAGTATACGTCATCGCGCATCAGAGGGCGCGACTGTTTTTATATTAGATACGCTGAAATATATCAACCAGTTGTACCGGCTTCCTTGAACTTATAGAGCGTTTTTGCCTCATATACTTGGCAACGTTGTACGGAGTGGAAATGTGTTATTAAGATTTGAATTATAGAATCAGATTCAACCATATCCTAGCGCATACTGAGTAATCAACGTTTAAATATTAGTACTATTTTTCACTAGTAATCTGATGGTGAGGGAGCCAAGTGGCTTTTTAAAAACTCATAGTTACAAGAGCTTTATTAGATGATTATGGCGAACCTGAATCACGATAAAATGACTGGCATGTCCATCCCCTCAGTTTATCCATAGTTGAAGATAAACGTCTATAAAGCGTAAAGTCGTACATTTTTCGTTTTTAAATACGCACAGAAATTATCCTGATGGGAATATAGTCTTAAGATGCATATTTGTTTCTCTAGGGAACTTACAACAAATTACTAAAAATAATAATAATATTTTAATAATGATAAAATACATCTGAAATGCGGTAGAAACTCAGCGGAAAATGTTAAATTCCTCAGTTTAGTGTTTGTAGTGCTTTTGTTTATAACGATAACTTTCTAGTAAAGTTTTTATTTTTAAGGTAGCATATATTCACGTTCAAAAAAGAGATATGACTTGTAACGATGAGTCTGAATAATATATACAATAAAAATGTGATTTCTTTTTCTAAATTTGGAAACAATTTTCTTTATGGATAATTAATTGGCAGGAGTTTCATTCTGGGAGTAATTTTCTGTATTCAGAATGCTTAAATATTCTCTCCTTAAGAAAAATCTTGTAATGATTACGTGCTATAACTTTCTTTCTAATTACAACTTTGACCATTTGTGATGTATGGTAGGTGCCCGCTAGAAGTCAATTCTATGAATCATTATCATTCATAAAACGATAAAAACATCTGATATAACATAAAACAGTGACGTACCAAAAAAGCCACCGAGCTCCTGGACTATGATTGGTTTATGATCAATATTAGAACAATACCAACATTTAGGAAAATTGACTTTGGTTTCTATTTAACAGTATCCAGATGAGAGCCTAGCAGGACTACAGTCTGGCAAATATTAGAGATTAGTTGCCTAATACATTTTTAATTTAACCGAATTTAACCAAGAAACCTGCATAAAATCATTCATTTTTACTAAAGTCATCGCCTAAATACATTTTGTAATTAAATATAGTTTTAAATAGTTTTTTTACGAAAAACAAAAATGCGTTAATGAAAACCCACTTTGAATGTTTTAAGTATAGTTACATAAGACATAAACTTAAACATACCACAAATAATAGACAACCACAAAATCCAAAGCCTAGGCAGCCCGGAAGGGGGTTACACATTGACATTGTCAGCGTCATAGCTGAGGATCGTATCCAATACACGGCATCGTGAAAAGTGTGCTCGCTTTTTTAACCCGAACGAATTTTTTTAGGTTTTCTTCTTCTTTCTAAACAAAAAAGGTCTCTTGTCATTTTTTCGTGAAGTTGACCTTTTCCGACTTATAAACAATTTGATGTTTGAAAAAACGCAAAAACGGCCATTTTCAAAGTTGGAATATAATATTAAAAAATGAGTTCACCAGAATTTTCATTCAATTTTTCAACATCCATTAACAAAATCCTGAAGAGCAAGTGCAGATTTCTTCATTCTAAAGCTTTAATTTCTAATTATTCAATAGACGTTTTTAGCCGGGCGGGCGCTCTTTCAATTGTTTATAAGTCGGAAATGGTCATCAACTTTACGAAAAAACTTCACTATTTAAAATTACCAAGAGAAACTACAATTAGGGTCAAAAAAGGCGATTTTGTTAAACAAATTAAAAAATTGTCTGATTTTTACCCGAATGAATTTTTTTAGCTTTTCTTGGTCCTTTTAAACTAAATAGGGCTCCTGTCACTTTTTCGTAAAGTTGACCGTTTTCTATTTATTAAAAATTGAAAGAGCGAGCGCCCGGCTAAAGACGTCTATTAAACAATTAGAAATTTAAGCCCTAGAATGAAAACAATCTGCACTTATATATATTTTGGAGTGTTTACTTGACGCAATATAAAGTGTTTGTAATGGAAAAAAGAAGCTTTCTATAATAAAAATTTCAAAATGGGCGGCATACTCTGGGATCTTCGTGGTTTCAACATATTTGTAAGATGTAAATATTTTATAGGGTGAATCATAGTGAAGTATTAGAAGTATATGGAGAAACGATATGTTTATATCGTTTTGAAAATTTTGGGAGTTACTAAAGTCAGTGGGGAATCGAACCAAAATAATTGCAAGCATGTGATACTTCCGGTTATACCGGAAGTCGACACCAATTTGCTTATTTTAAATAGAACACTATATATTCTCGACTTTTCGAAATAACCATAAAATTTTTTGATTGTTAAACACCCTGTATTTTTTACACCAAATTATGTAGAATTAATTTCCCTTTTTTCAGGTATAGGCATTGTAGGAGTTAAGGTTACAACTTTTTTAAATATTGGCGATTTTCTTAAATGTCCAAGAATTTATAATAAAAATTGCCGTCAACTTAGCCATGATTAGAAACAACTATGAATGTCAGTCATTCTCTTATGTCGAAAAAGGCCATAACGTTTAAATCACACCCACGAGGACTTTAGATTTGTTTATTATTTATCGAGAATGTGATAAGGTAATATCAAGAACATGTAACACACTTGCTACTCAGTACCCACAAGAACAGAAACCATCACCATGCACTGTAAAACGCATATTGGTTAATTTTAGAATATTTGGCTTTATCGAGACAGGAATTTTAGGGAGAAAGTCTTAGACATATTAGCTGAAGAAGAAATCTTTCTAACTTACTATTTAAGTTTTCCTCAAAAAATTGTAATGACATCACTCTGTCTCATGGCACAGTAAACACTAAACCGCTAATGTTCTTAAATATTTCGCTCTCTGAATTACATGAGGTTTTAAATTATGAAAGTAATGGGAATTGTGTTGATTAAAAAATCCATTTTTGATAAATTTAGCATCATCTGTCCATATATTTCCCAAGAAATAATCGTCACCTTCATGACTCCAGAGCAGCTTGCCTTAATGATGTAATTGGAAAGGCCCGAAAATACCCCAGAATTGCTATTTCTATTCTACAAAAATACAGGGTGTTCCATTTGAAATAAAAAAGCTATTGAGGTTTGAATTTGACAGAATATAATGTGAAAAATAGAACAATTGGTATACTATTATGAAATTTATTTTTATTATAGGGACTAGGTCATCTTGTGTTCTTTCTACGTACCAAGGAGAAAACTACGATCTCCTATATGAAGAAAGTTGTAACGGTTCTTGCAAACCGTTGCACCTGTCAAATTTATTATAAAATGTCAAATGTCTCCGAAACCGCTAGGTTTAGGGTGTGATACATGCTTGAACTCAGAAATTTACGGTGATTTTGGTAAGTCGAAAATATATAGGGTGTTCCATTTAAAATAATTATTTTGGTTGGATTGGCCACACTGACTTTAGTCAATCCCAAAATTTTCAAAAGGATATGTTCACTTGTTCTCCATATACTTCTAATACTCCATCCACTATGAGTCAACCTGTATATAACAAGTGAAAAAAACTACATTTTGATATGCTTTTTATTCAATTTGTTGGGATGATTCATTATATTTTCAGCAGAGGGTCGCAAGATGACTCAGTGTTTTGACATGTTTTATTTTTCTTTTTCTTTTTGCATTGACTAAAGTAAAAGCTAACTACATTTTGAAACACGGAAAGGGCATCGGTTCTATTTTTATTTAGTAAATGAAAATAACTAAATGAATGATGATATTTTAAATATAACATTATCACTTATCAATTTGTAATATTTTTTTAAATAATTTTTTGGAATGCATTTTCGTAAATAACTCGTTTATTTTAAGTTTTTCTAAAAAACTCTATTTTATATTTTTTGTCCAAAAAGGTCCATGCCTTATACTGGTTATAGAGATGGATCGACGGGATAGTTAATTTTCGATTTTTATTAGGAAACTGTTTGGAATTTGTAGAATTTATCAAAAAAATCAAGTTTTCCAGGATTTGTAGATTCGCTTTTGTTTTCTCAAATTTCTCACAAACGTCAGCTAATAGACCTAATCGAGCCCTACAATTGCCATTTTTGAAAGTCAAAATCGGACCTTCGGTTCGGGAGTTATTAATTTCTTTGAAAAATCATACTCGGCCCTGGAAAACATACTTGCGGTCAACGGATTCGGGCCGCCAGCAATAGGCTTGATTTGTGGCCGTGTTACTTTGATCCCACCAAGTCTCATGAAAATCGATCAATATTCTGGACAGTTATCGTGCTTCCTAGCCCGATTTCGAGAAAACCAGTTTTTTGCAAAAAAAATCAATTTTCATTTGTTTTTCGACATAGCCTCTGGTATACTTATTTGTAGAGCTTTGCCAGCGGCACCATTTCTTTTTTGAAACGTCTCGATCCGACTACCCGTTATCGAGTTATTCAATTTCTCCCGAAAAACTCGAAACGTCTATATCGGGTACTTCCGGTTTCCGAACGGAGCCGGGCTTCCGGCGTTAAGGTTTTCTAAAGACCTCCTATTAGCCACCCAAGTTTCATCGCAATCCGAAAACGGATTAAGGGGGCTGGGCGTGACGGACAGACCGACAGACAGACAGACCGACAGACAGACCGACTGACCGACGGACGGAATTTTCTAAATTCGCTCTCGAATCGATAGATATGACTTTCACATCGATCCGACGGTTTTTTCGGGTTTCGATGATCCACCGGAAAAATGCTAAACGTATACTACATTTTTTTTCAAAATGTAGTAACAAGGTGTCTTATTGTTTTCTTCAAATTTTAATTGTTGTTAAAGTTACTGTATCATAATGTTTGAGAAATGGACAGTTAGTAGTATCGAATTAAAATTCAGCTATACATAACATTACAAAAAATTAAAATTCATAAGAAACTACATTTTATATGTATCTTTTATAATGAAAAAATGACTACCAATTTAACACCCATTTATGGGGTATTCAAAGGTTGGATACTATTTCTTGAAATATTTTTTCTTAAATTTTAGTTAAAGCTTTTTTACCAATGAACGCTTTCTAATCGGGACTAATAATCTACCCCTAAAGAATGGTATAGGCCTCACATACTTTTATATGCTTCATTATGATATACCGGGTGACTCAGGCAATAGATATACTTTTTTAACTTTTCAATGGATTAAAATGCATTATTTCCAAATTAGGCATAAAGACATCGAGAAAAAATCAATTATGTGATGTGATGTAAAAAAACCAAAACGGCCGACTTTCGGTTTCAATGCAATTTACATTAAACCAAATTCTTGATTTGGACATCCTATATATGTTTGCATATTTGAGTTCTGCTGGCTAAAATACGTATGATTCAATACTCAGATATTATTTTGATTAAAAAAAAAATTGAATTTTATTCATAGATGACCGTGACTTAAATCAAAATGATTAAAAATCGGTCTTCAAACAGTGCAAATACCTGTAATAATATTACCTCTTTAAATATTAGGATTAAACATGATTAACTCTTAATTAATTTCAGCGAGTTTTTATTTAACCTGTTCTATAATTAGACCTTTGAATTATGAAAAGAATGATATGCATTAATGTCTACTTTCTCTTTGAAATAGATCAGTAATTAAAACAAGAAATATTTGTTATCCAATTTTCATAATATAATTATTCTGAATAAGTTGGCCCCGAGTAGGGTTGATTTCTCAAACCTATGCATAATGAAGAGTAAATCGCATTTAATTTTAGGATTTACAAAGATAATATTTTATAGATGCTTGTGGACCGAATTTTAAAATTTAGAATAAGTCACAAGTCGCTATCATCTATGAATAGAACTAAAAAAAATATTTCTTGAAAATCAAAATAATATGTGAAGATTAGATCATATCTATTCTGGTCATCATAATCTAAATATGCCGAAATATGTAGGTGGTTATTGTGCGAAGACACCGATTATTATAACACCGGGAAACTTTTAATATTAATCGGCTCACACAGGCTATTCACTAAGAAATCACATATTCATTATTTACGTATAAAGAAATATCCACAAGCAGATTTTACATATTCAACTCTACATAATTGGCAACGTCGTCGGAGGCGTACACAACTCATAGATCAATATTAATTATACAAATTGAGTTGAACTTGTATGTTAAACATTGGGATGCAAACATTGTTGTTAATTGGATATGTTTTTTGTATAAAACATATATGAGAAATTATTTCCCCTCTTTGGCTGCTCAACATAAATAAAACATATCAGTACAATATACATCGACAAAATTTATCTAGAAGTGTTCCCTATAGCGGAGTCTTGGACGCCTTATAGACTAGTGGAGACGAACATGATAGCTATGCACGTATATATATATATGTTATATATATATATATATGTTGTATCTAAAATTCGTTGGTTCTTATCGAAGGTTAGTTTAAGGGATGATATGTTTTTATGTACACTGAGAAAAACCGTCTAGGTAAATTTTTTTGCTAACAATAATTTAATTGTAACAAATATTTTTTTAATTCGGACTAATCAATGTAACATCTCTTATAAATAAAACGACATTTCTAAAAACAGATACCTGTTCTTATTAATGTACTCTTCTACAAGTAATAAACAGGTAATAAATGTGTTTAATAATAATTGCTCCAATTAAACTGTGCTTAGGAATAACTAAATATGTGGCTACCACAATTAAAGCAAATTTTCTAAAAATGTATATCAGTAAGAACTTCTCTACTATTTGTGACAAAACAACATTTTTCTTAATCCAAATACTCGACTTCTTGTGGTTATTAAATCATTTGATTCGTGCATCTTCGAGTTTCGTTCGGTATCGACTCGTGAGTGCATATTTGGTCATACAGAATAAGAGAATTCATCATTTGTTAATGTGGTTCGGTACGTAAAGGAGCAAAATAAGTGCCTTATTCATTTTTTACTTTTGTGTGTTGAATCAACATTGTTTTAATTGTCACTGAAAAAGTTTTAATAAATTTTGTTAAACTGTAAAATAGTTTTAATCATCATGATTACCTAACCATTTTCAGATATACAAAGTTTTCGCTAAAGGAAGATATCTTATACTTTTCCCCAAATGGAAAATCTATGCAATATACAGACCATGAAATATTTCACATAGAAAAATCAAATGCATATTATACGCATAATGACCAATCTGTTCATGCACTACTTATAAATACATTTACTACATTAGGTAAGTCTATAGCATACTTGCAGCTTTACTTGTATATAGTAGTTTTATATAGTAGCTAAATTTTATAAATCATTCGAGACTTTATTTTCACCGGATAGATACGTAACTTAAAACTATAAATAATTTTTATACTGCTCATCATAATAAAATGTATCTGCATATTATTTTTAAATTGAGTTTAACAGAAATTTGTACTGAATTGAAGATTCGATTTTTTTTTGGGGCACCCACCAGAATTTTTTGAAAGTCAAAAAAATTATCTAACTTTGATCAAAATTGATTAAGATAATAATTTTGTTAGACTTCCAAACAATTCTACGGGATGCCACAAAAAAATCGAATCTTTTTATTTTTAGCGATCGAGTGAAAATGTAGCTTTAAATAATTTATAAAATTCAGCTAGTAAAACTACTAATAGTACTTAAATGATGTACTTGCTGTAAATATACTATTTACCTACCACAGTAAGTATATGTTTATTTGTCACTAATAAATTATTTATTTACAATAGGAAACTACTTTCACTTGGTATGTTTTATTTATGACAAATAAACAGGATCAACAACTCCATTTTATCTAGTACAATTAAAGTGTTCTCTTGTCCCAAATAGTACACAACTTTTTATTTGCTACAATTCAATTTTTATTTATCATTATTAAATTTTTCCCTCAGTGTACCAGTAATGTCCATTTTTCGTTTGTCACTACGATGTCCGTGTCTTTGTGATAAAATACACCAACAGTGTTGTTTATTGGTATTATTTTATATTGTGCGAGTGCTGATCCAAACAGCAGGATAAACCTGAAAATAAATTTAATTTTCAGTATATGGTTTCATTCTATCGAAATTTACTTTAGTTTCTTGATTTGTTTCAAGATTTAATAAGGTAGCAGAATTTTGGAAAATTTCTATGATTTTGAAAGGGCCGTTAAATTTATTTTGAAGTTTGTTTTTAATTTGAGAATCTTTCACATATACTTTATCGCCAACTTTGTATTCAGGTCGATTTTTTGGGACATTTCTGTCAAAGCGAACTTTCGCTTTCTCCTTTTGATTGCGTTCGACTGCGGGCGATTATAATAGTGAGATATTCTGTTGTTTAAATCTCTTATGTATTTCGTTATTAATTCTTTTTGGTTGTACAAAGTTTCGGGCGGTCTAATAGACGTATGTCCGAAAATGAGTTCGTACGGTGTGAAGCCATGTGTTTTGTTAACCGAATTGTTATAGCAAATGATTGCGTATGGTAATATTGTGAAAGGATGTTCATTCGGATTTTCAGTTTTGTGGACTCTTATCATTTCGGCTAATGTAGCGTGAAATCGCTCGGATCCGTTGGATTGGGGATGTCCTACGCTTGAGTATGTTAATTTTATGTCATAGAGCGTACAAAGATCTTTTAATAATTTGTTATCAAACTCACCGCCGTAGTCGCAATGAATTCTCAACGGGGTACCATAGTGTTGAAAATATAGCAATAAGGTATTTACAACTGATTTCGCGGATTTATCCGGAACAGCATAGGCTTGAGTAAATTTAGTTAATTCGTCGCGAATTGTAACAGCGTAATTTCGCGTGGGAAATTCGAATAGATCAACATTTATTCTTTCGAATGGTGTTTTTGGAGTCTCGGTAATTACCAGAGGGTTGCTAAGGTTTTTACGACAGACTTTAGTTTTTTCGCATGTTTCGCAATTTTTTATAAAGTTTTCAACGTCTTTAGTTAAGCCTCGCCCATTGTATTTTACTCTAATCCTTCTAATAGTTTCATTAATACCACGATGTAGGTTATTTTTGCCTGAATGATTTTGATCTAAAATGATTGGAATTTCGTCTTCGTCGGGGGTTTTAACAATATTTTGACAGATAACTATTTTCAAGTCTTTTTCTGCAAAAATAAAAGATAGCATTTCGAGTATTGGAAGATCTAAATTATTTTCTACATAGTATGTTTTAGAAAGATCCAAAATGTCTTGTCTTTTGTACAATACCATAAATAAATGTTCGTTTATTGAATCTACATCAAAAGGTAAAGGGACAATAAAATATTTTCTATGCCTAAATGCTAACGCAATTCCCAAAGTAATCGATTTCTCGAATCTTAAACTAGAACCAGTTCAAAAATTTAGATCAATTTTTAATTTAAACTCTCAGAGTCCGGACAGTCTTCAACATACAGACAGAAATTTCGAAATTAAAAATCAACTACGACTAGAACATTTGAACGAAGAAGAAGCCGAATTAATAACAGAACTTTGTCTAAATTTTTCTGATATATTTTATTTAGAAGGCGACAATTTAAGTTTCACTAATGAGATTAAACACTCTATTGATACGAACGATTCTAAACCGGTTTTTACAAAATCTTATCGCTATCCCCATATTCACAAAGAGGAAGTTAAAACTCAAGTCTCTAAAATGCTAGACCAAGGTATAATCAGACCATCAATTTCACCCTGGTCATCCCCGGTTTGGGTTGTACCTAAAAAACTTGACGCCTCCGGTAAACAAAAATGGCGAGTTGTAGTAGACTACAGAAAACTCAACGAACTGACCATTGACGACAAATATCCACTTCCAAATATTTCGGATCTTCTTGATCAATTGGGCAATTGTCAATATTTTACGACTTTAGATCTTGCCTCCGGATTCCATCAAATCGAAATCGACGCGAAAGATATTCAAAAAACTGCTTTCACAGTAGAAAACGGTCATTTCGAATTTGTGCGAATGCCATTCGGACTGAAAAACGCTCCATCAACATTTCAAATAGTGATGGACAACATTTTGTTAGGTATCCAAAACGAACGGTGTCTCGTCTACATGGACGACATTATTATCTATTCGCCTACTATTCATGACCACATTTCTCGACTAACGGAAGTATTTAAACGTTTACAAAAAGCTAATCTCAAAAGTCAACCGGACAAGTGCGAATTTTTACGCAAGGAAGTCGCATATTTAGGCCATCTTATTACTAAGGACGGTGTAAAACCAAATCCCGCTAAAGTCGACGCGATTCTAAATTTTCCTCAACCAAGAAACCCTAAGGAAATCAAATCATTCCTAGGCTTAGCTGGATATTACAGACGTTTTATCCCTAACTTTTCAAAGATTTCTAAACCTTTAACAAAATTGTTACAAAAAGACATACTCTTTGACTTTGACAATGATTGCTTAAACTCTTTCGAAAATTTGAAACGAGCGTTAACAACAACTCCAATTCTTATTTATCCGAATTTTGACGATGTTTTCATTCTAACTACAGATGCTAGCGCATTTGCCATTGGTTCCGTGCTCTCGCAAGGAAATATAGGCAAAGACTTACCAATAGCTTATGCATCTCGAACTTTATGCGCGGCGGAGACTAAGTATTCTACTATAGAACGCGAGCTATTAGCCATAGTATGGTCAGTAAAACACTTTAGGCCATATCTATTAGGAAGAAAGTTCAAGTTAGTAACTGATCATCGACCACTTACCTGGCTATTTTCGATAAAAGACCCAGGAAGCAGACTTGCACGTTGACGAATTAAATTAGAAGAATACGACTATGAAATCATTTACAAACCCGGCAAAACCAATAAAAACGCGGACGCGCTATCGCGAGTTAAAATCAATCACTTTTCGGAATGTTCCAAATTTTATTCAAAAATTCTAGCCGCGAACGAGGACGACGAATCAGAAGATGAACCAAACAATGACGAAAACCCAAATAATAACGGCAAAATCACTAAAGAACAAATCTCTCGAGAATTTGATATCTTTTGCAATTTGTATAAGACGAAATCCTTAATAGATTATTCCAAAATTCAAACTTCAAACAGACAACTTTTAGACAGGGAACACAAAAATATTATAACATTCTTTCAACAAAATAAGTTAGAAGATTTGCATCATAAAATTATTGAGGACATGTTCGAAGAACACCCTGAGTTTTATAACAACACTATTAACGTTGTCTCAAGCAAATCGGTCAGGCATAGAAAATATTTTATTGTTCCTTTACCTTTTGATGTAGATTCAATAAACGAACATTTATTTATGGTATTGTACAAAAGACAAGACATTTTGGATCTTTCTAAAACATACTATGTAGAAAATAATTTAGATCTTCCAATACTCGAAATGCTATCTTTTATTTTTCTCCGTTGTCATCGATTTTGACAATAGCATTTGGTAAGCGTACTTTTTCATTTTCCTGGGCTAACAGTATAGCCTCAGTATTTCGTAAATTACATTTTAATTTAAATATTTTTTCCATGTGTGGTTCGATTGAAATTAAATTTTGATTTTTCACGTTACATGGAATTTGATTCCGAATTTGATTTGAGTTTGTAGTTGGTTGCAAAGGTAAACTTTGTGTTTTTTCGTCACCCGTAGCTTTAAATATCGGTACGGTTTTGAAATTGGTAATTAGTCGCTTATTTTTAATATCTACCATACATTCGTAGTGTTCTAAAAAGTCTGCGCCTAATAGCCCGTCAAATTCTATATCCAAATTATGGATGTAAACTTTGTGTGGATTATTGTCGGTAAATGGTATAAGTACAGATTCGTTAATGTTAATTTTTTGTTCAGTTATGCCTTGTATAATAGTATTTTCAGAAAATCTTCTTTTATAATTTTCTGCCGTTTTTGGTTTAAAAATCGAAATTCCTGCACCAGAATCAATAAGAATTTTAAATTTATTTGTGATGTCTTTGATATAATAAAGATTATTCGAATTTACAGTTAATAAAGCGTGTGAAAGTGTTTCTACATGAACTTCTGTTCTGGGAAGTTCAGAAACGGGTCGAAATTGTTGTTGAGGTTCATATTTTGAATTTGGTGGGAAATTTGGTCCAATTCGCAATTCGCTGTTGGAGTATCCGTGAGATACTCCGGACTTTTGCAAAAATCCTGAGGATTAGCAGTATAATCCTCCTGCGGCAAGTGAGAATTAGCAGTATAATTCTCTTGCGGCATCTGAGAATTAGCAGTATAATTCTCGTACTGTTCTTCTTGAAAATTAGATGTATAATTTTCTGAAAAGGTTTGATTATTTTCTAGGTTAAAATTATCGTACATTGTATCAACGTTTTGATATTCAGGAGAATAATCCTCATATTGGTCAAAATTATATTGGTCGCAATAAGGTTCATAATTTAAATGATGAGTCTTTTGTTGATTGAAACGGTTAAAATTTGGATTTGGTTGTATCGCTGATGGTCTTTGTTGAATAAAATTAGGATTCAGTCTAATTGCTGAAGGCCTATTTTGTTGCGCTTGGCTAACTTGATTATTTTGTGGATAAGTTCTAGTTTGTTGTGCAAAATTTTGAAAACTTTGAGTGCTTTGAAAGTTTGGTCTTTGAACATTTTGTGAAGTCGATGGCATAAATTGTTGTTGCCTCGTGCGACATTCGTTTATTATATGCCCATTACGTTTACAAAATGTACAAAATTTTTGTTGAAAATTTGGGGTCGGCCTTTTTTGTTGAGGAGGCACTGGATTTCTAGCATTATTATTATTATTATTATTATTTTTGGAAAATTTTTGAGATTCAAAATAAGAGAGTTGTAATTCTCTTCTAATCCTATTGATGGCTTGTAACATACTTGTTGGATCTCCAGCACGTACTATTTGCCCTAATTTTGTTTCAAGGCCCGCTAACAAAGTGTTTAATGTCATCGTTTCAATTAATTCTGACTGAGATTGTTTCTGTTCACCGGATAAACGTTGTTTTTGAATGGCAGCGTGCATTTTTGCATTATGCGTCTGTAGACGCGCAACAAAAGTTAGTGCAGATTCACCTGGCATTTGGTGAATACGCTGCAAATCCTGAATTAAAGATGTCAAGTCGCGAGAGTCTCCGAAATGAGTTTCAAGCAAGACTCTTATTTCCGCCCATGTGGCAGGGTTGCGTGAGTTTATTAATTCGGCAGCTCTGCCACGCAATTTATTTTTTATATGAAGCGTTAGTAAATTTTTTTGATTGTTGATTGCCATGCCTTGTGCATAAATGCAAGAATTTAAAAAAGTTTGTAAATTAATGGCATTGCCATCGAATTCTGGTATAATTGAAAAAATTTCAGAGAGCTTGTAAGGCTCAATTTGCTCTATCCTTGCATTTTGTACTGTTTGTGTGGGTTGCGATATTTCTGGTATCGTTGCTTTTGTTTAGAAAGTACAAAAATTAAATTAATTGCTAGATTGATATTGTTAAAAATGACTTTTTTTGAGAAAAGGAAATTAGTTTTTTTTTTTTTTATTTACTTAGGTAGTATGTGTATTAACTGTATAATACACGGTGACGTATTAGCAGTATAATACGTTTCTTCTTATATTACTAAAAATTAAATTAAACTTGTCGCGTTTATTTTGTTAAGGAATAATTATTTGATAATAGAACTGTATTTTGTTCGCTGAGTGTATATAGCACTTTTATAAAATAATTGTGAAAAATAAATGTTTTCTTCAAGATTTTGGTTGTTCTTATCCATTTTTTCTCCAATACTATTATTCATTCCAGTGATCATTTCCATCAACTTCTGGAGCATGTTTGGATCAGGTTGTGTGTTTCTGTCACCAACTTGTGTTTGTGCAACTGTGGATGTACCCTGTGTAGTTTCCTCTGGATTCATGGTTGTTGTCTTACCTGACTTTAACCTCATATAAATTGTAATTGTTTTAATTCGACAATGTCTTGTTGTCAAAACTATCAAAATAAGTTATTTGTTCTATTATCTTTCAAATGTATGTTTGAAATGATAAACTATTCTCAAGTTGTATATATTCAATCGCTTTCCTGATTGCCTCACGTTAACAAGCCATAAATGTTCTATATTCTGCTATCTATTTTATATTTTTATATACGTTCGAATTTACTTTTTGAAAGTAAATTGAAATGAGTTTACTGGGCGCCAAACAGTTTCTTAAAAGCTGTTAATATTATAGACTATAGAACACCATTAGCATGACTATCTACAATCTATAGAATGACTCTTACTCAAGGTCCAACGAAGTCGGTTCAATAAATGCTCATCGATCAAGATAACAATCTAAATAAATCAAACTCAGTATTGAACGAACAAAGTATTAATTTATTAACAAATTTGAACTTGGAATGTAATTAACAAATTTAAATAACAAAATCTAACTTAACTAAAATGATAAATATGGCCTTTATTTAAAATAAATATGTACCATGGATTTCTGATATTGTAAAGCTTTACCTTGTCTTTCTTTCGACTCGAGAAATGTTAAATTATAACCTCTAACTGGTTATTATGATCCTTCAAATATAATGTCACTTGACTGACTTTTTAAACCTCTCAAGGCTTCTTCTTCTTCTTTTCTGGATTGACGTTTGTTTATAACCTCCAATTTATTTTCAAGATTTCCTTGAAATATTTCTATCACTTGATTGACGTTTGAGTTCCTTCACCATATAAATTTGCTAACTGGATTAACAAATACTTCCCTCTTCTTAATCTGCTTTCCGGATAATTTACTTCGTAATACTTTTTAAGTTTACTCACTTTTATATTTAATATACTTTTACAATTTTTTCTTGATATCAATATATCTGGATTGTAATATCCTAACCTTCAACTTATTCACCACTTTTCTTCTATTTTCAATTTAACAATTATTCTTGGATGAATATATTTCGCAGCTCGCTGTTCAGCGGTGTGTGATCAACTGATTTGTTATTTTTAGTCGTTTCAATGGGTTAATTTCCAATATTTCAATTGTTTTTTTCTATTTTGATCTAATATTTCAAAATTTAATTTTAATTTAAAATTTAAACTATTCAGTTTTGTTTGTTCTTTACCTTAAGTAAATATTGTTTTTAATTCTTTATTTTTCCTGATAAGTTTCTTATTCTACTTTTCAGGATTAAGTGAATAATTATAATTACTCGAAATATATTGACATATTACATACACTTTCTTAAAATCTACTTATAACTACAATTAACAATTCCAATCTCAAATAAATACTAATTCATACATTTAGATGAATAGCAATGATAAACACAAAATGCTAGTAGTTAAAAACGTACTGCAGTTTCCATACTGACAGAATACTTATATTATAAACTAAAACAAGAATTGATACGCCAACAAACATTTAACATCATACTATTAGTCCTTTCTTTCTGCATGATGTGAAATATCATTTACAAAACACCTTTCTGCAATGATATTTGAAAATATCTGAAAACTTAAAATGTCATTCAGTGTTTTGTAATATATGGACTTACTATTTCTAAAATAATTACGCTGCACTGCAACTACTGTTGATAGTCTTTCATTCAATATTCATTTTGTGTAGATTTACAGTGTTTCTACACAAAATATGATTTTCAGCCCTAAGTTTTGACATGCATGTCAGATTTTATAAAATTTACTTTTTTGTTTTCCAATTTCATTCTAAATCATTTTAAATGAGATTGTGATTCTCTATCAGTTCATGTTTTATTATATACTATTTAGAATAACCTTGTTAAACTAAAATAACTTCATTTTATGTTTATTTAAATACTTTGTTCGTATTCAATACCAAGTTTCATTCTCTGTATCCTACTCGCTGAGAATAAGTGAACTTGAATCAATTAAATAAACCACAGATACTCCTGCTTCTGTATGATCCGTTAAACTAAAACTGTTATGATTATTTCCTAAAATACATACAAATTTGTGAATTTTATTTATGATTTCAAACACGATACTTGGGCAGTGTTCCACAGTGTGGATACACAGCAATATATATATATATATATATATATATATATATATATATATATATATATATGTTTTCTATACAACTCGAGATCCTTTTGTTTTATAGACAACCCGAGATCCCCTTCGAGGATTACGTGTTTTAGATAAAACAAAGTACAAAATGACTTTAAAATGTGTTCTTATTAACTACATCAAAAGAGGGGAAACAAACTTTACGATTTGGTTATACATGAAATATATAATGCAAATAGAGATCTGTATTAAATTACGTCAAGGTGGGATCCTAAGCAGTATATTTTGTAACGCTTCGTACGTGTTGAGATCCAGCTGCGTTGCCAGTTCTAATTAGTGTCTCATTGCACGTTTCTGGTGTGTGTTATTCAAATCACTTCGATTTTCATGTGCACTATCTGATTAAAACGTACTGGGTGGTCCCTGAGCATGGGAAGTTTTCAAAACATCATAATTTTGAAAGTAACTATACTTATTTGAAATAATATATAACATTGGCTAGGAATTGCATTTTTTATTTCTTAAAAATAATTCCTGGTAAATGTCTTCCCCTTATCTCTACGCACTCTTGAATACGATTGGTGAAATAGATAATTCAATTTAATAGAAAATTTAACTTAATTTTTCTCTTTACCTTACACAAAATCATTCTGGATTTTCAAGGAGTTACCTCGGTGACTTGAGAAGCGGTTAAGAAAACGTTTTTTTTTTTTAATAAATGTAAGGAAATATTGGAAATTTCTTCACGAATTTTTATTTTCAACTCCTGAATATTTCTTGGTTCACCAACAAAAACTCTATGCTTCAAGTAGCCCCACAAGAAGTAATCACGTGCCGTAAGGTCTGGCTACCTTGGGGGCCATTCGATGTTTCCACGCCTGGAGATAATGCGACCAGGAAATAATCTCTGCAAGGCATTTATTGATTCTCTTGGGGTAACTTTATGGCATGAGAGGAAGGAATTCTCCCGTGACGAGAAATCTCAAAGACAATATGACGAATAAATCCATGGCCAGCTATACATGTTACAAAATAACAACATTTTCAAAACTTCCCGTTCCCAGGGACCACCCGCTGTATACCACGGACTCTGTCCGCCATTTTAAAAGTTCTACGGTCAATGTTCATAAATAATTGAAGAAAAATAGGCATTGGATTTTGCTGTTGTTTATTTTAGTTACAGGAAGGTCCAAAGTTGATAAAATCACATTTTTCGAAATTACCAACTTGTATTTAACTTGCAATATTAGTTAGTGTGTTTGTTTAGGTCAAAATTCGACTAGTTCTAATTAAGCTAGAGGTTTGAAATTTTGCGTAAGTCCGGTGACCCTGCAACATAGTATGGCCATTATTGGTCTAAATCCAGGCGCCATCTTGGGACGTCCGCCATGGACGTCCCAAGATGGCGGATCATCTTTTTCTTCACAACCTTCTTGATATGGGTATCACATGAAAGGGTTTGGCGAGTCAAATGCGATAAACTATGTGACGTCATTCTAAATTCAATATGGCGGAGGCCCCTAGGTGGCGGAATATCTTTTTCTTCTCAACCCCCTTAATATGGGTTTGGAGAGTCAAAGGCGATAAACTATGTGACGTCATTCTAAATTCAATATGGCGGAGGCCCCAAGATGTCGGAATATCTTTTTCTCCTCAACCCCCTTGATATGGGTATCAAATGAAAGGGTTTGACGAGTAAAATGCGATAAACTATGTAACGTTATTCTAAATTCAATATGGCGGAGGCGCCAAGATGGTGGAATATCTTTTTCTTCTCAACCCCCTTGATATGTGTATCAAAAGAAAGGGTTTGACGAGTGAAATACGATAAACTATGTGACGTCATCCTATATTCAATGTGGCGGACGCCCCAAGATGGCGGAATATATTTTTCTTCCCAACCCCCTTGATATGTGTATCAAATGAAAGGGTTTGACGAGTAAAATACGATAAACTATGCAACGTCATTCTAAATCCAATATGGCGGACGCCCTAAGATATCGGATTATTTTCTCCTCTTGATAGGGGTATCAAATGAAAAGATTTGACGAGTAAAATATGATAAACTGTGTAATGTCCTTCTAAATCCAATATGGCGGATGCCCTAGGATGGCGTATCATGTTTTTCTTCACAACTCCCTTGACATGGGTATCAAATGATAGGGTTTTGTCTGTCTGTCTGTAAAATACCTATTTTACTTAAAGACTAAAAAGTGGAAAATAAAATTATACAAAAAAAATGTTTTTAAAAACTAGCTTTTATTTAAAAAAAAGTGTACTAAAAAGTAATAAATAACTTTTTAAAACTTATGCATGTGTAAACCAAAAGCTTTGGGGCGGTCAACTGATCAACTGTTCAATAATACTATATGACCGCCCCCAAAGCTTTTGGTTTCCAGATGCATAAATTATTTAAAAAAATTTTTACTTTTTAGTACATTTCCTTAAAAATAGTTTTTATGTCATATTATTTAATCTGCTTTTGAGACTCGTTATGCTTTTTTCACCACCAAGGAATCCCAATTTTGATAACCCCACGGAGAATGGCATCTAAAACTATTAACCCATGCTCTCCGTAGATGATCCACGAGAAATCTACTCGGTACTTGATGTATATTGATGCAATTTTTCTTAATTCACCTTTCCAACTGTGAGGGGAAATAATGAAGTTTTGCAGCGTCATCCTTCGAAAACCCACAACCTGATTCTTCAAGTTATGATACGAATTATGATTCGTCCCAAGTGCGCGCGCACACTTTCCGCAAAGTACTATCAATGACTTCAAGTTAATTTTGTGTTATTTTGAGGGAAAAAATAATACTACCTGCGGCGCTGATAATTATTAACAATTAGATGGCGAAATAGAAATCAACACATTGAACCTAACCAGCCGGTAATGACGTCATTGATCCGTTATAGCCATCATATTTTTAAGTAAACGTTTATTTCCCACTATTATCACAACTATTAAAATAGATGTCTGTAGACTTATAATGTGAGCACAAAGAAACCTACTTAAAGGTGTAGGGGAAAAAAGTACTCGGGTGCGTGGTTCGAACTGAAAATCCGAACTTCTGGCGGCTACGCCACCGTGGTTACTATTTTGGGCAGTGTAATGTTTTTTTTTGCAAAATTTTGAAGTAGGTCAAAGTCGTCCGTTGAAAGTCGGTAGATGGTATACGAGAAGGGCGAGGAGAACTTTTGAGCCATTTTTGAATGCATTATATATGGCTATAACGAGTCAATGACGTCATTACCGGCTGTTTTGTTGTAGAAACACCACCTGTTTTTAGTTGGGGAAGTCAGTGTGCTTTTTTAACTGCACATGTGTACCAAATTTCAAGTGAATATCTCGATGTTATTTTGTTAACCTCTTTAATAATGGATTGAAGGTGGTGGTGGTGGGAGGGGGGTTGAAAAATATTATAAAGCAAACTGAGGGGCCTCAGCTTCTAGTATATATACCAAATCCCAAGTTTCTGTACTCTGACTTGCTTTCTTTACTTATTTTCTCTTATTTACCCCCACCCCTTCAACGGAATCATCTTTAAATATATTGTGGTTCCAGATGTCGTTTTAATACATACCTGTACCAAATTTCAAGTAAATATCTCAAATTTATATTATCAACTCTTTTAGTGATGGAGTGGTGTTGCAGGGGGAGGGGCGGGGGGGGAGGGGGTTGAAAAATAAAAAAAATATGAGACCTTGGTTTTAGTATATACACGACATTCCAAGTTTCTGTACTTTTACCAACCTGCTTTACTAATTCTCCCCTATTTAACCTCCAACCTTTCGCCAGAATTAGCGCAATATATAATCCAGTTCGAGATCTTATCATGATCAATATGTGTACGAAATTACAAGTCCTTATCTTAAACCGTTCCTGAGAAATCGTGTGTACAAAGAAAAGTTACAGACCGACAGACAAATTATTTTTTTGCTCAAATTTAAAATCTTGAAGTTTTATGACATTTTAAGCCTATTTCAAACAAAAAAAAAATGAAATTTATTTTACGAATACTGTACTTTCACTCCACTACGTGGGTGTGGAAGTAATTAAAAAACTAATTATTTTATGAATTTTATTTTGATCTACATATTATATTATATTTGATATTATATTATATTTCGTGACCAGGGTTTATTATTTTCTGAAGTTAAATTGGTTGTAATATTTTTTTAAGTAGCCTGGTACTTAGGAAACATCCCAACTCGTCTATAATTTCATATAACCATTTCGCATTTATATTTGTATTTTGTATTATTAACTGTAAAGAAAAAATATCTAATTGTTCTTTGAACCTGCAATCTTATCAATAAATTTTAATGTCGGCCTGCCTAATAAACAAAATAAAGTTAAACAAAAGCTGTTTTCGTTCAGCAGAGTGATTCGTAATCATAATAAACAGGATTTCAATGAACAGTAATTATATGATACAAAATTGCATAATAGGTACAAAGACAACGCATGAAACAGGTACCTTATGATTACGAATCACTCTGCTGAACGAAAGCAGCTAAATTCCAATGCTATCACGAGATTTGCGATGTTGCCGTCGTAAACGGAGCTCACCTTCATCCAAAAGTTGAATCGTGTAAAATAAAGCCAGACGCCCTCTGGCGTTGGTAGGGTGAACTAGAGGTGTATAAGATGTGATAAATTATGAAAATATGAGATCCGACCAAAAATTTTAAAATCAACGGTTATGGTCTAACCAGTTAAAATGGCGACGATATACACGCAAAACAAGGCGAGATCCAAAATCGGATCTCACCTTTCCAAACGGATCTCAGGTTGTTAATGAAACTACTAAAACAGATCTCGACTTGTAGCGATATAAGTATATATATATATATATATATATATATATATATATATATATATATATATATATATATATATATATACTCGAACTTACACATAGAGACTTTTAGGCAAAATTTGAAATTCAATATTTTCAACAGGAATGCAAATTTTTGAACGCGGCTTGCAAATTTTAAGAGCTAGTTTTTTTCGGATTAAGCTGCATGACGTATATTTATCGTAGGACCACTGTTCTCACAGTTCTGTCCGAATTTGAACACATGTGGTTCCCACTATATGCTCACCGCAAAATTCATTATCATTATTGGACACTATGCCATTTGATGCATTAATTATTTCGGCATCATTGCCATTCAATTCATTAACTATTTCGGCACCTTTGCCATTCAATTCATTAACTATTTCGGCACCTTTGCCATTCAATTCATTAATACTACAGAAAAGTATTCTTTCACCTTTTACTTTTAGGATTCCTTCTCCTAACATGATAATTGCCTTTATTTCTGATAAGATGTCTTTTCCCAATATAACATCAAAATTCATTTGTTCTACAATAACAAAATCACCATTAAATTTTTGATTTCCAATCTTGAAAGTAGTACTTAATACCTTGTTACACTCTGCGAACTTTTTCCCACTTGAATTTATTAAATTAATTCTTGTTATTTTTATGAAATTATTTTTACCCTTATTCAGATGATTTTTAAATATCGTTTCACTAATTAAACTTATCTCCGAAGCAGTATCGAGTAACGAATTTAACTTTATATTATCTATTTCGATTTTTATTATGGGTAATTTTACATTTTTTTCCAATAAATTCGCCTATGTTTTTACTATTGGTATATAAACTTAAAACAACTTTATCTAAAAATCCTGATTTCTATTATCATTTATTTGTGCTGTTGTTTCTTTTTTATTCATATTAGAGTGCGTATTTTCATCTACTCTATTTCCCCTTTGAATGTTAGTATTAGTCACTTGTGCATATGACTCATTATTTTTAACATAACCCCCTCTCTCTCTGCAATCATTATCATAATGACGTTTCTCAAAACCCTGCTTTTCATTCCTATAATTGTCATATTTATATTGACCATAACCTCCTCGTTCCTTTCCATCATTGTCATATTGACGTTTCTCATAACCCTGCTTTTCATTCCTATCATTGTCATATTGACGTTTCTCATAACCCTGCTTTTCATACCTATCATTGTCATATTGACGTTTCTCATAACCCCCTCGTTCCTTTCTATCATTGTCATATTCACGACCATAACCCTGCTTTTCCTTCCTATCATTTTGACCATAACCTTGTCTTTCTCTTCTATCATTTTCATTCCTATTCTGATCATAATCCCACTTGTTACTACATTTTGAAAAAAAATGTAGTATACGTTTAGCATTTTTCCGGTGCACCGTCGAAACCCGAAAAAAACGTCGGATCGATGTAAAAGTCATATCTATCGATTCGAGAGCGAATTTAGAAAATTCCGTCCGTCGGTCAGTCGGTCTGTCGGTCTGTCGGTCTGTCTGTCTGTCTGTCTGTCTGTCTGTCTGTCTGTCTGTCTGTCACGCCCAGCCCCCCTAATCCGTTTTCGGATTGCGATGAAACTTGGGTGGTTAATAGGAGGTCTTTAGAAAACCTTAACGCCGGAAGCTCGGCTCCGTTCGGAAACCGGAAGTACCTGATATAGACGTTTCGAGTTTTTCGGGAAAAATTGAATAACTCGATAACAGCTAGTCGGATCGAGGTATTTCAAAAAGAAGATGGTGCCGCTGGCAAAGCTCTACAAATAAGTATACCAGAAGCTATGCCGAAAAACAAACGAAAATTGATTTTTTTTGCAAAAAACTGGTTTTCTCGAAATCGGGCTAGGAAGCACGATAACTGTCCAGAATATTGATCGATTTCGATGAGACTTGGTGGGATCAAAGGTACCCGGCCACAAATCAAGCCTATTGCTGGCGGCCCGAATCCGTTTACCGCAAGTATGTTTTCCAGGGCCGAGTATGATTTTTCAAAGAAATTAATAACTCCCTAACCGAAGGTCCGATTTTGATTTTCAAAAATGGTAATTGTAAGTCTTGATTAGTTCTATTAGTTGACGTTTGTGAGAAATTTGAGAAAACAAAAGCGAATCTACAAATCCTGGAAAACTTGATTTTGTTGATAAATTCTACAAATTCCGAACAGTTTCCTAATAAAAATCAAAAATTAACTATTCCGTCGATCGATCTCTATAACCAGTATAAGGCACGGACCTTTTTGGACAAAAAATCTGAAATAGAGTTTTTTCGAAAAATTTAAAATAAACGAGTTATTTACGAAAATGCATTCCATAGAATTATTTTAAAAAATATTACAAATTGATAAATTCTCCGTGCGATATAGGAGCAAAAAATAATGTAATGTTATATTTAAAATATCATCATTCGTGTCCTTACTTTCATTTACTAAGTAAAAATAGAATGCCCTTTCTGTGTTTCAAAATGTAGTTAGCTTTTACTTTAGTCAATGCAAAAAGAAAAAGGAGAAAAATAAAACATGTCAAAGTACTGACTCATTTTGCGACCCTATGCTGAAAATGTTATGAATCATCCCAACAGATTGGATTAAAAGCATATCAAAATGTAGTTTTTTTCACTTGTTACTACATTTTGAAAAAAAATGTAGTATACGTTTAGCATTTTGCCGGTGCACCGTCGAAGCCCGAAAAAAACGTCGGATCGATGTGAAAGTCATATCTATCGATTCGAAAGCGAATTTAGAAAATTCCGTCCGTCGGTCAGTCGGTCGGTCGGTCTGTCTGTCTGTCTGTCGGTCTGTCCGTCACGCCCAGCCCCCTTAATCCGTTTTCGGATTGCGATGAAACTTGGGTGGTTAATAGGAGGTGAGAAATTTGAGAAAACAAAAGCGAATCTACAAATCCTGGAAAACTTGATTTTTTTGATAAATTCTACAAATTCCGAACAGTTTCCTAATAAAAATCGAAAATTGACTATTCAGTCGATCGATCTCTATAACCAGTATAAGGCATGGACCTTTTTGGACAAAAAATCTAAAATAGAGTTTTTTCATAAAACTTAAAATAAGCCAATTATTTACGAAAATGCATTCCTTAGAATTATTAAAAAAATATTACAAAGTAATAAATTCTCCGTGCGATAAGTGCCAACAAATAATGTAATGTTATATTTAAAATATAATTCATTTCCTTATTTTCATTTACTAAATAAAAATAGAACCGATGCCCTTTCCGTGTTTCAAAATGTTAGTTAGCTTTTACTTTAGTCAATGCAAAAAGAAAAAAAGAAAAGAAAAATAAAATATGCGAAAGCACTGAGTCATCTTGCGACCCTCTGCTGAAAATGTAATGAATCATCCCAACAAATTGGACAAAAAGCATATCAAAATGTAATTTTTTTCACTTGTTATAATATCTACTATTATTTTCCTTATTTTGACTAGACTTCCTATCAAACATCTGATGATAATCATCTAATTCTCTTAAATAATCAATTAAATCATCTAACTTTGCAATTCTTTGCGTAATAATGACATTCTGGATATCCCCTGAAAAATGACTAGCTAAATATCTGACCATTTCACTTTCTGTGAATTTTGGTTCTAGATGTCTAATATTATATACTTTTCTAAGTACATAGTTTTCCCTAGAAATACCTTTATTTTCTACATAATTACCATTAAATAGGTCTTGTCTTATTTTTAACTGAGTGTAATCACTCCAATATTGTTTTAAGACTAGAGCTTCAAATTCCTCTATAGTCTCAAACCTGTCCATTATAACTGAGTACCAGATTTGCGCTTCTCCCTTTAACATGTCTTGTATGTTTGCTTTTAGGTTTGCATTTACGTGTTGTGTTTCCATGTGTTGTTTCAAACGTGAAATGAAAATTTTAGGGTGTATGCGGTTATCTCCGTAAAAATAAAATGGTGTTTTGTTGCATGTGTAAGTATGTATCCTTCAACAACTTCGTGTTCTGTTCTATCTTGCTATCCTGTTCTTTTATTTTGCTATCATATTTATCCTCCTGTTTCTTCATTCTACTATCTACTGCAGTCATTCCATCTTCAAACATAGTTACTACTTCCTCTCTTATTTCCTTTGCTGCCTCATTTACTTTAACACTTATTTCTTCATTGATTGATTCTCCCATTCTCTCCCATTTACTCTCTAAATTTTCAATTTTATTTCTTACTTCTGTATTGCTTTCTTCCAGCGTTTGCATACTTTGACCCATTTGTACATTTATGTTGCTAATTTGTGTATTTATGTTGCCAATGTTTTCTTCAAGTCGCTGGTTATTTTTGTCCATATTTTCTTCAAGTCGTTGGTTATTTTTGTCAATGTTTTCTTCAAATCGCTGGTTATTTTTGTCCATGTTTTCTTCAAGAGTTTGGTTATTCTTATCCATTTTTGTATTTATGTTGCTAATGTTTTCTTCATGTCGATGGATATTTTTGTCATTATTTGTATTTATTCCACCCATCATTTCCATGAGTTTCTGGAACATGTTTGTGTGTTTGTATCACCAACTTGTGTTTGTGCAACTATGGATGTACCCTGTGTAGTTTCCTCTGGATTCATGGTTATTGTCTTACCTGACTTTAACCTCATATAAATTATATTTGTTTTTAATTTGAGAATGCCTTGTTGTCAAAACTATCAAAATAAGTTATTTGTTCTATTATCTTTCAAATGTATGCTTGAAATGATAAACTATTCTCAAGTTGTACTTATTCAATCGCTTTCATGATCGCCCCACGTTAACAAACCATAAATGTTCTATATTCTGAATCTATTTTATATTTTTATACGTTCCAATTTACTTCTTGAAAGTAAATTGAAATGAGTTTACTGGGCGCCAAATAGTTTCTTAAAAGCTGTTATTATTATAGACTATAGAACACCATTAGCATGACTATCTACAATCATAGAATGACTCTTACTCAAGGTTCAACGAAGTCGGTTCAATAAATGCTCGTCGATCAAGATAATCTAAATAAATCAAACTCAATATTGAACGAACAAAGTATTAATTTATTAACAAATTTGAACTTGGAATGTAATTAACAAATTTAAATAACAAAATCTAACTTAACTAAAACTGATAAATATGGCCTTTATTTAAAATAAATATGTACCATGGATTTGTGATATTGTAAAGCTTTACCTTGTCTAGGTTTCTTTCGACTCGAGTAATGTTAAATTATAACCTCTAACTGGTTATTATAATCCTTGAAATATTATGTCACTTGACTGACTTTTTAACCTCTCAAGGCTGCTTCTTCTTCTTCTTTACTGGATTGACGTTTGTTTATAACCTCCAATTTATTTTCAAGATTTCCTTGAAATATTTCTATCACTTGACTGACGTTTGAGTTTCTTCACCATATAAATTTGCTAACTGGATTCACAAATACTTCCCTCTTCTAAATCTGCTTTCCGGATAATCTACTTCGTAATACTTTCAAAGTATACTCACTTCTTATATTTAATAAACTTTTACAATTTTTTCTTGATATCAATATATCTGGATTGTAATATTCTAACCTTCAAATTATTCACCACTTTTCTCTTATTTTCAATTTATTAATTATTCGTGGATGAATATTTTTTGCAGCTCGCTGTTCAGTGGTGTATGGTTAACTAATTTGTTATTTTAAGTCGTTTATTAGAATTAAATTCCAATATTTCAATTGTTTTTTTCTATTTTGATCTAATATTGCAAAATTTAATTTTAATTTAATTTTTATACTATTCAGTTTTGTTTGTTCTTTACATTAATTGAATACTGTTTTTAATTCTTTAATTTTCCTGATGAATTTCTTATTCTACTTTTCAGGATTAAGTGAATAATTGTAATTAGTCGAAATATATTGACATATTACATACACTTTCTTTAAATCTACTTATAGCTACAATTAACAATTCCAATCTCAAATAAATACTAATTCATACATTTAGATGAATAGCAATGATAAACACAAAATGCTAGTAGTTAAAAACGTAGAAATGGTTTTGGAATGAATGAGTCGCTTTTTAAAAACCAATTTTTATTGTTCACACATGAGAGATCAAGACAAGACTAACTATCATTTACAATTTGCTTCTATTTATAACATTCAATATGCTTACTCTAACATTTATTTATAAAAGGATTACAATATGCTTAGATATATAACTCCTCCATCCCTTGATGGAAATCATCCCTGATTTCTTAGATAATGATGTCTTCATTTTTCTGTGTCTTCTTTACATTTTTCTTGGATATATATTTATTTCTAATAAGATTACATACATATAATATAATAAAGGTAAATATGAATGAGTATAGGAATATTGTCCATATACTAGTTTGGTTAATAATTATGGGCTCATTTAATCCCTTAATTATTTTCTGTTGTTCCATCAATTCACTTTGGGTTTGTATTAACTTATCTGTATTGATGGTATTTAGGTTCAAAGGTCCTGGGTTATAATTAATATGATATTCTCTAGGTTGTGAAAAGTTAAGATAAGGTAACTCAAATTTATAGATCATTTGATTGTTACTATGAGTTTTCAATACATGGTTATTTATGGTTACTTCACAACTTTTATTTAAATTTAGTACATAGGTACCTTTTAATTGTATTTTATTTATTAATTTGTCACAAGTTTGGGTTATTACAGTTTCAGTAGGTATCACTAATATCCATTTATTAGTTTTAATTTTTTGAATTTGAATTTCGTTAATTTCAATTGAGATAGGTGAACAATCTAAATTGTCTTTACTGAAAGTTAGCAAACTAATTTCGCATGGCATGTTATTATGAATTTTAACAGTGTTCACACTCTTGCAAAGATATTCGTTATCAGTGATACTTTTACATTTGTCGTCGGTAAATACATAGCTTTGTTCATTCAATGCTACATATTTAGATCGTGGTATAATGATTTGATAAGAGTCATTTGTCTTTACTGGCAGTGAATGCAATTAAAAGTATTGATACATTTCTTTATCTACCAGAGGAATTTCTATAATAAAGATTATAGTAAAGTTAATTGAATAGGCTTTTATATTAGCTATATTTTCAAATTTTAAAATATTTTTATATTTGCTTCGAATGGCAATTTAACTTCTGTTAAGTGAATTTCAGTATCTTTTATTTCTTTTAATAAATGGAATGGGTTAACAATTGAATTATGCAATGTGTTGAGCTTAGCAAATGTAATTGCAGTTTCTATTTTATGTAGCATGTTATAAATTGTCTGATAGATAAAATTTATTTGATTTAGTATCATTTGGGTTAAGAAATAGTGATGGCTATTAATTTCATGAATTTTCATTTCTTTAACTATTCTCTCTATTTGCAAAATTCTTGATTCTAATATTAATTGATTGTGTGTTATATTTTAAGTAATTTCGTTAAAGTTATTAATTGATGAATTAAGTAGAGTAACTTGATCTTTAAGTATCGATTTTATTTTTTGTTGATTTTGTTGTAAATATGAAATTTGTTGGTTGTATCTTTCGGCGTCTTCATTGTCAAGATTTCCAGTTATAATTTTTACAATTGATCCTAAGCCATTTATTAATCCGCGTTTTTGTCGGTTTGACTCTAGATAAGTTGGGTTAATTTGACTGATTTGTTCAATTATTTTACTTTCTAAATTATTTATAATGTTATAAGAATTAAAGTATTCTGTTTCATACTTTTCATCCAAGTTTAATATACCTTGTAGATTATGAAAATGTTTCTTAATCTGATTAAATTCAGTTATAATAGGGTTTAAGTCAAGGATTTGTATGTACGTCCAATAGTCATTGCTTATTTGTGTTTGTCCAAGTTGTAAGGGTAGTAATCCAGGATTGTTGTTAATCTTTGTTAATTCTGGGTATGCTGAGGCGGTTCCGATGGTATATCTGAAAGATGAGGTTTCTTTAATTCTTTCAAATGTATTATTTCTGTTTGTTTATTACCGATATTTTTTATTTTGGCTTTATTATTTTGTAACAATTCAATAATAATAAAAGGGCCTAAATATTTATTCTTACTTTTTGCTGTTCGTTCTGGTGCCTTTTTATAAACTTTTTGATTTACTTTAAATTCATATTGTTTGGCTCCTTCAGTATTACGTTTATCAATCATTTTCTGTTTATTTGCTTTATCCTTATTTTCAACTTCTTGATAGAGGGTTTTTAATTTTTCTTGATGGGAAGTAATATAATCGGAATAAAAGGTAGTAACTAGGTCTAAAGGATCTTTAGATTTTGTATGTCCAAAGGTCAATTCAAAAGGTGTAAAATTCGTGCTGGAGTGTATGCTGTTATTATAGGCAATTATTGCATAAGGCATTAAATTTATAATAGGTGTAGAGGGATCATTACTTCTAAGAATTCGAATATGTTCGATTAAAGTAGAATGAAAGCGTTCTACAGGAGAATTTGATTCATGATGACGGGGAGTTGTAAAGTGTACTTGGATCTTTTGAGCTTTGAAAAGTTCTATTAGGCAATGATTTTTAAATTCAGTTCCGCTATCGGATACTATTAATTCAGGGGTGCCATAATAAGAGAAGTAATTTATTAGTTTATCTTGAATTGAAATTGCATTTTTATTACAAGGAAAGGCTTGTCCTAATTTTGTAAATTTGTCAATAATCGTTAAAAAGTATTGGTTCTCACATATAAATAAATCCATATGTAATATTTGAAATGGTTTCGAAGGTGTTTCAGTCAATACTAGGGGTACATAAGGGGTGTCTCTAGAATATTTAGCTTTTTGGCAAGTAGTACAGTTATTAATATAATTTACTACATCTTGCTTCATATATTTCCAATAATAATTAATTTTTTATTTTGCTAAAGTTTCTGTAATACCGCGATGATTAGTTTTACTTTCATGTTGGTATTTTATCATTAATAGGCGATCATCTTTATTTATTACTGTGTTGACTAATTTTGTACATTGTATAATTTTTAATGCTTGAAAGTTATGCATATAAGTTTTTACAAAAATGGGTATAATTTCTTTGCATTTAAAGTAGACATAAATAGTTTTATTAGGGTTAATATGATCTCTTAAAAGTTCTATTATATACTTTTGGCTATATTTTGGAATTTTTGCGTTTTTAACAATATTTCCATCGATTGTCTTTTCTGAAATTTCTAAATTTGGATGTACGTTTCTATCTAGAATTAATTGAAAAGGTTTATTGTTTATAATATCATCTAAAATTGGTATTTCATTATTATCGGTTTCAGCTGAGGTATGTACTGTTTCATCGAGTTCGTCCAAAATTTCGATTACGTCATTATTATCATTTTGATTGTTAATAGAATTGTCATCAAGTCGTATATCCTGGAGAATATTAATTCGTTGATTATTGTTGGGGGTTTACGTTTGGTAATTCGTTATTATTAGGATTTATATCTGGTGGGTCATCTACTGGATTTTCTGCTAATTCGCGTAGATAATCTAAAATGTCTTTATTTCTTTCACCGGGTTGATTTATAATTGATTCCGTTTCGTGTGTGTTTAATTGAATGCGACTTAATGCATCTGCGTTAGTATTTTGTTTTCCTTTTTTGTATATTATGGTATAGTCAAACTCTTCAAGTTTTAGTCTCCATCTTACTAATTTCGAACTTGGGTCTTTCATGTTAAATAACCATACGAGGGGTCTATGGTCGGTATATATAGTAAATTTACGACCAAATAGATAAGGTCTAAACGTTTTGTCAGCCCAGACAACTGATAAGCATTCTTTAAGTACCGTAAAATAATTAATTTCATGTTTATTTAATGTTCTAGAAATGTATGCTACTGGTTTATCATTTGGGGGTGTTCCTTGAGATAAAATGGCTCCTAATGCGTAGTTTGAACTATCTGTTGTTAATACAAAAGGTTTTGAGAAATCTGGATACTGTAGTATCGGTGCATTAATTAATACATTTTTTAATTGATTGAATGACTCTAAAAATTCAGGTGAATGTACAATTTTTGATTCTTTTTTTAAACATTGTGTTAAAGGTTTCGATATTTTAGCAAAATCCTTTATAAATTTTCGATAATATCCGGCTAATCCAAGGAATGACTTTATGTCCTTAGGAGTTTTAGGAATAGGAAAGTTTTTGACTGCAGATATTTTATCGGGGTTCGGTTTTATTCCGTCCGGTGTAATTATATGTCCTAAATAATTTACGTTTTGTTTTAGAAATTCGGATTTATCTAATTGAATTTTAAAATTACTCTCGCGTAATCTTTGAAATATTTTTCTAAGTCGTTCTATATGTTCCTGTAAACTTGTCGAAAAAATAATAATGTCATCTAAATATACTGCGCAAATTTCATTTTGTAATCCGCGAAGAATATTATTCATAACGCGTTGGAATGTACTAGGTGCGTTTTTCAATCCAAAGGGCATTCTTTTAAATTCATAATGTCCAGAGTCTGTAGAAAATGCTGTTTTTGGTATGTCTTCGGGTCTCATTTCGATTTGATAAAAACCGTTAGCTAAGTCTAGTGTTGTAAAATAGTTACATTTTCCTAGTTTGTCAAGTATGTCAGAAATATTTGGTAGGGGAAATTTATCATCGATAGTCTTTCCATTAAGTTTCCTATAGTCTACAACCATTCGCCATTTTGTTTTACCTGATGCGTCTAATTTCTTTGGTACTATCAGTAGTGAAAGAATGACAGTTTTGTGACACCCCCCTCCACTTTTAGCACCCCCCTCCACTTTTCTAAGCCACACCCCACCCCCTCCACTTTTCTAAGCCACACCCCACCCCCTCCACTGTTCTAAGCCACGCCCCGCCCCCACCTCCACCCCCACCATTATTCGGGAACCCCCCACCACGTCACAGAACTCTCCACCATAATTTAGAGACCCCCCCACTATAATTTAGACCCCCCACCATAATTTAGACCCCCCACCATAATTCAGTACCCCCCACCATAATCAGAACCCCCACCATAATTCAGAACCCCCCACCATAATTCTGGAACCCCCCACCACGTCACAGAACTCTCCACCATAATTTAGAGACCCCCCCACCATAATTTAGACCCCCCACCATAATTCAGTACCCCCCACTATAATCAGAACTCCCCACCATAATTCAGAACCCCCCACCATAATTCTGGAACCCCCCACCACGTCACAGAACTCTCCACCATAATTTAGAGACCCCCCACTATAATTTAGACCCCCCACCATAATTTAGACCCCCCACCATAATTCAGTACCCCCCACCATAATCAGAACCCCCCACCATAATTCAGAACCCCCCACCATAATTCTGGAACCCCCACCACGTCACAGAACTCTCCACCATAATTTAGAGACCCCCCCACCATAATTTAGACCCCCCACCATAATTCAGTACCCCCCACCATAATCAGAACTCCCCACCATAATTCAGAACCCCCCACCATAATTCTGGAACCCCCCACCACGTCACAGAACTCTCCACCATAATTTAGAGACCCCCACCATAATTTAGACCCCCACTACGTCACAGAACTCTCCAACATAATTTAGAGACCCCCACCATAACTTAGACCCCCACCATAATTCAGAACCCCCTACCATAATTCTGGAACCCCCCACCACGTCACAGAACTCTCCAACATAATTTAGAGACCCCACCATAACTTAGACCCCCACCATAATTCAGAACCCCCCACCATAATTCTGGAACCCCCACCACGTCACAGAACTCTCCACCATAATTTAGAAACCCCCCACCATAACTTAGACCCCACACCATAATTCAGAAACCCCCACCATAATTCAGAACCCCCCACCACGTCACAGAACTCTCCACCATAATTCGGGAACCCCCCCACCATAATTCAGAACCTCCCACCACGTCACAGAACTGTCCACCATAATTTAGGACCCCCCACCATAATTCAGACTCCCCACCATAATTCAGGGCCCCCCATCACGTCACAGAACTGTCAGCCATAATTTGGGAACCTCCCACCATAATTCAGACCCCCCCTCTCCTTCTGTGATATGTTAGACAGCATATATTTTACTAATGTTCCAAATACTTCATTATTATGCCCATCTGTGTATGGATATGTATCAGATGTAAACCCACCTTAATTTTGGCAGTGGCCTTCTCCCTAAGTTTTAGCTGCTGGCCTACCTAGTTCAATTTTTATAACCCTACAGTGCCATCTATCAGTCATTTCCTTAAACTCTGACTACTTATATTTCCCCATAAAGGGGATCACGTGATAAAATTTAACCTAATTTATTTCAATTCCTTAATTCCACCATAATTGTAATTCAGAACACACCAAAAATCAATCAACACCTTATTGAAGGTTTTAAGAAAGTGAAAAAATGTGTAGGAGATGTGTATCATCACTTTGAGGAACATTTAATATCATTTAAGAATTGGAGAGGCACTGCAAAACCTCTAGATCTCGCACTGGCAGAATTTCATTACATCGGTTGCGAGGACACCGCTGCTTCCATTGCGGAGTTGAAATTTACAGGTGGAAAGTAGGTGACGTACCTATAATTGCACATTTACTGTGTTTAGAAGATCGCTCTTATGCAAAATTAATCAAAGAGGGATTGTTCAGGTTTATGGAAAAGTAGAAGGATGTACACATATCAAGAAGCAGCTTATCAGTAATCAATTAATTAAGTAATGTACTATGAATCAATGGAGGCCTTATTAAAGCTTTATAAACCACCAATTTTCAATGTACCACCCTGTATATTTCGAGCTGTAATAATAAGAAAGAAAAATACATATTTCATATAATACATTAATTTTTACAATTACAAATTATGATGCAGCTGCTTGGTGTGAATTTAGCTTTTCGCACACCCTGTATTCAAACTAGAAATCTTCGTACATGTTGTCATTAGTTGCTCAACGTTTATTTGGATTAAAATTTTACTGAGATCACTCTGTTCTAATTAACAACCCAAGAAAAAAGCGAGAATGAAACTAAATGCATTTACCATCAAATAATCCTTCAAGTTAGGAATTAATATCCAAGCACAATAGAATAATGGATAGATCAGCAGATGAATAAGGAAATAATTTACTAATAAAATCATTATGATGAAAAAATGTCTTATTAATCAACATCTTTCGCAATAATGAAAGAAGCATTGTTCAGCCACACCGTTTAATAGTAATGAAAGAATTTGCAAAGTCATGTGTGTATGTAAGATCGAACAGTCAGCACAACACCCCCCCCCCCCGGCGCCCGGCACCCCCTCACCCCGCGGTACACATCCACAATCCATACATCGTAAATATTATGGAAATTTTAACGTGTCAGCACCTGTCAGCATTAGTATATCACATTTCTTGATAAATATAGAAAGGCAATAAATACCGTAAAAAATTATCAAAACAATGCATTCATCTAACAAAGAACAGTTCTATTCTCGTGAATTATAAATTAGTTATTTAAGCTACATAAAATGACCCATTTGGTTTACTTTAATATATCAGAAACTCCATTCATAATAAATGCGATAGAAAATAAGAGAATATTTCGTAAACTGCAATGAAAGCGAATAGATAGATAACTGTTTGATATTATTTCAGTCCAGCGAACAATCACAATAAATAGGTAAAGCATATTATTAATACTATTTTAGCGTTAAAGACAATACTGCACAACAGACAGATATATCACAACTACAGAGTGGCCTATACAAATTTAGATACCCCACCCACTTATTTCGAGAGATATAAAGGGAGTGACAACATTTCTGGTTTTTAATACTAGTTTTGCTTATGTGGTAACGCACATTTACTGCAAAATAAAGTAGTTTACTACATCATCAAAAATATCGACGAAAAGCACCATATTCTTTTAGGAAGTCATGAGCAAGGCACTCTTCAGAAAAACTAATGTAGTGGGGGTTTATACAAAGGAACATCATAAACGCACCAAGAGAAGCGCAGTTGGGAAATATCGAAGAAAAAACGTCATGGACGTCAAAGAAAAATATGAGTAGTGGAGATTTTAGGACAAAACATTATAGTCGTCATAGGAAAACATGCGTAGTGGTGATTTTTATGAAAAACATGTATAGGAAGGGCGTATGCAAAAAAAGCACCATACTCTCTTAAGAAAAGTATGAGCAGTTGAGGTTTTAGTAAAAACATTATAGTCGTAATAGGAAAACATGCGCAGTGGATCTTTATAGGAAAAATATTATAACTGATATAAAAAAAGCATACGAAGTACAAATCTTTTGTAGAGCCATTCTGTCTCTGCCAGCATACTATTACATTTTAAGAATAAATCGCGTTATGCTGAATATATAAAATATACACCATAATGATTATTTACGAAAATCGAGTAAATCGAATATTCTAGACTCATGATGACGAATTTTACGAAGGTATACTAACCATTAAGCTCTATCCATTTTATGAAACAAAACCTAAAATTCATCAAAAAGGACTCCTCCACCAATTCAAATGACCCTCTATTCGAAATTAAAAGTATCATTAGGTAAGAACCCACTCGCCTGCACGCATATTATTCTAAATTTCAGATATCATTAGGAATTTAGTGAAATATCAGTACACCTATGTCAAATTATCAACAAAATCTCAGAAAATTGCAAATATTCATATTTATGAGTTATCGATGTCAAGCGTAAATAAAATTGAAAATAAAACCCTATCGATACAATCTCTTACGTAAGCATGCTAGATATCAAATACAATACAAAATTAAATTTTACTCCCGTTTACAGCGAAACGAAAATTAAAATTAACTCAAGACAAGACAACTAGAGACTCCCCTACAGGTTAATAAACAAAGGAGCTTAAAAAGTTTCAGATATTCATATTTAAGTTTCCACGAAATCAAATCAACACAAAAACTAAAATTCGTAAGATATAGCAAGAAATACCACATAATGCTAAAAATACTGTAATGGGCAAGCCAAATTAAGTTTAATCATCATATAATATTAATATGTTTACCCGATTCTGTTACGAAGACGCAATCCAAAACTGATAATGACACTACATACAGAAACTTATAGAGAAAAGCATGCGCAGAGGGGAAAAACAGTGTGGTAGTCAAAAAACAAAAATTATGAACAGTGAGGATTTTAGGAAAAACATTATAGTCAGCATATTAAAACACGTACAGTGGATATTTATAGGAAAAAAAATATTATAGCTGTTATAGAAGGCATGCGCAGTAGGAAACTTTGTACGCCTTTTCTATCTCTGACGTCATACTAATACATTTTCAAGATAGGTGGAGTACCATTGAACATATAATAACATAGACTCCTAACAATTCATACTGCATTAACGAATTCGATTAAATAGAATATTTCAACCTCATGAAGGCCAATTTTACTTTGTACACCTTTTCTATCTATGACGTCATACTAATACATTTTCAAGATAGGTGTAGTACCATTGAACATATAATAACATAGACTCCTAACAATTCATATTACATGAACGAATTCGATTAAATAGAATATTTCAACCTCATGAAGGCCAATTTTACGGGGTACACTAAATATCAAGTTGACACAAAAGTGTCAAAAAAGACCCTTACCTTAAACAGTTTATGAAACAAAATCTAAGATTCATTAAAATAAAATGAAAAAAACCAAGAGACATCATTTAACATGTCAATACGAAAAATATCATAGATCCAAGAAATATACAACGGGAGACAAAATTCCTGTGCCTCCGTAATAAAAGGCATAACTATAATATAAATTTCGCGATGTCTGATCGAAAGAGAAATTTACTAGGAAATTATAGACAACAAGTAGGATCACCCCAAAGTATTTTTACCAAGAGGGTCCTACTTTTAAGATTTAGCCACTTTAACGAAACAAATATCTAAAAGTCATAAAATTACTTAATAAAAAACACACACACACACCCACATGCACACCCACACACACACCCACCCGCACACAAGCCTTAATTATTAACGAACAACTGCTACAGACAACTAAAAATATCTGTACAGGCACCTTAGATGTTTAAAGGCGTAGGTAGTAATTGCCAAGAATAATCAATGACGTAACTCATAGTCAGGTTTACTTACATATACCCACATAATATCCCAACTTGAAATGGATAATCGAAGAGTTGTAGACACCTGTGCCATAGGAATGTAATTCATCTATAGGTTTAACTGAAAAGGCCGTAGAGATACAAAGTCCAATTACTACGGTATAGACATATAATAATAAAATAGACACCTAACGTTGCATGCTATATTAGCGAAACCGATCAAGGCGAATATATTAGCTTCAGTACAACAGGCCGGTCTCAAATATTACTCCGATATACTAGACATCTAATAGGATCACCTAACATATTAGGGTCAAGAGGGCCTTTCTTTAAACTTTATCAGTTTAACGAAACAAAATCTCAAACTCATAAAAATCGACCCTACAAAACAGCTGGAGACAAAATTCCTGTACATCCGCAATAAGAGGTATATCTATAATATGAATTTCGCGATGTATCATCGAAATAGAAATTTACACGAAAATTATAGACATCAAGTAGAATCACCCAACGTATTTTATCAAGAGGGTCCTACTTTAAGATTTGGCCATTTTAACGAAACAAATATCCAAAAAATCATAAAATTGCTCTATATAAAACAACTAGAAGCAAATATTTTCAAATCCATGACGTCATAAATTTAAAGAGTACTAGCACCGGATGTCTTTATCGTAATTACTGAGGTGACCATGACTTAAAAAAACGGTTATTCATACTGGTCGATACTCTACATTACGCTAACTAAGAATCTAATACCTTAATTTAAAATATAAGAATAATATATTCTGCACACGATCAACACGTCTGAATCGTCTAAGTTTACCGTATGGTACCTCCAACAGCATCACCTCGTAACACAGCCTCATATCATTAAATCATTATATTGCAAATCTCTACATGTATTTTTTCTATATATATATATATATATATATATATATATGTTGTCACCACTTCAACTAACTGATCGCATATTTTTAAAAATAAATATTATTTAAGTTAGTCTGTTCTTGCTAGATAAAGTTAACATTTTTTACACAGCATCCTCCATGAAATACTTTTAGGCCTACTGGAGGTAGGTGATAGGTTATAATTAAGAAAGCCCCAATGACCATATCTGAAAAATCAAGACGAAGTTACGGTTTAATTCTAATATGTATTCATTTATAAATAACGGCTACATCTCACCTCCCACCTCTATCCCCTACCATAATTCGGAACAGACCCCACCACCCCAGAACTCTCCATCATAAGCCGGGGGCATTTACTATACCAGATTCTCCATCCAATTTTATAAGGAAGTGCATCTTTCATGAAAATACCTCGAAAACGCACCACCAAAATCAAGAGTTGCAATCCCAATAACGTATTTATATCAGTTTTGCGTAACATAGCATCCCCCTACTTAATGACGGGGCCGCTAAATACTGCGGAAGAGTTCTATAAAGTGGTGGAGAATTCCGTGACATGATGGGGGTTAATAACCTCAACACGTGAAGTTTAGGTACTTACAACGTACTACTACGGAACTTTCCAGAACGACGAAACGAAAAAATTAGTCTGCCTCTAATTTTTCTTTAGAGGATATAAAATACAGTACTTCAAATATTAGGTAAATATAGTAAAATGACAAAGTGGGTCAACAGATTAACTAGTTTATATCTCTCTCTCCATAACTTAGGTATATATTATGAGTTATAAGACCTCGTGTTGCTACAAATTTATCGTGTACTTACCTATAGAGCCCCATACCCAACCCACTCCAACAGCTACATACTTTTTAATAATGAAACTGTACCTAGTCAAAGTAGTTATGTCTATCTATTTATTTGCGATACATAATACTGATAAAACACACTAACTACCTAATTTATTTAAAAATAAAAGTTTTTTATTTAAAATAATAGTTACTACCTCATAAAAAAGACCCCTTAGTCCATGGCACATAGAAAACATTTTCACCTGCCTTGCAGTTTTCAAAGAAGCAGACATTATTATAATTATGATTAAGGAAAAGTTTATGTTTTAGATATGAAAATAACAGAGCAGTATTTCTTATTCAAAAATTCTTATATCATTATATTTCAGAAATAAATTATAAGTCGCCTGACTCGTTTAACTTATTCTTATTTCTTGCCGTCTATATCTAGAAACTAATGAAAAGTTTTCTCTGTTAATAAATAAACATTTCACGCACAGGTTCCCTAGATCGGAAAATGTGATATACACAAGATTTCAGATTAAGTAGATACTGTTTTTACATGAAGACTATCACATACATTTTATTCATTATTTGTCAATGTACAGAGGGGGACTTGCAATTTTAAAACAGGGATATGTCTGGTGATTTTATGTTTGTACACTGATTTACATGAAATATCGTAAACATTATTTTCAACTATTTGGAGTACACAGAGGAAGTAGATACCCATTATTAATAGAAACTTTGCAGTTAGATATTTTGTACAGGGTCACCTAATCTAAAATTCCTAGTTAGAGTAGATAATATTATCAATTTAGTTGGTGCAGCAGAACACAGAAATTCCCTAAAAAATGTTTTTCCAACAAATTATTGAATATTTGTAATAAGAATACATAAAATGATGAGATATCATAGTTGATATCAATGTTGAAATTTAAAAAATATGTATATATATATATATAGGCTATTGGTGACATATACATAACGTCCTCCACCGGTAGTCTCCGAACTATTCTCAAGTGCGGATGAAGTAAACATTCTTGAGGTCCATGAAGAACCCTGTTACTTGTTATTATCTAACACATACTGATTATAAGGTACAAATCAAAGAAATTTAAATTAGTTTTTAAATTTAATCCATTGATTTTTTATTTATCAACATTAGGTTAGGCATGATGGTCGAGGCCATCCGTCCTTTGAAGAGGTGAATGTGTAGGTTATATGAAGGTCATATAGGTCAATAACCCTTGGTTTTAATTAACGTGTTTCCACTAGGTTAGATCGGATTTCGCCTATACGACGTCAAGTATTTTCAGTATCCCCACCACCTCATGACCACTTCATGGCCTCTTAGGTACGATGGTTAGGTTAGGTACAATGCTGCCTTCGTACCTAACCTAACCATCGTACCTAAGAGGCCATGAAGTGGTCATGAGGTGGTGGGGATACTGAAAATACTTGACGTCGTATAGGCGAAATCCGATCTAACCTAGTGGAAACACGTTAATTAAAACCAAGGGTTATTGACCTATATGACCTTCATATAACCTACACATTCACCTCTTCAAAGGACGGATGGCCTCGACCATCATGCCTAACCTAATGTTGATAAATAAAAAATCAATGGATTAAATTTAAAAACTAATTTAAATTTCTTTGATTTGTACCTTATAATCAGTATGTGTTAGATAATAACAAGTAACAGGGTTCTTCATGGACCTCAAGAATGTTTACTTCATCCGCACTTGAGAATAGTTCGGAGACTACCGGTGGAGGACGTTATGTATATGTCACCAATAGCCTATATATATATATATATATATATATACATATTTTTTAAATTTCAACATTGATATCAACTATGATATCTCATCATTTTATGTATTCTTATTACAAATATTCAATAATTTGTTGGAAAAACATTTTTTAGGGAATTTCTGTGTTCTGCTGCACCAACTAAATTGATAATATTATCTACTCTAACTAGGAATTTTAGATTAGGTGACCCTGTACAAAATATCTAACTGCAAAGTTTCTATTAATAATGGGTATCTACTTCCTCTGTGTACTCCAAATAGTTGAAAATAATGTTTACGATATTTCATGTAAATCAGTGTACAAACATAAAATCACCAGACATATCCCTGTTTTAAAATTTCAAGTCCCCCTCTGTACATTGACAAATAATGAATAAAATGTATGTGATAGTCTTCATGTAAAAACAGTATCTACTTAATCTGAAATCTTGTGTATATCACATTTTCCGATCTAGGGAACCTGTGCGTGAAATGTTTATTTATTAACAGAGAAAACTTTTCATTAGTTTCTAGATATAGACGGCAAGAAATAAGAATAAGTTAAACGAGTCAGGCGACTTATAATTTATTTCTGAAATATAATGATATAAGAATTTTTGAATAAGAAATACTGCTCTGTTATTTTCATATCTAAAACATAAACTTTTCCTTAATCATAATTATAATAATGTCTGCTTCTTTGAAAACTGCAAGGCAGGTGAAAATGTTTTCTATGTGCCATGGACTAAGGGGTCTTTTTTATGAGGTAGTAACTATTATTTTAAATAAAAAACTTTTATTTTTAAATAAATTAGGTAGTTAGTGTGTTTTATCAGTATTATGTATCGCAAATAAATAGATAGACATAACTACTTTGACTAGGTACAGTTTCATTATTAAAAAGTATGTAGCTGTTGGAGTGGGTTGGGTATGGGGCTCTATAGGTAAGTACACGATAAATTTGTAGCAACACGAGGTCTTATAACTCATAATATATACCTAAGTTATGGAGAGAGAGATATAAACTAGTTAATCTGTTGACCCACTTTGTCATTTTACTATATTTACCTAATATTTGAAGTACTGTATTTTATATCCTCTAAAGAAAAATTAGAGGCAGACTAATTTTTTCGTTTCGTCGTTCTGGAAAGTTCCGTAGTAGTACGTTGTAAGTACCTAAACTTCACGTGTTGAGGTTATTAACCCCCATCATGTCACGGAATTCTCCACCACTTTATAGAACTCTTCCGCAGTATTTAGCGGCCCCGTCATTAAGTAGGGGGATGCTATGTTACGCAAAACTGATATAAATACGTTATTGGGATTGCAACTCTTGATTTTGGTGGTGCGTTTTCGAGGTATTTTCATGAAAGATGCACTTCCTTATAAAATTGGATGGAGAATCTGGTATAGTAAATGCCCCCGGCTTATGATGGAGAGTTCTGGGGTGGTGGGGTCTGTTCCGAATTATGGTAGGGGATAGAGGTGGGAGGTGAGATGTAGCCGTTATTTATAAATGAATACATATTAGAATTAAACCGTAACTTCGTCTTGATTTTTCAGATATGGTCATTGGGGCTTTCTTAATTATAACCTATCACCTACCTCCAGTAGGCCTAAAAGTATTTCATGGAGGATGCTGTGTAAAAAATGTTAACTTTATCTAGCAAGAACAGACTAACTTAAATAATATTTATTTTTAAAAATATGCGATCAGTTAGTTGAAGTGGTGACAACATATATATATATATATATATATATAGAAAAAATACATGTAGAGATTTGCAATATAATGATTTAATGATATGAGGCTGTGTTACGAGGTGATGCTGTTGGAGGTACCATACGGTAAACTTAGACGATTCAGACGTGTTGATCGTGTGCAGAATATATTATTCTTATATTTTAAATTAAGGTATTAGATTCTTAGTTAGCGTAATGTAGAGTATCGACCAGTATGAATAACCGTTTTTTTAAGTCATGGTCACCTCAGTAATTACGATAAAGACATCCGGTGCTAGTACTCTTTAAATTTATGACGTCATGGATTTGAAAATATTTGCTTCTAGTTGTTTTATATAGAGCAATTTTATGATTTTTTGGATATTTGTTTCGTTAAAATGGCCAAATCTTAAAGTAGGACCCTCTTGATAAAATACGTTGGGTGATTCTACTTGATGTCTATAATTCATATTATAGATATACCTCTTATTGCGGATGTACAGGAATTTTGTCTCCAGCTGTTTTGTAGGGTCGATTTTTATGAGTTTGAGATTTTGTTTCGTTAAACTGATAAAGTTTAAAGAAAGGCCCTCTTGACCCTAATATGTTAGGTGATCCTATTAGATGTCTAGTATATCGGAGTAATATTTGAGACCGGCCTGTTGTACTGAAGCTAATATATTCGCCTTGATCGGTTTCGCTAATATAGCATGCAACGTTAGGTGTCTATTTTATTATTATATGTCTATACCGTAGTAATTGGACTTTGTATCTCTACGGCCTTTTCAGTTAAACCTATAGATGAATTACATTCCTATGGCACAGGTGTCTACAACTCTTCGATTATCCATTTCAAGTTGGGATATTATGTGGGTATATGTAAGTAAACCTGACTATGAGTTACGTCATTGATTATTCTTGGCAATTACTACCTACGCCTTTAAACATCTAAGGTGCCTGTACAGATATTTTTAGTTGTCTGTAGCAGTTGTTCGTTAATAATTAAGGCTTGTGTGCGGGTGGGTGTGTGTGTGGGTGTGCATGTGGGTGTGTGTGTGTGTTTTTTATTAAGTAATTTTATGACTTTTAGATATTTGTTTCGTTAAAGTGGCTAAATCTTAAAAGTAGGACCCTCTTGGTAAAAATACTTTGGGGTGATCCTACTTGTTGTCTATAATTTCCTAGTAAATTTCTCTTTCGATCAGACATCGCGAAATTTATATTATAGTTATGCCTTTTATTACGGAGGCACAGGAATTTTGTCTCCCGTTGTATTGTAAAGTAAATGTATGAATTTTAGATTTTTGTTTCGTTAAACTGATAAAAGTTTAAGTAAAGGCTCTCTCTCGGCCATAATATGTTAGGTAATACTATTATTAGATGCCTAGTATATCAGAGTAAAAATTTGCGGCCGACCTGTTGTACTGAGGCTATTATATTCGCTTTGATCGGTTTCGCTAATACAACATGCATCGTTAGGTGTCTATTTTATTATATGTCGATACTGGGGGAACTGGAATATGTATCTCTACGGCCTTTCCAGTTACAAATCTTCGATTATCCATTTGAAGTTGGAATATCTTGTTGGTATATGTAAGTAAACCTGCTTATGAGTCATGAGGATTGTCATTGATTATTCTTAGCAGTTACTACGCCTTTAAACATCTAAGGTACCCGTGTGTGTGTGTGTGTATGTGTGTGTGTGTGTGTGTGTGTGTGCTTACCATAAGATAAGTATATTTCTTGGATCTATGATATTTTTCGTATTGACATGTTAAATGATGTCTCTTGGTTTTTTTCATTTTATTTTAATGAATCTTAGATTTTGTTTCATAAACTGTTTAAGGTAAGGGTCTTTTTTGACACTTTTGTGTCAACTTGATATTTAGTGTACCCCGTAAAATTGGCCTTCATGAGGTTGAAATATTCTATTTAATCGAATTCGTTCATGTAGTATGAATTGTTAGGAGTCTATGTTATTATATGTTCAATGGTACTACACCTATCTTGAAAATGTATTAGTATGACGTCATAGATAGAAAAGGTGTACAAAGTAAAATTGGCCTTCATGAGGTTGAAATATTCTATTTAATCGAATTCGTTAATGCAGTATGAATTGTTAGGAGTCTATGTTATTATATGTTCAATGGTACTCCACCTATCTTGAAAATGTATTAGTATGACGTCAGAGATAGAAAAGGCGTACAAAGTTTCCTACTGCGCATGCCTTCTATAACAGCTATAATATTTTTTTTCCTATAAATATCCACTGTACGTGTTTTAATATGCTGACTATAATGTTTTTCCTAAAATCCTCACTGTTCATAATTTTTGTTTTTTGACTACCACACTGTTTTTCCCCTCTGCGCATGCTTTTCTCTATAAGTTTCTGTATGTAGTGTCATTATCAGTTTTGGATTGCGTCTTCGTAACAGAATCGGGTAAACATATTAATATTATATGATGATTAAACTTAATTTGGCTTGCCCATTACAGTATTTTTAGCATTATGTGGTATTTCTTGCTATATCTTACGAATTTTAGTTTTTGTGTTGATTTGATTTCGTGGAAACTTAAATATGAATATCTGAAACTTTTTAAGCTCCTTTGTTTATTAACCCGTAGGGGAGTCTCTAGTTGTCTTGTCTTGAGTTAATTTTAATTTTCGTTTCGCTGTAAACGGGAGTAAAATTTAATTTTGTATTGTATTTGATATCTAGCATGCTTACGTAAGAGATTGTATCGATAGGGTTTTATTTTCAATTTTATTTACGCTTGACATCGATAACTCATAAATATGAATATTTGCAATTTTCTGAGATTTTGTTGATAATTTGACATAGGTGTACTGATATTTCACTAAATTCCTAATGATATCTGAAATTTAGAATAATATGCGTGCAGGCGAGTGGGTTCTTACCTAATGATACTTTTAATTTCGAATAGAGGGTCATTTGAATTGGTGGAGGAGTCCTTTTTGATGAATTTTAGGTTTTGTTTCATAAAATGGATAGAGCTTAATGGTTAGTATACCTTCGTAAAATTCGTCATCATGAGTCTAGAATATTCGATTTACTCGACTTTCGTAAATAATCATTATGGTGTATATTTTATATATTCAGCATAACGCGATTTATTCTTAAAATGTAATAGTATGCTGGCAGAGACAGAATGGCTCTACAAAAGATTTGTACTTCGTATGCTTTTTTTATATCAGTTATAATATTTTTCCTATAAAGATCCACTGCGCATGTTTTCCTATTACGACTATAATGTTTTTACTAAAACCTCAACTGCTCATACTTTTCTTAAGAGAGTATGGTGCTTTTTTTGCATACGCCCTTCCTATACATGTTTTTCATAAAAATCACCACTACGCATGTTTTCCTATGACGACTATAATGTTTTGTCCTAAAATCTCCACTACTCATATTTTTCTTTGACGTCCATGACGTTTTTTCTTCGATATTTCCCAACTGCGCTTCTCTTGGTGCGTTTATGATGTTCCTTTGTATAAACCCCCACTACATTAGTTTTTCTGAAGAGTGCCTTGCTCATGACTTCCTAAAAGAATATGGTGCTTTTCGTCGATATTTTTGATGATGTAGTAAACTACTTTATTTTGCAGTAAATGTGCGTTACCACATAAGCAAAACTAGTATTAAAAACCAGAAATGTTGTCACTCCCTTTATATCTCTCGAAATAAGTGGGTGGGGTATCTAAATTTGTATAGGCCACTCTGTAGTTGTGATATATCTGTCTGTTGTGCAGTATTGTCTTTAACGCTAAAATAGTATTAATAATATGCTTTACCTATTTATTGTGATTGTTCGCTGGACTGAAATAATATCAAACAGTTATCTATCTATTCGCTTTCATTGCAGTTTACGAAATATTCTCTTATTTTCTATCGCATTTATTATGAATGGAGTTTCTGATATATTAAAGTAAACCAAATGGGTCATTTTATGTAGCTTAAATAACTAATTTATAATTCACGAGAATAGAACTGTTCTTTGTTAGATGAATGCATTGTTTTGATAATTTTTTACGGTATTTATTGCCTTTCTATATTTATCAAGAAATGTGATATACTAATGCTGACAGGTGCTGACACGTTAAAATTTGCATAATATTTACGATGTATGGATTGTGGATGTGTACCGCGGGGTGAGGGGGTGCCGGGCGCCGGGGGGGGGGGTGTTGTGCTGACTGTTCGATCTTACATACACACATGACTTTGCAAATTCTTTCATTACTATTAAACGGTGTGGCTGAACAATGCTTCTTTCATTATTGCGAAAGATGTTGATTAATAAGACATTTTTTCATCATAATGATTTTATTAGTAAATTATTTCCTTATTCATCTGCTGATCTATCCATTATTCTATTGTGCTTGGATATTAATTCCTAACTTGAAGGATTATTTGATGGTAAATGCATTTAGTTTCATTCTCGCTTTTTTCTTGGGTTGTTAATTAGAACAGAGTGATCTCAGTAAAATTTTAATCCAAATAAACGTTGAGCAACTAATGACAACATGTACGAAGATTTCTAGTTTGAATACAGGGTGTGCGAAAAGCTAAATTCACACCAAGCAGCTGCATCATAATTTGTAATTGTAAAAATTAATGTATTATATGAAATATGTATTTTTCTTTCTTATTATTACAGCTCGAAATATACAGGGTGGTACATTGAAAATTGGTGGTTTATAAAGCTTTAATAAGGCCTCCATTGATTCATAGTACATTACTTAATTAATTGATTACTGATAAGCTGCTTCTTGATATGTGTACATCCTTCTACTTTTCCATAAACCTGAACAATCCCTCTTTGATTAATTTTGCATAAGAGCGATCTTCTAAACACAGTAAATGTGCAATTATAGGTACGTCACCTACTTTCCACCTGTAAATTTCAACTCCGCAATGGAAGCAGCGGTGTCCTCGCAACCGATGTAATGAAATTCTGCCAGTGCGAGATCTAGAGGTTTTGCAGTGCCTCTCCAATTCTTAAATGATATTAAATGTTCCTCAAAGTGATGATACACATCTCCTACACATTTTTTCACTTTCTTAAAACCTTCAATAAGGTGTTGATTGATTTTTGGTGTGTTCTGAATTACAATTATGGTGGAATTAAGGAATTGAAATAAATTAGGTTAAATTTTATCACGTGATCCCCTTTATGGGGAAATATAAGTAGTCAGAGTTTAAGGAAATGACTGATAGATGGCACTGTAGGGTTATAAAAATTGAACTAGGTAGGCCAGCAGCTAAAACTTAGGGAGAAGGCCACTGCCAAAATTAAGGTGGGTTTACATCTGATACATATCCATACACAGATGGGCATAATAATGAAGTATTTGGAACATTAGTAAAATATATGCTGTCTAACATATCACAGAAGGAGAGGGGGGGGTCTGAATTATGGTGGGAGGTTCCCAAATTATGGCTGACAGTTCTGTGACGTGATGGGGGGCCCTGAATTATGGTGGGGAGTCTGAATTATGGTGGGGGGTCCTAAATTATGGTGGACAGTTCTGTGACGTGGTGGGAGGTTCTGAATTATGGTGGGGGGGTTCCCGAATTATGGTGGAGAGTTCTGTGACGTGGTGGGGGGTTCTGAATTATGGTGGGGGTTTCTGAATTATGGTGTGGGGTCTAAGTTATGGTGGGGGGTTTCTAAATTATGGTGGAGAGTTCTGTGACGTGGTGGGGGTTCCAGAATTATGGTGGGGGGTTCTGAATTATGGTGGGGGTCTAAGTTATGGTGGGGTCTCTAAATTATGTTGGAGAGTTCTGTGACGTGGTGGGGGGTTCCAGAATTATGGTAGGGGGTTCTGAATTATGGTGGGGGTCTAAGTTATGGTGGGGGTCTCTAAATTATGTTGGAGAGTTCTGTGACGTAGTGGGGGGTCTAAATTATGGTGGGGGTCTCTAAATTATGGTGGAGAGTTCTGTGACGTGGTGGGGGGTTCCAGAATTATGGTGGGGGGTTCTGAATTATGGTGGGGAGTTCTGATTATGGTGGGGGGTACTGAATTATGGTGGGGGGTCTAAATTATGGTGGGGGGGTCTCTAAATTATGGTGGAGAGTTCTGTGACGTGGTGGGGGTTCCAGAATTATGGTGGGGGGTTCTGAATTATGGTGGGGGTTCTGATTATGGTGGGGGGTACTGAATTATGGTGGGGGGTCTAAATTATGGTGGGGGGTCTAAATTATAGTGGGGGGTCTCTAAATTATGGTGGAGAGTTCTGTGACGTGGTGGGGGGTTCCAGAATTATGGTGGGGGGTTCTGAATTATGGTGGGGAGTTCTGATTATGGTGGGGGGTACTGAATTATGGTGGGGGGTCTAAATTATGGTGGGGGGGTCTCTAAATTATGGTGGAGAGTTCTGTGACGTGGTGGGGGGTTCCAGAATTATGGTGGGGGGTTCTGAATTATGGTGGGGGGTTCTGATTATGGTGGGGGGGTCTCTAAATTATGGTGGAGAGTTCTGTGACGTGGTGGGGGGTTCCCGAATAATGGTGGGGGTGGAGGTGGAGGCGGGGCGTGGCTTAGAACAGTGGAGGGGGTGGGGTGTGGCTTAGAAAAGTGGAGGGGGTGGGGTGTGGCTTAGAAAAGTGGAGGGGGGTGCTAAAAGTGGAGGGGGGTGTCACAAAACTGTCATTCTTTCACTACTACTATCCAAATTGGTGACGTCCAAGGGGAATTAGAATGTTGGATAATATTTGAGTTTAACATTTGATCAATTTGTTTATTAACTTCTTCTTTATGAACTATCGGGTATCTATAAGTTTTAGTATAAATGGGGCTTTCATTACTTAAATTTATTTCATGTTTAATTTGATTTGTAAAGCTTATGGGAATTTTATCTGAATGGAATATGTCTCTGAATTCATAGCAAAGTTTTCTAATAGCATCGTATTCTTCTTGATTGCAATGATTTAATCTCAAATTTTTTAAATTTTCTTTTTGAAGGTTGTCGGTATTTTTGTCAATATGTTTTTCCGTTTCAGTATTTTCTAAAAAGTTAATTTCATTTAAATCTATTTGTTCTACTTCCAAAGGTTTAAGTAGTGTAAATTTTATTTCATTTTCCGCATTATTTACTAAAGTTGTTATTGCATGATTATTCTCTATTTTTACTAATGCTTCAGGCGTTTCTAATTCGTCAAATTGTTTATAAGGCATAATCGCGTATCCTGAATTTTGATAAACTGGTAATGTTACAATTTGTTGTGTACGGGGTGGAATTACTATTGAATATGGATTTTTCAAACTAATAACTTTTTGGTTGGAAGTTGTTTTTTCATAAGAATTTAATGTCTGAGTGAAATGCATTGGAATGTTAACATTTGGTATTTCAAGTTGTTTTGTTCCTAAATTTATTTTTGCATTTAAATTTTCTAAAAAGTCTAATCCTATAATTCCTTCAAAGTTTGGTGAAAAATAAAAAGGTTAAATGTATGGCAATAATCTATATTAAAATCAGCTAGTAGTAAAAGATCAATTATTTCGTTGTGAAATGATATACCATGAGCTGTTCTGACTTCGAAATTTCTATTTTGTATTGAATCTGAAAAATAACAATGAGCTAATTTGGGGTGTATGAAACTTTTTGTGCTGCCTGTATCAATAAGGAATTTTGAATTTAAAGACGGTATGTAAATAAATGGAAGTTCTTGATTATGATTGTTTAAAAATACTATTTCGGAGGTATTTGAGTTTGAGTCAATTGAAAATTTTGTTCTTGGAAACAATTACTAAAGTCATTGGTTTGTAAATCAGTAGACAAAGGCGTATTATCATAATAGTTTGAATAGTCTATTGTTTCATCATCGTAACCTATTTCTGGATAATAAGGTGTTGTCGAGTCAGGGTGATAACTATCCTGTTGATAAGAATGTGCATTTTCAGGTTGATTAATAAAATCTAGGTTTTGCTGACTGTTGTTTGTGTGCAATATGTTATCATTAGACATGTTTTCTGTAGACGTGGAGTCTGGTTGATTTGAATTTCCTGTCACGCAATGATGGTGCAATTTTGTAAAATTACTGTTATTTCTAGAAAATCGACTATTTCCAGATGAAAGATCCATAGGGGTTGGTTTAGGTAGGAATCGTGTGTCTTGCATGTGAGGTTTAAATACGTTAACTGGTTGGGGTTTAAATGGATTTTGGAAATTATTTTGCGAGTAGAAATTTTGTGGTTTTTGAATTGGTTGACTAGTATAATTAGGATTATTTTGAGAATAATGCATAGGGTTGATATTTCTTTGTAAAAATGGTCTTGGTAAAGGAAAATTTGTTGGTCTGTTAAAATTAGGGTTTAAGGGTCTTTGAAAATTTACGGGTGGTCTTGGTATATTTGTCTGTCTGTTAGGAATATTATTTTGTACTGTCGAATTACGATTTTTAAACTGAATGAAATTTTCTTCTTCTATAACAAAACTAATGGCTTGTTCTAGAGATGTCGGATTTCTTAATCTAACCACTAATTGCATATTATACGGTAAATTAGTTATAAAAGTTTTCAAAGTTAAAGCCTCATAATTTTCAATTTTAATAATTTTTGTTTCTCTACTTTCGTTTGACTGGTTTAATTTAGCAAATAATAAACTTCTAACATTTTGTAACCTACTTCCATAATCAATTAATGTTTCTTGTCTATTAGGTTTTAAAGATAAAGGATCTTGAACTAAGCAATCAATATTTCTTTGATCAGAAAATGTAGTTATTAATGTTTGTTTAACCAAATCCCAATTATTTAATTCATTTCTCGGGCATATTAAATCTGCTGCTCTACCTCTTAATTTAGAAAATATCGTGTCTAATAAGCATATATTAATCGGGGCATTAATGTTATTTCTGTCTTGAAAAGCCTTGAGGAGATTTTCAGATGATGTAATGAATCTTTGTAACAGTTTTGGATTTCCGTCAAACAAAGGGACATTGTCTGCTTGGTATCTTAATAATGAATAACTTGTTTCAGACATATCTGTTGGTAATGAACTTGAACTTGTGCTAATTAAATTTGATTGTGAATTTAAATTTAATTTTGTTAAGCCTGTTAAAATATCATCCATAAAATGTTAAATAGTTAATTTCTATAGAATTTCCTCTTTTACAGTTATTATATATTATATTTTAAAGTAGAATAGTTTTGTGACTTAAAATAAATTATTTTAATACACCAAATCTGTATCGACAACGAGGGATCGGTGACTACAAAATTTGCAGGCGATGCTCTATCGAAAATACAGCGTGTTTTTGAAAGCAAATAGTTACAATACTATTCTGTTTAAACTTTGTTTACGATTAAAAATTAAATTTCTTAAAATTAAATGTTGAAATTTTGCGAACAGAGCTACTTGAAATTGTGACTGTTTAAGCGATTTCAAATTGTTTGAAAGTACAAATGAAATGACTTACATTAATACAAGGGTGTAGAATCTGCTCATTCTTGTCGAATCTTCTTAAATCTAATCTTCCAGGGTCTTAGGAAGTCCTAAATCTATTCTTCCGGGGGTCTTCGGAATTTGTGCCTCTAACCACTAGGCTGCGTGGGAGTTCTTGCTTGTCGTCTCAGAGTTTCCAATTGTTGAAGAGATTCGCAGGATAAATCTGCTCCAATCCTCGATAAACAAATCTTCTTCGTTGGCTTCTGTAAGCTACTCAGTTCACTTACTTGATGGGTAGGCTACTCAATTCACCTACAGATTCGTTTTCGTGATGAAGGTTTGAAAACCAAGTTATTCTAGGACTCAGGATAAATCTGATCCAACCTCAGAAGGGCATCACTAGTCTAACTTCACAAAATCCGTGCCGACTGCGCCAGAAATGGTTTTGGAATGAATGAGTCGCTTTTTAAAAACCAATTTTTATTGTTCACACATGAGAGATCAAGACAAGACTAACTATCATTTACAATTTGCTTCTATTTATAACATTCAATATGCTTACTCTAACATTTATTTATAAAAGGATTACAATATGCTTAGATATATAACTACGTACTGCAGTTTTTCCTACTGACAGAATACTGATATTATAAACTAAAACAAGAAATTGATACGCCAACAAACATTTAACATCATACTATTAGTCCTTTCTTTCTGCATGATGTGAAATATCATTTACAAAACACCTTTCTGCAATGATATTTGAAAATATCTGAAAACTTAAAATGTCATTCAGTGTTTTGTAATATATGGACTTACTATTCCTAAAATAATCACGCTGCAATGCAACTACTGATAATAGTCTTTCATTCAATATTCATTTTGTGTAGATTTACAGTGTTTCTACACAATTTAAAATTTTCAGCCCTAAGTTTTGACATGAATGTCAGATTTTATAAATTTTACTTTATTGTTTTCCAATTTCATTCTAAATCATTTAAAATGAGACTGTGAGTCTCTGCAAGTTCATGTGTTATAATATGCTATTTAAAATACCCTTGTTAAACTAAGTTAACTTCATTTTATGTTTATTTAAATATTTTGTTCGTATTCAATATCAAGTTTCATTCTCTGCATCCTACTCACTGAGAATAAGTGAACTTGAATCAATTAAATAAACCACAGATATTCCTGCTTCTGTATGATCCGTTAAAGTAAAACTGTTATGGTTATTTTCTAAAATACATACAAATTTGTGAATTTTATTTATGATTTCAAACACGATACTTAGGTAGCGTTCCACAGTGTGGATACACAGCAATATATATATATATATATATATATATATATATATATATATATATATATATATATATATATATATATATATATATATATACATATAAAAATTGTAATAGCGGCACCCAAATCGTATAACCCTTGTTATACCGACACCCGATTTTACAGTGTGGCACCCAGATTTGGGTGCCACATTGTTTTTAGTAGAAAATGACTGTTTTCTCATCTTCTAGCCTAGATAGGCGAAAATACCAATTTTTGATTGGGTGCCATTTTTACATATTTTATAGACACATATATTCCAATAGTTGAGCAACTTCTTCACCAGAGTGCGCCTGCTAAAACACATCTGTATATACTGTATATAACAAAGTGACATAGTGGCCCTCTGAGAATACCAATGCAAACTGGCACCCAAAATATGGCAACACTGTTAGTTATTGTCTTTAACATGAAAGCATATTTAGGTTTCATTCACTGTTGTATTCAGATATTTTATATTCGGTAAAAACATTTATATCTGACTATCGTTTTAATAAAGTACGGCGGCCCGTCGCATGTTGTGACAGTGAAACTTTCATTTATTTGTGAAATAAGTATAAAGAATCTCGACTATTTTTTATTTTTTTTTTAATTTTCCCGTTTTTAATTATTGAATTACGAAAATTAAAGTCTTTCGAGTCTTTCGGCGTCTGTCTGCCTCACAGTCATTTCCGTCTGTTAGCGCTAAAAACTTTGACAGTGAAAAATAATAATTAGGGATTATTAACGCTATTGTCAAAGAAAAAACCTTATATGTTTTTAATTATTAACGTCATTGTCAAGGAAAAAACCTTATATATTTTTATTGAAAAATAAACAGGATGGGGTTAAAAATATTTGGTAATATACTATCCCAGATTTTTACGTTTCATGTAAATTTTGAGTCTTACATGTGTCTGCCTATCTGAATGTTGATCGATACCTCTTTTGGCGATACATAAATATCTGATCTAAGTAGATAGTAATATCTATTGGGTAGTTAATGTAGCTGCTTAAAGAATTATTAATAATAAAAATGTGATGGTGTTAAATTATTTTAAAAGTCGAAATCTCGAAATCTAGCCGAGAGCATTCAGGTCTTCGTCTGATATTATTTATTTTCCACAGCTTTTTTATATAGGTCAGATTCAAATCTAGGATACAAAATCAAACAGTCAACAAATTTTAATGGAGTATAAAAACCCTGGAATAATTCTTTTTTAATATTAAAGAAAATGAAATAGGACATTTGTTTCTAGTTGTGTGTCAAATCATTTCTCCTAAACAACATAAAATTTGTACTAATATACGATTCAAATGTATTGATGCCTCACTTTAACCGCGAATATCTCAGAAACGGAAGAGCAGAAAAAATTGAAATAATTATGTGTTCATTATGAGTCTATTCTAAATCAGTCACTGAAATTTGAATAATGTACATTGGACACTTTTGAAGTTCTGATAAGTTATATTGAAAAATGTCCTACTTCTTAAGAAAATTTTGACCATACCAGTTTCAAATCCATCATATCTTGAAAAATATGCATACTATGTAAATAGTATTTTAGACACCGATAAAGCACGGCATTTTTTGTAAGACGAAATTTTTTCATATTTTTTTATTCTAAAATTTTGCAGTTATTCTTAAAGACGTGACGTCATCTTTATTCGGTTATTTATCAATGTATTTAAAAAATTTGTGTTGAAATAGTTAATTATGTAACATGTAAGCATTTTCAAAAAAAATAATTTGTATGTATCAAATATTAATTTAGTTATCAAGGATAATACCACGCCAAGTTTGCACTAATATTATTTATTACGTTTCATAACTAAATTAATGATTGATATATACCAATAATTTTTTCTGCAAATGCTTACATTTTACATAATTAGCTATTTTAACAAAAAAATTTTAAATACATTGATAAATGACCGAATAAACATGACGTCCAGTTTTTGAGAATAACTGCAAAATTTTAAAATAAAGAATTTTGAAAAAATTTCATGTACAAAGAATGCCGTGCTTTATCGGTGTCTAAAATATTATTTACAAAGTATGCATATTTTCCAAGATGTAATAGATATAAAACTGGTTATGGTCAAAATTTCCTTAAAATGTAGGACATTTTTCAATATAACTAAGTTGAACTTCAAAAGTGTCCAATGTACATTATTCAAATTTCAGTGACAGATTTAGAATAGATTCATAATAAAGCCATAATGTTTTCAATTTTTTCTGCTCCTCCGTTTTTGAGATATTTGCTGTTAAAGTGAGGGGTCAATACATTTGAATCGTATATTAGATCTCAAATCGTTTGTACGTATTATTTAATTAAACGTATTATTAGAAAAGTCATCTACATCTGTGCATGAAAAAAAACTCAAGCCCGTCAGTATGGGAACCGGCGTGCGCACAGTACCCTAGTCGCACCAATATTGCACCAATATATAATATAATATATAATCCATATAGAAAAATATATGAATATTGGTCTTATATAGGACCAATATTCATATATTGGTCCTATATGGATTATATATTGGTCCAATATGTTGTGCTACTAGGGTGGTCCCAAATCGAGTTTTTTTGTTAAAAAATGGCTAGAGAGCGCAAATCTGAAATGAACAGTTTTTTTAAAACTAAAGCTTACCGAAATTCCAACAAATCCTCGGAGTCTGAATTTTGAAAAAAAATTCCTTTTTTAATATTTTAAGTTAAAGGTCAAATAAAAATGTTTTTAAATAATTTTTGATATAATATACTGAATAACTTCATACTTACATGCATACTTCAATTAGACAAAAACAGTGTCATTGACATCTGCCAAATTGACATTTGACTTATATTCACGGACTTGATATTTCTACCATATATGTATTATTCGGTATATTATAATATATCAAAAATTATTTTAAAATTTATTTTTTTCCGGCCTTTAACTTAAAATAATAAAAAAGTATTTTTTATTTCAAAATTCTGGCTCCGAAGATTTGTTGCAATTTCCGTAAGCTTTAATTTATTTATACATACATTGTTTGGATCAAAATAACATGACAACTGAGTGTCATTCTCATAACACTGGATTACTGTGTAGTGTACACTATTGAAAATGATGAAAATATTTTCCAGCTGTTTCATTTGACTAAAAGTTTATGTCCCAAAAGAATAATTATCTTATATACAAAGACGTATTTAATATATTTCTATAAATAATAAAGAAAGTTTGATTTAAAAAAATCCAAAGTATTACCTCATATAAAAAGTATATTTCCTCATATTATAACAAAATTTGACATGAAAGTAATAATTGATCTTCAAAAGGTAGCTTAAATTTAATGTATCGAGAGTATTGTAAAAATGTGTTATTAAATGTTAGTGAGAGATTTACAACAGACAATAGTGAACAATTTGTTCCGTTTTCAAATATGAGGTAACGAGGAGTGAATTTCTGTAGTGAAAATTTATGAAATACACTTTGCTTGGCATAAAATTGATAAACTCTTTTTCTAGGTATAACTAGAATTATCAATATGAAAAATATTTACGATAAGTAAATATAAGGAAATAATATAATCTTTAAAAAGTTATTCCGCTTTTATTTGAAATATTTGTTTGTTTGTTAAGTTACTTCAGTTTCTGTCGCCTTACCTAAAATCCACCACCCATTATGAGGACAGGAATAAAAAGTAATAGATTTTTACGGTATAATTATGGTATTGTCACAAGTTGTAAATATATAACTGACTACTCACCAAAAGAATAATGGTAGCTTTGAGATCTATTTAAAGTTTACAATAGTATAAAATGAAGCATCCCTTTTGTTGTTAGAAATAAGGTCCATTATTTCCTGACCAGTCAAGCCCTCTTTAAATACACCATATGGTCGTTCTTAATTTAGCGCCAAATATAGTAATTTCAGTCAAATAGAACTCTTAAGATTATTATCTGAGGTAACAAATTCTCAACTTATTTTTATTATGTTTATTTAAATGTAGAATACAACTATTACTTATATTGGACGGTTTTATAATGAATTATAATACATATTAAACAAGCTAACCATTATACAATTCATCAATTTACTACACCTGTTATATATAATTGTTGTACATTCTATAGGATACTCTTTTCAGTTTTTTTGTAACACTAACTTACTGCCCAAATTTCAATACAATAGGACTTCTCGTTCATAAGTTATCGTGCTTACAAGAAACGTGTCGGACGGACAGACAGACGGACGGACGGATAGACAGACGGATAGACGGACGGACATTTTGAAAGTTGTTCAGAATTCGATCACCAACACCGTGATATGATTTTTTTTTCTCTACGAACAATATTACCGGTTTTAGAAATGTGCCGATCGAATGCAATATACTCTTCGTTTTGTATTTGCGAAGAGTATAATAATTAATAATCACAAAAGTCCTCTAAAAGTTTATTATTTTTTAGGACTAATTTAATATAGGTTATCATTTTCATTATTAAATTTATTTTTGATAAGTATTTTGTAGGTATTCTGATTTCAACACTGGCCACATAAATTTTGAACTGCGCATTTTTGTCTATTCATTTTCTTGACAGGCCACGTCTCTAATTTGTAAAGGTTTCTTAATGATACTATTAAACCTATTGGTTTTTGATCTTAGGACACTCTTAGTTCAAACCAAACTTTATATTAAATTTACACACAGTATGGATATTAATATTATATCGCCTATTAGCATAAATTACTTTTAAAGAAATATAATCTAGTTTTCTGCATTTGGTTTCTTCGTATATAGTAGTATATTAAACCAATTAGTTGGTTTTTGATTGCAGGACACTCTTAATTCAAACCAAACTTTATATTAAGTATAGACGATTTACACACAGTATGAATCTTATTATTATATCGCCTATTAGCATAATTTAATTCAAAAGAAATGGAATCTAGTTTTCTGCATTTGGTTTCTTCATATATAATAGTATATTCGCAATTTAAAGTAGTAATTTTGGTACACTTTGTTTATTTGCCTGCATTTTATAGCAATTAGAAAACACAAGATTAATTGTAAAAGTACTCTTATCTGTTAAAACATTCTGGATGTATTATGTATAACCTTTTGTCATATGGATTACTTACACATTTTGGGGCAATACTTCAGTAGCGTATAATTTGGGAGAAAATGGCACTAAAAGCACGTATATATTATTTTCCTAGAGGGCTTTCTTTAGGAACTAATCAACCGTAAAAGTTAAATTTTGAAGAAGGTTTTGTTCATAGCGCCCAAATTGCTTTGTCGATTGTAATGTTTGGACAGTATAAGTATAGGAGGTATAATGAGTATCTGATTTAGACATGTCATATTTTGTCTCGGGAGTTAGGGGTTGAACACCCCTAATGCGTATTGGTCCTAAATGTTGATATAAATTAATTTATTAATTTATTACTAAATGAATTCCAATGTCAAAGTTTACAAATATTAAATGATTACATAGAAACTAAACATTATTTCTTAAGAAAACCACAAACTTATTAATTTAAGAAAAAACACTGTAGAAGTGCGTGTAATAATGTTATTTTTTAAATAGGTAATACATTTCTCATCTCGTGAATATGCTGGCATGAATTTTACGTAGGAACTTGTTGCGAGTAATTTAGAAGACAAATATGTTTATCAGAAACGCTTCCTAACAGTTCTTCCAAATAGGAAAATGTCAGTTTTTGTGACACACTACTAAAACAAATTTTGGTCAAAAATGGGTAGCATTATTCACGATTAACACGACCGTCTTTCTAGAGAACTATTTTGTCAATATTTAGGGGCACAACTCGTTAGGAGTGTCCTACTCCTGGCTTTCTAGACAAGATGCAAAAGATACCATACCGTTGAATAAAAATTACCTACTTACTATCTATGCTTTCCTAGTTTTATTACAATCGATAAAGCGGTTAGGAAACGACCAGCAAAGAAGCTCTTTCAAATTGAACCTTCAAGGGAATAGCACTCCGAAAGGAGACGACCTAAGAAAAAAATAAAGGTACTTTTATACGCTCCAGAAGCAATGCCGCATACTACTTAGACACCCTGTATATAAGAGACCATCTAATATTAATATCCGCTTTACTTTTAATAATGGAAATTAAATATTACTATGCAGAATTAAATATTTAAACCATATAGTATGATTATATCTTTGCTAATTTATTTCTTTCTCGCAGATAACTATAATATTGTAATAGATTTGGAAAAATCAAATATATTTTTCTCAATTAAATCTATTATTCTTATATATTAATTTAGTTTGGAAGAACAAATACGGTGAAAATAAATCATTCCATCTCGTCAGTTAATTAAATATTTTGTGTATTCTTATTATAACATTGCATTCAATATAATAAAAAATATTAGATATATCTTAAATTGAAAAATTTAACGCTTCTTATGCATGTCCAGCCTCTCATATTCCCAGTGTGACGAATTACACAGTCCAAATTCTCAGATAAGTCGGTAAAAGTTATAAGAAACCTAACAGTTTAAAGCAGTAAACTAGGCAACATTGTTGGATGCCACAATGCTATGGTTTATTAAAGTTTTACACAGAGAGGGGTGCCACACTGTTAAAACGTCTTTTATATACGACCATTACTCATCATGGTGTGAGAGTATAAAACGGGTGCTAGAATTACATTCATTAACATGGGTGCCTCTTGGCAAACAAACAAGTATATATATATATATATATATATATATATATATATTGTTCTATATTCTGATATCTATTTTATTTTTTATACGTCGAAATTACTTTTTGAAAGTAAATTGAAATGATTTTACTGGGCGCCAAACAGTTTCTTAAAAGCTGTTAATATTATAGACTATAGAACACCATTAGCATGACCATCTACAATCTATAGAATGACTCTTACTCAAGGTCCAACGAAGTCGGTTCAATAAATGCTCATCGATCAAGATAACAATCTAAATAAATCAAACTCAGTATTGAACAAACAAAGTATTAATTTATTAACAAATTTGAACTTGGAATGTAATTAACAAATTTAAATAACAAAATCTAACTTAACTAAAATGATAAATATGGCCTTTATTTAAAATAAATATGTACCATGGATTTCTGATATTGTAAAGCTTTACCTTGTCTTTCTTTCGATTCGAGTAATGTTATATTATAACCTCTAACTGGTTATTATGATCCTTGAAATATTATGTCACTTGACTGACTTTTTAACCTCTCAAGGCCTCTTCTTCTTCTTCTTTACTGGATTGACGTTTGTTTCTAACCGCCAATTTATTTTCAAGATTTCCTTGAAGTATTTCTATCACTTGCTTGACGTTTGAAATTTCTTCACCATATAAATTTGCTAACTGGATTAACAAATATTTTCCTCTTCTAAATCTGCTTTCCGGATAATCTACTTCGTAATACTTTCAAAGTATACTCACTTCTTATATTTAATCAACTTTTACAATTTATTCTTGATATCAATATATCTGGATTGTAATATCCTAACCTTCAACTTATTCACCATTTTTCTTTTATTTTCAATTTATTATTTATTCTTGGATGAATATATTTCGCAGCTCGCTGTTCAGCGGTGTGTGATCAACTGATTTGTTATTTTTAGTCGTTTCAATGGGTTAATTTCCAATATTTCAATTGTTTTTTTCTATTTTGATCTAATATTTCAAAATTTAATTTTAATTTAAAATTTAAACTATTCAGTTTTGTTTGTTCTTTACCTTAATTGAATACTGTTTTTAATTCTTTAATTTTCCTGATAAGTTTCTTATTCTACTTTTCAGGATTAAGTGAATAATTGTAATTGCTCGAAATATATTGACATATTACATACATTTTCTTAAAATCTACTTATAACTACAATTAACAATTCCAATCTCAAATAAATACTAATTCATACATTTAGATGAATAGCAATGATAAACACAAAATGCTAGTAGTTAAAAACGTACTGCAGTTTTTCATACTGACAGAATACTGATACAATAAACTAAAACAAGATTGATACGCCAACAAACATTTAACATCATACTATTAGTCCTTTCTTTCTGCATGATGTGAAATATTATTTACAAAACACCTTTCTGCAATGATATTTGGAAATATCTGAAAACTTATAATGTCATTCAGTGTTTTGTAATCTATGGACTTACTATTTCTGAATTTATCATGCTGCAATGCAAATACTGATAATAGTCTTTCATTCAATATTCATTTTGTGTAGATTTACAGTGTTTCTACACAAAATATGATTTTCAGCCCTAAGTTTTGACATGCATGTCAGATTTTATAAAATTTACCTTTTTGTTTTCCAATTTCATTCTAAATCATTTTATATGAGATTGTGATTCTCTATAAATTCAGTTTTATCATATACTATTTAGAATAACCTTGTTAAACTAAATTAACTTCATTTTATGTTTATTCAAATATTTTGTTCTAATTCAATATCAAATTTCATTCTCTGCATCCTACTCGCTGAGAATAAGTGAACTTGAATCAATTAAATAAACCACAGATATTCCTGCTTCTGTATGATCCGTTAAAGTAAAACTGTTATGGTTATTTTCTAAAATACATACAATTTTGTGAATTTTGTTTATGACTTCAAACACGATACTTGGGTAGTGTTCCACAGTGTGGATACACAGCAATATATATATATATATATATATATATATATATATATATATATATATATATATATAAATTCTAAGGATCGTAGGGCTTCGGACAATTGGGCGGTGAAGTCAAACTCTTTTTTACTATGCCAAGCTTTCGAAAATGTTTATTTTCTTTCTCAAGGCTACAATTAAGTAATGAAATTTTAGTTAAAAATTAAATTATATTATATTAACTTACTTGTAAGTTGAGGTTATATTCTAAAATTGGTTTGCTTGTAGAAGAACATTTGCAATATTGTAGTATTTTAAGCAGAGAATTGTTTATTGTATCATTGATGTATTTTTTCAGTTGAACTATTAAGTGATTGTTAAGTTATTTGAAGATTATTGTTAACAGACATTGTCCTCATGTTGAGAACCACATGTGACTAGTATAAAAAACTTTTCACAGGAAACCCATGCTCGCGCCATCTTGTGAGAATTTTATAAACTACTATTACTAATACCACGTTTACATGATGGATTTAAGTCAGGGTTCTGTATAATGTTTTTTACCAACCATAGAACAATTTTGTATATTAAAATTATTATTATTGTTTATAAGTATTCCTTCACTGTTCATTGTCCACTAGCACTTCCCGGAATTGTTAATTTTAAAACTATTTTGTTGATATGTTGAGAATTGCAAGAGGAGTTGATTCAGTTATTTATTTATTACTTGGTTGTTAATTTTAGTTGATTGTTGTTTTACGAGATCTGTCAATTGGAATCACTTTATTTTGGTAGGTAACATTTAAATTTTCTTATTCTGTACTACTGCTACTACTACTATTCATATGATCTGTCCTTGTTTTTTTATTATTATCTAACTGTAGTACAAAGGAATAAATTGTGCTTAACCCACTGATATCTGTTCGTTTATTCATTGTATTGTTTTCATTATTAATCTCTACCATTTCAAGGAACAATCTTTTTGTAACAAATTTAACAAAAAGATTGTTCGCAATCAAAATTTCTGCTGCTGCTACTGCTGCTCCTAGTTGCTCGAACTGAACTGTTCTGTTCTGAACTCAGTTCAGTTCGAGCAACTAGGAGCAGCAGTAGCAGCAGCAGCAGCAGCAGCGGTAGCAGCAGCAGCAGCAGCAGCAGCAGGCGGCTTTCAGCTAGAACCTGATGATGGCAGATGAGATTCCGCCGAAACGTCGTTCAGACAACCATGGTTCCAACAGGAGCCTACCAACTACTCGGGAAAACACCCGGAAGCACGTCAACACTTCATTCAATACCCGTGAAAACCTAAGAAACAACATGTATATATATGAAGTGTTGCAGCAGCAGCAGCAGCAGGCAGCTTTCAGCTAGAACCTGAAGATGGCAGATGAGATTCCGCCGAAACGTCGTTCAGACAAGCGTGGCTCCGACAGGAGCCTACCAACTACACGGGAAAACACCCGGAAGAACACCAACACTTCATTTAACACCCGTGAAAACCTAAGAAACAACATATATATATATATATATATATATATATATATATATATATATATATATATATATATATATATATATATATATATATATATATATATATATATATATATATATATATATATATATATAATCACATGCAGCCAGGGCCGTCGAAAGAAAATCTCGGCGCGGGGATAGTAACATACGGGCCTCCATCCCCCGCTGTTCGAAATAATTTTTAAGGTTCGCAATCAAAATTTGTATGTGCATCTCCAACTTTTCCCGGATTTGAGACATTCTAGTAGAATCCGTGCCCCCTCAAAACTCCAAACCCGGAGGGTAATATCCCCGACCCCCTCTTGTCTGACCTGAACGCAGCTGGTATGGAGGCTACACGTGACGTAGCACTTGCTGACTCCTATGACACAACCTGTCTTTTAGTAATCTTGGTCAAGACCATTTAATGCGTACCCGACACATCCCGAAACCGTTTACGCTGGATGTCGTGTTCCTTTAACAATGATCTTCGTCTATCTCGTTAATTAACAAGAGTGCACCGACGAATTGCATGATTATCAGACATATGATACTTTTACCAGTCAGTGAATACGGATCTGCTATTCATAATCGTGTTTTCTAAAGCCAGCCGACATTTGTATAATTATGTTTGTAGAGTTACTCATTTCAACTTTTTTAGTAATTTTTGTGTCTTCTTGGGCACACGGTGAATTATGTTAGTTTATTTACATAAGTAGAAATACCTACTTCATCGCTTTCTGTACCGCACAAATTCTTGGTTGTCACAGTTAATTAGTAAACCGTTTTATACCTAGGTATTGTATGTCGGAGAGGCCAGGGGGCGAGGGGCGTTTTAGGGCGGATCTATTAGATTTAGGCCACATATTTGAAAACACAATATAATCACTTAAAAAACAAAGTAACATGATTTATGGTTCATCTAAACAGGTAATTGTCAAATAATAATGTTTCATTGTTGAAAATGCAAACAATACTACAAAATACTGGAGCTAGCAGTCCACTACCTCTAGTTCAGCATTTTCAACTACTCTCTACGAAGTCTATCTTAAGAATACTTATCTATACGGGACTCAGGGATGTTGTTCCGCTCTCCGGGAGGGGTTTTTGCTCCCTAGGGCTCCAGACGTTCTCTGGTTCAACACGACCACATATGGAGATGTTTACTCTTCACATTTCTTAATGCAATCGGTACTTGTTGACAACGTTCTCTTGACTTCAATGAATTATGAGTTAACAGGCGTCTACAAGACTGCCGAAAGGCGTCCACGGGAGTATCGGAAGGCGTCCGCACGAGCAACGCGAAGGGGACGTCTCCGGCATGTATTTTAAAGCAGTGTTGAGATTAGAGTGTTTAAATATTGCTTCTTATATTTTTTCAATCTACAAGCTGTTTGTTTTATCTATGGATTTAATGATTAATACTGCAGGTTCCTGCTTGGGATTTTTTACGATAGGACTCTTTAATACGGAACTAAAAGATGTATTTATTGATGAACTTGGCAACAGTGCATATTTATTACTTACAGTAGTTGTAGACTATTTTTCTAATATTTTTTTCTGTAACTGAATCACATATTCTTGTTCACTATTTAACTTTTTAAAAGTTCAATTTCACGTTTCAATCCTTCGTTTTCTTCGCTTACCACTTCGTAACTTAAGTCAGAGCGTGGTTTCATGTCACCTTCATTACAGTACTTACAGCACCAAACATTTTTATTAACCCCATTTAAACAGTTTTGCAATTAGTTCAAAACATGTTACGTGTACGTGACAACTACATTTTGGACACTTAACACAAGCTGATCTAATCTTTTCACCACATATTTTAGTTTGTAGCAAAGCATCGGAAAACGAACGCTCAGTCTTTAATGCTTTAGCCTTGTTAAAACGCTGCAGGAGAGGGGAGGGTGGTCGAACAAGTCTTTCAAACACATTTTTGTTTGGGGTGGCGACGTTTTCCGACAAATGAAGTTTCATATGGATTATACTTTGAGATGATTCTGTTGAAGGGTTGGGGTGAAATAGGGATAAATAAGTAAAGCAAGCTAGAAGAGTCCAGAAACTTGAAATTTGGTGTATGTCCCACTTTTCATGACTCCCGCATCACAGCGTCCTTATTAACAATCCGACTTTTTTAAAATTTGGGTGGAAGGTAGATACTTCAGGAGATTGTGTCATGAAAAAATGTTTAAAAATTCACCAGTTGGTGTTCACGTAAAAAGAAAATTAAATTTCCCTTTTTAAAGTACCAATAGCCAACTTTGTTTTCGGGCGTAATGAAGAGTCTATTCCTAATTAATCACGTGACGTCAGTCAGTTTACTTAAAAGTCTAAATCAAACAATAATTCACTTTGTATTAAAAAAAAGTTCATTTTTAAATGAATTTAAGATTCTTAATGTCATAATAAGTACCATAGAAAACATAATCTTTATAGGATTTTGCACACAGCAGAAAAAAAGTATCTGTGGGAACTGAAAATAAAAACTATCTGTAAAACCGTATGTGCAACGTTAACGAGATTTGATCGATATCCAATTTCTTATGTTTTCTAAAATCATTCTGATAATAGCAAATCATATTTTCAGTTGGATTAAATTTCTATAATAACTACCTTTAAAACACAAGTTTGCTATGACAATTATTGAGCAAACTGTGATTTACTTATCTATGTAAATTTTATTATTTATTAAATTGCTCATGAATTAAATTTGTAAACTTTTTTTATTTCCTTTGAACTGGACTGTTAAGTAAACTGAGTGACGTCACGTGATTAATTATAAATGAATAGCCTGTCTTCCTCTAGCTTAATTAACTCCTTATTATGTCCGAAAATAAAGTAATGTCTAATAATAATTGATACTTTAAAAATTAAAATTATTTTCTTACTACGTGAACACCAAGTACACTATCCTATTGAAATTCGGTATTAGTGAATTTTTAGTAACAACGAAAAATATTGTGAGGTTGTTTTACAGTTAAAGACTTTGCCTAATATCTTTTTTTGGAAAATTAGGTTCATTTTTTTTCATAAGAACGAACGACACTGGTGGTTTTTTAAATCTTTTACCGCGAAACATTCTCCTGATGAGTAAGTATTTATCTTCCTGCCAAATAAAAAAAAATGCATTGTTAATAGGGGTCCTGTGATATGGAAATCATACGAAAAGTGAGACATACTGTATACTATAAACTAAGGTTTTAATTTTTTTTATGACATCTGTCGCACCGATCACTAGCCGCACTCCATTGTTTAAGGGGTTAACAAAATAAAATTGTGATATAGTGTGTACACTTGATTTAAAAAAAAACTGGTACAACTCCTGTAATCGAAAATCTTAATAGTTTAGTTGTGTGCATATGTCTGTAAATAGGGCTGGCCAGGCATGTCGAGAGGGGGGCGGAGAAGAGGTGATTTACCCCGGACCTGGGTTTTTTGGAGGAGACCGGTTTTCTTAGTGTTTTTAAACTTATTAGACCTTTCTTTTTTATTTTATTCAAATGGAATTTTAAAAAATAATTAGAAAATAACTTTTTCAAAACATTTTTAAGCCTGCCATATTATTGTTTAAAAAAAATAATATTTGTTACGGATAATTCTACTAATGGTTGTAATTAAAATACTAACTGATTAATGATAATTTTATTTTTAAAATAAGAACACAAAAATACCACTTGAGATAAAAAAAAATGTAAACAGTGCAAACTGACCATAAAAATACAATAAAAAAACAAAATAAATGAACTTCAACTACGTAATACAGAATTAACTAATATTTTGTCATTGCTCCATTAGCGTCTAAAACTGCCTGAAGTTTTGCAGGCATGGACAAAATCAGATTTCTTGCAAGGTCAACTTCTTGCGACAAGTTCTCCCAAGCGTCTTCAATTATCCTTTCCAATTCTTGGGCATTGTTTGGATGGTTATTTAATTTTCGTATGTGTTTCCCCATTAGTCCCCAAACATTTTCAATTAGATTTAAATCTGGACTTTTAGATGGCCACGGTAACAACTCTATGTTTTTATTAAGAAACCATTGCCTGACACGATGGGCCGTATGTATGGAGCAGTTGTCTTGTTGGAAAATAAAACCATTTTTCGGAAACATCTCTATTACTGATAGCAACATAATATTGTCTAATATTTCAATATATTTAATGGAATTGAGATGACCACCACTGTTCCAACACACACCTAACCCATTTAGGCTCATCCAAGCCCAGACATTAACTGAAAACCTTCCTGATATTTGTGGATCGAAAGTATATTTTTCGTCGTATCTAGTGGAAGGAGGCCTATATAAGCGAACATGTCCATCGTTACAGGATTTAAAAACCTTTTCGTCGGAAAAGACAACTTGTCCCCAGAAGTTTTCATCATTGATTATATAGTTGAGTGCAAAAATAATCCTACCCTGCTTCTTGTCCTCTGAAAGTTTATATTTTTTAGCTGCTGAACAACCCCTCAAGTCGCTTTGTAGTTTTATTCTTCTGCAAGCAGTAGGTACCGAAGCGGGGAAATTTGTCTCAGAAATTGCATTTACTGCAGTCTGAAAAGGGTTTTCTCTTAGGTAATTTATAAGATTTTCATCTTCTTGATTATTGCTCTTTCTGGACCTACCGGAACCAACTTTACGGGATACCGTTTAGTTGGTTTTCCATTGTTTTTTAACACTCATTATTGTGGTTTTACTCACATTGTATTCAGCAGCAAGTCTTCTTATGGACCAACCGTCTTCAGTTTTAGAAACAATTCGAAATTTTTGAATATCTGTTAGTTATCGAACCATTTTTAATAATGACGCCACTAATTAATGTCAAAGTGACATTTGTAACATTATTAATATCAATCAAAGAACGAATGATTTACAAGGCTAAAAGAAAGTGTACCAGTTTTTTTTTTAATCAAGTGTACGAGAGCAAACATTCTTAAAAAAAAATTTCGCATCAGCCACCTTGACCCTCATTAACCGTCGCGTCGGTCAGTCAAGAAGGTATTGAAGTGGTTTTTGGATAAGACGATTTCAGATATTATATCATTAAAATTCTATAAGCAATTATTTCCACATACCGGAGTGGAAATATAATTTCAATATGCTATCCTTTAAAGAGCCTTGGATGGGAAATGTCGATATGGAAGAAGTCATTCCTTAGGCAGTTACTTTATTACAATTTCCCCCTTTATATATCAGGAATATAAGTGCAGTAGTCAACATTTTTGGCAAACAAATGCCTCTCATTTCCGTTAAAACTCTTATGTCATTTTTTAACACGCTTTTATTAGCCTCACCTGTATCTATCAATGTAACGGAATCTTTCAACGTAATTTTCACCCACTTCTGATTATTGCATCATCATGAAACTTGGCAATTTTGTGTAGCTCCGGTGACAATAGAACCCACATAACAAAATAATATGAATTGTAATTGTACATACATTGTATATTCAATCTATGGATGTGTATATCCATAAGATGGAGAAAGTATATCTAATGTACATCTAATGGATGTGGAATTAACATTCCTAGCATATACAATTGTCGCCTACTTCCATATCCAGTGAATATACATAAACATATGCAATGTATATTCGCTGGATATGAAACGCACATCATATACACAATCGCATATTTTATGAATATACATTACATATCTCTGAAGTAGTTTCCACGGACATCAAAACACTTATTGAACACTGCACTCGACGCGTGTTACCACAGTCCTGTTGGCATCATCGGGAGATGGTTAAAACGAACAGTTTTAATCATCTCGATGATACCGATGATTGGTGCAGCACGCATCGAATGAAAGTGTTCAAGTGTTTTGACGTTCGTGGGAACTACTTCAGATGTGTCCTTTTAAGAGGTAATAAAACACAGATAGTTTGCAACCACAACTTCTCAGCTGGCTGCTGAGGAAGCTATGAAAGCGTAGCAACCAGTTAGCTCAGGGCTGGTCGAGGGTCACTAGGTGGCGAGAAGAGTTATATATTTTTGTTTCTTAACAATTATTTGCTTGTCAAATTTACCAAACAAAACTTTAATAAACTATACAAATTTGGACGCCAGCGTATTCAGTAAATAACACTCTTGCAAACTTTATCAGGGGGAGAAAACAATCAAAATCAAATATAAAACAAATAATATATTAACATAAGTATAAAAGAGCGAAAATTTTACAACACTTTACAATTTAGTAGAAATATTAATGGTGAAATTTTATTTAATTAGTTAAACAACAAAAATTTAGTTTAGAAAAAAAAATTAAATTTGAATATTTACAAAAAAAAATTACAATGAAACGATCAACTGGTTTACAAATTTTCTTCTGACCAAAAGTTGAATTTTGCACATAAATTTGGCTACTTAGCTTAGCGGAGACGTGGAATCCCGACGAGGTCTGTTCCTGAAGATGGCCACGGGTACCCGGGAAGGACGTAATATTCAGGTCCTGATAACGCTGATTTCCAGGAGACGCTGCGTCGGAATAGTATCCAATACTTTTAGGATAACTCCAAATATTCAAGTTATGCCTTGTGCCTTGCTTCAATGGTGGTTTGGTCCAGGATTTTACATGAAAAAGGGGAATGTAAAGAACCAGTTGATAATATAAAAACTTTAAAATGGTGAGAAAAAAGAGATACAAGAAAACTACAAAAAACTATGGTGACGAAGGTCACTGCAAAACCAAACTATCAGCAATTTAATAAAAAAAACCTGAGTCTTGATAAAATTTTACTTTACTCTACTACTGAAAATATATGAATAAACTACTGATTAATATAATATATGAAATTAATAAATAAGAAAACTCTACTCTCATGAAATTTTAGCCGTTTACAAAATGGCTGACTGGTTATGACCAAAAATTTGAATGAAGGTAACAAAATTTAGTTAGAATTAGAGAGAAAATATCTGAATTACTATCTGAAAAAAACTAATACTGTAACAAATATAGCAAACCAAATTATGGGTTTAATCTCCCAAAAAAAATTAACTAATAAAAAATTATATCTGAACCTCTTGTACTAACACGAGGTTAACTAAATGCGACAAAATGACTTTGGGTTTCGACTTTTAATGAGATAAGATTGTCTACACACGATTAAGAAACAAAGATTCTAATTTATCCTTTGATTAATTTCCGAGTTTAATCCTCGTACAAATAATCTAAATAATGACAAAACACCACGGTATTGTGTCTCAAGCGACCACAAAATACAAAATTGCCCCGACAATTAATGAATTAGCATGTGTCCAAATGGACGCCGACATCACACAAACATGTGTGTTAATAAAAATTAATTATTATGCGGAATATCCTTCAATTCCCAAAAATAACTATACAGCAACGTTAACTCAATAATATGACATCATTTAATAATCAAATATATTCAAAATATCAAAGGATTAAAGAAATAAACGTGAAAATTCGTTAAAGAACAAGTAACAGTCTTCACTCACCTAGGTCGAAATCAAAAGTGAACTAGCAGGGATATTTCAAATGATGCTTCTACCGCGTTTGCGCACTTGTTGACTTCCTGTCGTTATTTCGGCGGGTAATTCAAATTTATTTAGCACGGGTGCTTAAACGAAAAAATTATTTTTTCGTTACACCACGGAAACTACCGAGAAAAAAAATTTTTTTTTGAAAAGTGAGTTTAAAAAAAATTATTTTTTTTGTAAAAGAAAACACCCTATACATCACGCTATTATCGTATAGTTTAATTACTCGAGGAGGGACGTAAAAAATTAAGAGAGCAGGAAGTAGTGACAAAAAAATTTGAATAACCAACCTTGTATAATTTCTAATTATACATGATAGGTACCACAAGAAAAGTTCGTTTACCACTGGACAAAGTCATCAACATCACCAATTCCGAGACGATACAAAAAGAGGAAAGGTAATTTGACTCACACCCATTCTGCGCTAAGTCAAGTTGCATGAAAAGCCTCGATAATGAGTGTTGCTCGACAGCACACGAGAAACTTTTGAAAATTCCACCCGGAAGAGATAATGCTTCCCCCAGAGTAAAATGAAACTAGAAAAGAGAATAAGAAAAAAGGAAGGATTAAATGTTTTAGGGGAGGACCACTAAGGATCAGTCCCCACAGGCATTGTGGTGAAATACCTGAGCAGCGTTGTAGCGGCTGCCAGTGCTAAAATTGGTAGAGGCATAAGCACACCTAAACCACGATACAGGAACCAAGTTACCTGCCTAGATACAACAGTAGAAGAAATGTCCTAACTGTTAACAAAAAGAATTGGATATAGCTCCAAGGGCTTAAACTAGAAGTACGAAACAACTAAACCTTATTGGATACATCTCCAGGCTAAAACTAGATGTTCGCTACAACTAGGTGACAAAAAAGGACCATTGTTCGGGAATACTCCTGCTTTCGGCGCGATGAACAGTGTCTCGACAGGGCGATAAATCAAGGGCTGAGGTGAAGCGGGGAGGAAGACCTGTCTCTCGAGGAACGTCAGACGACCTAGGCCACTCCTGACTGACAAGCCCCATTGCCTACGTGTCCGCTCGACCCTCCTTGACCCTCTGTCATTGAAGACAGCCCGATCGAAACTAGTTCATCCCCATCCCGAAGTAGGTTCCCTAATGGCAATTAAAATATCCTACTAAGTAGGATAAGGTTAAAGTTTACCTACTAGAGAGTAAACATAAAGATAATAATTGATGCCTTAATTACCCATCAAGACAACATTTAACAACAACAATACCAAACGACAACAATTATATTCACGATGACGAAAAACACTAGATGGGACATAACAATTTTTGAGAACACTATATAAACAAGATAGAGATAAAAGATAAAGTATTTTAGCAATTTACCTAGCCGAAGAAACAATAAGTAGCAAAAACACAAAGTTACTGATTTTAAATTCAGCTATGACTCAACTAAATGAAAGCGAGAAAGGAAAACTACCTAAATCACTACTATGTACGTTGTACTATAGAACAGCGACAACCTGTTTAACAAACGGCACACGCCATACAGGAAAAAGAATATGTTACCATGAACAATTTTCCTGCAAAGATACGTGGACTTAATCCAGAAGATACGTGGACTTAACCCACAAGTAAACCAAAATATGTGGACTTTACCCACAAACCAAAATACGTAGGACTTAACCCACAAACTAAATAATATATCTACCAGACCACGAGAATGCCCTTTTGGCAAGACTGGTAAATACCACATCATAAATATCATCAAAAACACAGGTAGGAAGTTTCCATACAACAAAAGACCAAAGGCCTTTCACCAAATTCTAATCATTAGTTGAAGAGTACTCTAGCAAAATTGTCAAAAAGCTACTTATAATACAAACGACTAAAGTAGTCAACTAGGCAAAAATAAAAATAAGAGATAGTGATCCTAGAGAAATATAGGAAAATAGAAAATAGCGATAGAAGGAAAGAGACAATCACAAAGAAGAAGAATGACATTGTTATGTCATATTTTTGACATCAACCATGCGCAAGAAAATTCACCAAAAATGTGACTATAAGAGACGAACCTGTATTATGACAGCGAACTCCGATAAACCACAATAAACTCGATAAGAAACGAGAGTGAGTCGTTTGTCTAATAACTAACTTGAAAAATTTATGAATGCATATTACGACAACAGATTCCCAACATATTCAAAAATAAACCGATAAAGGACGGTATTGAATCGTTTGTCTAATATTTTACACAAAAATTATTATTCGGTAGTCACAGGTATCATTTTTATTAAGACATGACTCGAAAAGATAAACTTGGTGAACTTTCAACCGCGTAGTTGAAATCAATTGCTTGATTATAGACACAATCAGCAAAAAAGTGGCCCACCCTTCAACCCTTGAGTAACTGTTGTTACTCAGCCGGAAAAAGAAAAGACATTAAAAAAGATAGAGACATTTTTATTCTAAGTGTTCCTAGTTCGAACCCCCTGGTTCGTAGTCATCGTCCGAGTCTAAATTCGCGTAGTCTGGTTTAAGATCCTTAACATGCCAATTTCCAATGTCATTACCATCGGTATCCTTAAGATTATAAACTAAATTAGAAATTACCTTTTTAACAATACAAGGAATATACTTAGCAGCCAATTTTGCAGAATAGCTTTTCGTTTTACTAGATAAGGTATAATTTTTCTTCCAAACTCTATCACCCACATGAAATTTAACTTCACGTTTCCTTAAATTATATTGTTTTGCATTACGAAGGTAAGCATCATACAAACGTGCGCGAACATCAATATATAATTCAGGTAACTCCTGTAGATCATTAATTAATTTATTCTTCTCACTGACCGATATCAAATTATCTGCATTTTCAGATATTTTACCATAATAATCCCCAGATAATGGAATATTCCTCCCAAAATTTAAAAATGCTGGGGAATAACCCGTTACCTCATGTTTGGCTAATCTAATAGCCTGGGCAACTTTAAAAATAGCAGTATCCCATGTTTTATGGTTACCATGAATATAAGATCTAAGTGCAGTTACAATGACTTTATTTACTCGCTCTGTATGATTAATTTGAGGGTGATATAATGCATTTAGAAAAACTTTCTGTACTTTATAATTCTCCATAAAAGTTTGAAATTGTTTACTAGTAAATTGACTACCATTGTCACAACAGAAAATCTGCGGACAGCCATAAATAAGAAAAACTTGATTTTCTAAAAATTTAATTATACCTTTGGATGTGGCTTTTGACATAGGATGAACTAAGACATATTTCGTAAACCAGTCTACTACTACTAGAACATAACGATTACCATTTTTCGAACAAGGATACGGACCTAACAAATCTGCAGAAATAAGTTGAAAGGGAAAATTTATATTTCTATATGACCCCATTAAACCAGCTCTAGGTAAATTTAGACTTTTACTAGCCAAACAGATAGTACATTTTTTAACATAACGATATACATCTCTACGAATACCAGGCCAATAATAAAGTTCTAAAATACGAGAAAGAGTTTTGGAGACTCCAAAATGTCCTGCAGTTTCGTCATCATGATATAATTTAAAAATTTCGGCACGATTAGCAGCAGGCACAACAATTTTCCAATCTGACAAATTATTAATCTCTGGTTGATTACAAAAAACATGTTTATAAATAATGTCGTTCTCAGCTCGAAAAGCAGGGTAAGACTCAGGCTTTTCTTGGATTTTCTTAGGTAAATTATTATACCAGTCATCCCGTTTGAAAGTTGATACATCTAAGACTGAAATGTCCTGAACAGCACGTGATAAAGCATCAGCTACCACATTAAGTGAACCTTTCCTGTGTACGATTTCGAAATCATATTGCGATAATTTAACGGCCCATCTGGCCAAACGACCTGAAGGGTTAGAAAGATTATGCAGCCAGATCAGCGATGCATGATCGGTTTCGACCTTAAAGTGAGTCCCTTCAAATGAACTTTCGGTAGGTTTCTATTCCCACGAGACAGGCATATAATTCTTTTTCACTTGTTGTGTATTTACGTTGACATGAAGTTAACATTTTACTACCATACGCAATAGGATGTTCGATACCATCACATTCTTGATATAAAATATATCCAATAGCTGTATTAGACGCGTCACACTGAATAACAAACTGCTTAGAAAAATCTGGACTAGCCAATATAGGAGCAGTTGTTAATCTATGTTTAATTTCCTGAAAAGCTTCATCGGCTTCTGGAGTCCAAGAAATAGCTTGACCTTTTTTCCTACCACGAATTAAATCAGTTAGGGGTGCACAGAGAGCAGAAAAATCTTTAATAAATCTTCGATACCAACCGACTAATCCAATTAATCTTTTAATTCCGGTAGTGCTTTTTGGAATCGGATAATTAACTATAGCTTCAACTTTCGAAGGATCTGTACGTAGACCTTCACCATCAACTACATAACCTAAATACGTAAGCGAAGAACGACAAAATTCACTTTTCTTTAAATCAATTGTGAGATTGGCAGACTTAAGTCGATAAAAAACCTTTTTCAATACGTCAATATGAGTGGCAAAATCTCGTGTAGCGATAATTATGTCATCTAAATACACAAAAGCAAAAGGCTCTAATGAGGGATCAATTACTTGGTTCATCAGTCTAACCATACTTTTTGGACTATTTGAAAGACCAAACGGCATTACGACATACTCAAAAAGTCCTCTCCCCGTGACAGCGAATGCAGTCTTAGGGCGAGAAGAGGGGTCAAGAGGTATTTGGTTAAACGCATGACGCAAATCTATAGAACTAAGAAAACAAGCATCTTTTAATTTACTTAATATACTATCAATCAATGGCATAGGATAAGCATCGTCTACAGTAACTTGATTTAATTTTCTACCATCAAAACATACACGATATTCCCCCGGATCTTTCTTTGGTACTAGCCATAAAGGACTACACCACGGTGACTGCGAAGGTTGAATAATATTGAGACGTAACATTTCATCAATTTCTTTATTAAGATGTTTTTGCATAGCAGGCGACAATGGATATTGCCGCTGCTTAATAGGTTTACTGTCCCCAGTATCTATTGAATTAGTGATCAAATGTGTCCGTCCCAACCTATCACTAGGAGCAATTGTCTCATATAAATCAATAACTTTTTGTAACTGAGACTTTTCACTTAAGGTAAGATTTGCCAAAGGTTGTATAGTATTTACTGTACATAAATTTGATACTTGAGCTTTATAAGTAAATTTCTTAAAATCAACGAAAATTTCAAAAGTTTTCAAAAAATCTACTCCCAAAATTAAATCATGTGTTAAAGAAGGAATGACTAATATTTTCATAGTTTTTGAAATGTTACCAAGGGTAACCGGAATCTTTACGTAACCAAACACATTTTGACTGTTCCCATCTGCCGTTGTAACATGTAAATTCTGATCAGGAGATACAGAAATATTTAATTTTGTTAATAAATTTACACCAGAAGAGCCAAATATTGATGAATTGCTACCACAATCAACTAAAGCACGAACTGAATTATCAAAAATTTTAATATCTACATAGGGACGTGAATCGTGAGGTTTACTCACAAAAACTGGATTACTACTGTTTACTGACTTACTAGATTTATAAAAAATTTTAACAGTATTGACCCATGTGTCCCACTCTAATCGTGACGTTTTAATTTTTATTTTGCGGAAGTTTTTCCTTTGCCTTTGCCCTTGCCTTTGCCTCGGCATGTCTCTGTGTCTCGAGAAGTAGAGGCCACAGGTTCTGGACTTTGCGCAGCAGTGACAGTGTCCAGGTTTCCGCCACCAGTTACTACGTTTTTTGGACTACAATTGCAGTTTGGCTTTGTGACATTTTTACGTCCGCAACCATAACAAAAAATACTTCTTAGTTGTTTACAAGAATTATAGGCATGGCCAACCTGATTGCAATTCCAACATCGCAATGTGGAAACTGCAGCCAGAGTGGAAGATAAATTTCTTTGGGCAGCATTGGCTTTATTAAAATTACGGAAATCACGGGACATATTTTGCCTTGTATTAAAATTACGAGAAACATTTTTACTTGAATTGAAATTACGAGAAGTATTTTTGTTTACGGTGGAGCTAGAAGGTAAGGTATAATTTAACTCTGGTTCTAACAAACTAGTGTTCCCAGAAGGTGGTGGCTTATATCGATCAGACATGGTGCGTGCTTCTTCTAAACGTTTACATAAATTTGAGAGTTCGGAGACAGTATTAGGCTGCTCCAGAGCTAAACGGTCGACATAATAAGGCAATAAATTTCTACGAATTTTATTAACTTTCACGATTTCTGAAGGTTTTTCAGACAGTCTATTAAAAAGGTTTTCCATTGAGGCAATGAAAATTGTGACTCGTTCGTCACAGCCTTGTGTTCTATTGTTTAATTCAATCCACAAATCATCTTCATAAAAATACGGGAGAAAATCCCTTTTTAATTGTTCGACTAACGTATCCCAATCGTTAAATCGGTGTCGATTGCTACAAAACCATGTCCACGCATCATCTCTAAATAAATCACAAGCTGACAAAAATAATTCTGACTTAGGCAAACCTCTAGCTGCACGTAACATTTCAACTTTTTCCAAAAAAGAGTTAACCGATTCTTGGTTAGAACCACCAAACTGTAAATTCCATTTATAGGGAGCAACATATTTCGCCGGAAACCGTTCTGGTGCCGTAGAAACTGTAGGACTAGGTGAAGATGTAGCCGCAGGAGATATAGTTTTTAAAGCTATGTCACCTTCTAAACCCAAAACATCAAGTTGCAATGTTTTTTTTAATAGTTTTCTCCTCTTCAGCATCAGCTTTTAAACGCTGTACTCTACCAGAAATATGGTTTAACCTTGAAGAAATTCTTTTATAAGCCGCATCTGCGGTTGTACCAGAAAAAATATCAATAACAGACTGTAAGTCGGTTATTGTTTCCTTAATTTCTTTAACATCTGACTTATGGTCAAAAGGATTTACAATACTTCCATAGCTAAAACTACGATTGGCATCTTCCTGATGCAAAACCCCCCTTAAAATTTTTCTTCTTCTATCGGCATCTCCGATAGGTTCAATATTTCTGATCATTAACTCATAAGTAACTTCTTTAGTTTTCAAATGATTAGGCTCCATTTTGGGTTTATAAGTTGACCAAAAGTTAATAGAAAATATAAGAGACGGTAAACTCTACGATAAACAAATTTAATATCAAAATTATACGGTTAAATTACTGTAACTCTAAAATTTTTTCACAATACTTTTAAATTACAAGTCAAAATGCAATGTGAGGAGAAACTTCACAAAATATTAGCAAAAGATATACCAAAACAGCGATAAATGTCAACAAGATAGCAAAATAATTCAAATAGGCAGAGATAATCTTTCAATATCAAAAACAAATAAATAAATCAGATAACGAGAAATTTTCTATCATAAAATATTGTACACCGAATACGCAAGTGTGACAATATCAAAATACAAAATATAAGAAAAATATCAATAAATCTAGCGGAGTCTTCCTTTGGTCAGAATACTTGATTGTTTCGTTCCCTGAATTTGCAAGAATATCAGTTTTAAGAAAAAGAGTAACAAAATTCAAAAACAATTATTTTAAAAATTCAAAATTTCTAACTCGGGCCACACACGTTGAAGCGCCAATTTGCAACCACAACTTCTCAGCTGGCTGCTGAGGAAGCTATGAAAGCGTAGCAACCAGTTAGCTCAGGGCTGGTCGAGGGTCACTAGGTGGCGAGAAGAGTTACATATTTTTGTTTCTTAACAATTATTTGCTTGTCAAATTTACCAAACAAAACTTTAATAAACTATACAAATTTGGACGCCAGCGTATTCAGTAAATAACACTCTTGCAAACTTTATCAGGGGGAGAAAACAATCAAAATCAAATATAAAACAAATAATATATTAACATAAGTATAAAAGAGCGAAAATTTTACAACACTTTACAATTTAGTAGAAATATTAATGGTGAAATTTTATTTAATTAGTTAAACAACAAAAATTTAGTTTAGAAAAAAAAAATTAAATTTGAATATTTACAAAAAAAAATTACAATGAAACGATCAACTGGTTTACAAATTTTCTTCTGACCAAAAGTTGAATTTTGCACATAAATTTGGCTACTTAGCTTAGCGGAGACGTGGAATCCCGACGAGGTCTGTTCCTGAAGATGGCCACGGGTACCCGGGAAGGACGTAATATTCAGGTCCTGACAACGCTGATTTCCAGGAGACGCTGCGTCGGAATAGTATCCAATACTTTTAGGATAACTCCAAATATTCAAGTTATGCCTTGTGCCTTGCTTCAATGGTGGTTTGGTCCAGGATTTTACATGAAAAAGGGGAATGTAAAGAACCAGTTGATAATATAAAAACTTTAAAATGGTGAGAAAAAAGAGATACAAGAAAACTACAAAAAACTATGGTGACGAAGGTCACTGCAAAACCAAACTATCAGCAATTTAATAAAAAAACCTGAGTCTTGATAAAATTTTACTTTACTCTACTACTGAAAATATATGAATAAACTACTGATTAATATAATATATGAAATTAATAAATAAGAAAACTCTACTCTCATGAAATTTTAGCCGTTTACAAAATGGCTGACTGGTTATGATCAAAAATTTGAATGAAGGTAACAAAATTTAGTTAGAATTAGAGAGAAAATATCTGAATTACTATCTGAAAAAAACTAATACTGTAACAAATATAGCAAACAAAATTATGGGTTTAATCTCCCAAAAAAAATTAACTAATAAAAAATGATATCTTAACCTCTTGTACTAACACGAGGTTAACTAAATGCGACAAAATGACTTTAGGTTTCGACTTTTAATGAGATAAGATTGTCTACACACGATTAAGAAACAAAGATTCTAATTTGTCCTTTGATTAATTTCCGAGTTTAATCCTCGTACAAATAATCTAATTAATGACAAAACACCACGGTATTGTGTCTCAAGCGACCACAAAATACAAAATTGCCGCGATAATTAATGAATTAGCATGTGTCCAAATGGACGCCGACATCACACAAACATGTGTGTTAATAAAAATTAATTATTAAACGGAATATCCTTTAATTCCCAAAAATAACTATACAGCAACGTTAACTCAATAATATGACATCATTTAATAATCAAATATATTCAAAATATCAAAGGATTAAAGAAATAAACGTGAAAATTCGTTAAAGAACAAGTAACAGTCTTCACTCACCTACATACAAGAGATATACTTTATATAACTATTTTAAACATACACAAACTTTACAAAATAACCTAAATTATTACACAATATTTAAAGTTTTCAATATTTACGTATACTTTTTTACCTTCCGGCAGTTTAACAAATTGTAAACATATGTATAATACTATAGTTACTCATGTCCTATATATGTGTTTAAAACATTCTCAACCATTAGTAACTTATATAATATGAATGAATGTAATTTTTATTCACTATACTTAGAAAATACATACCCAATATGACTTGACATAACAGGAAATTTTTAGGCCTCTGTCACTTTACGCCATCTTAACTAAACACACCTGCCACAATCAGCTAAATATCAAACTTGCAAATTTTCTAACCCTAAAAGAGTATGTATTTACAAATCTAAAGAATTGCATTATAATAAATATACTCTTACATCATGGAAGAGAATGAGAAAGAATTAACTTCCATCACACATAAACACTATGTACGCAACACTATAGGGCTTAATGGCTGTCGGCTGTTACGAACTACAATCTTTAAACAAATGATGCGTGGTGCGCCGACGTACTATGCCATAAATTAGTAGCGCATGCGCGTCAGATAATGAGATAAAATTCGTGTACGTGTGTAATTTAATTATACCTTAATGGACATGTTATGTATAAATCATTATTTATATACCTTCAGCAATATACATTGTACATGACACTGATGGATGTCAGTAGCTAAATATACATTTCAAATCATATGTATGTTTAACAGTACATATTCAAATTCCAACATCTAATGCATATGCTATGGATGTACATATCCATGAGATGTTATTTGGAAATATGTTCAAAATGGCGGCCGCCCCAAGATAGACCAATATCATTTTCTTTACAACCCCCTTGATATCTGTATCAAAGGAAAGGGTTTGACAAGTAGAAAGAAAAGGGCTTGACAAGTAGAAAGCATATATGTCAACCTAAAACCTAAAAATTCAAAATGGCGGATAGGTTTTATCAATTACCGTCGGATTCGACTGAAGTCCGTCTTCTGGTTACTATTACATTTAAGTTCGTTTTAGGATCAAAAAATAAAAAAATAAATAATGCTTTAAAAGAACTAAAAATATTCGCTTTAATAGCAAACCGAATTAAAAAGTACAAAAATTATTTTTAATCATTAAAATTTTGTTTAACAGCGATAGAAAGTCCAGTCACTCAATACAATTAAAAGATTTTTAATTAGTTTAAAACAAGAATAAAGTGATTAACAAAAAAATTCATTTCATTGTAAAAAAAGCGTCGGGTGCTTGATATCAACTGGTATAAACATTTCATTGGCAGCTATTTGTAAAACAAGAGTTAGTATAAAAATAATATAGTAATACATATAATAATATAGCACCCCACGCTTTTTTGCAATGAAATATTTTTTTTTGTTAATCTCTTTATTCTTATTTTAAACTTATTAAAAATCGTTTAATTGTATTGAGCGAGTGGACTTTCTATGGCTGTTAAACAAAATCTTAATAATTAAACATTTTTTACTTTTTAGTTCAGTTTGCTATTAGCGTGTTTTTTTAGTATTTTTTTAACTATTATCTATTTACATTGTAGTCTGCAATAAAGTGTGGTCTAAATATTAAAGTTGGAGAAGTCAATGCAAAGTTTGGGCATCATAACCAAATAATAACTTACAATTATGTATTATTTCACGTAAATATTCATCTTGTCAAAAAGAAAAAGAAATGTCGTTTATCAGTGGATGTCAGTTTAAAATAAATATGACATACGCACCTTAACCTTGCCAAAGTTTTATTCCGACAAATTTGAAACGAAGACAAATTAGAGTAAATATATATATTTTCATTAATTAGGTAATTAATTAATCAATCACTTGAATACATGCAATTATCTATCAGTCTTATTCCTTATTGCAGTTTAATTATTAAATTAAATATTTTAAAATTATTGTGAGGTATCGAATATCCATCAATTAATTGTCTCATTTGGAACAATCAAATTCTGTCAGCATATACAGTGTGTCCAAGGATTAAGTACGGAAGATAAATTTGTGAGGAAAAGTTATTCTTTAAAAAACGCATGCTTTATATGAAAACTCCGAAAATTAATTTACATGGTGCTAAATATATTTGCAAATATGTGAAAAACTACAAAGAGTGGAGTACCTTTAATTGTAAAAATATTGAGAAACGGTATTTAAAAAAATGTTATGTATTATTTATAGTAAATCATACAATCTTGATCTTCTACTTCGATTCTATTTTTCTGTTCTTTTTCATTAATGTCTTTGCAAACGGTTTTTGCTAAAATTTAATCTAGTATATTTGACGTAACAAAACATTTTCTTAGAAATGCAATGGTTAAATGTTGAGGTTTGGAGGAGAATATCTCTTATAGTGGAGTCACAGAAAAACTTCATGGTCCATTTCCTTGGCCATCTGGTAGTCACGATCTGATTATTGTGGATTTTACTGGTGACATATCAGAAGATCTATGCAATATTATTTAATAACAATTTAGGCAGTTTAAAAGAAAGAATTAGGGAAACATTATTGGAAAAGAAGAAGAAAAATAATTTTGCAATTGAAGCTCAAGGTTGCATAATTGGCTATAACTTTTAATCCATGACATTTTTTTTAAATATCATCTTTCAAAATATTCACAAATGAAGTCATTTCACTGTGTAGATTTTACATTTTTACAAATATTTAGCACCATATACAGTGTATCTCACTTAAGAGTGTAACAGCGTAATAATTCTTTTATTTTTGTCCGATCTGAATCAAACTGATCTTAATAGATAGAGGTCACCAAGGTCTATTTAGAACCACAAAATCACTTTCCTTTAAATGCAAGGTCATCGACGATACTAAATTGTATGAAAAAATTCAAAAAAGCAGTAGGCATTTCTTAATCAAACAATTTTGTTAACAAAACTTGTTCGAAAACATTCAAAAACCTTGAATCCGAAATACAGTTAAATTTTAAAGAAAATGAGGCCTTGATGAAAAAATCCCTTTTGAGGCATTTAAATAAAAATAATTTCAAAATCTATTTTATTGAAATAATTTACAAAAATGAATAATAAAAACAATCAAAAGAATTATCTTCTAATCATTCTAATATTATCTTCTATCAAGCCTCCATTCGCTTTCCCTTATTTTTCATAACTTTTCGGAATTTAACTGAATTTCGAATTTAGGGTTCTTGAATGATTTCGCATGTTCGATAAGTATTAATCCAATTTCTCTACACTCTATTTCTGCTAGTGGATGTGTCTGTGACTCGAGAAACTATTTCATTTTATTAACTTTGTTTCGTTTAATATTCTTAGTACTGTTGTTAGTGTTGGTTAATTTAGATTTAGTAATAAAATTGTTTTCGTTATTTTGTTAAACGTATTTCTTGCATCTTTTCAATTGTAACGAAGCAAAATTTGGTACGGAAATTGCACCCCAAATTATTATTTATTATCGTATTTAGGATATAGAATATTAATGTTATATTTTATGTTTTGAATGTAAAGCTCAAACTTATAATATCTCCACCCTCTCTATTGTGCCTATAGCACAATAAAACTAATTTGTTTGGCAGTTTCACGGGCTCAAATAAATAAATGTGATAACCTACCACCAAACAGAATTAGGCTTCGGCTAGCCAGTTTTATAGGAGGCAAGGGCCTGGGTAAGCGTCAGCGACAACTTAAATAATAAGGCCAAGAGCGATTAAATTATAAAAAAATTTAAGTTAGAAAATTTAATTTAAGTGTTTAAAATCTAAGTTTTGTATTCAAAAAAATATATTCAAAAGTACCTTGGGCGCCAAAACCTAAAGGAAGTTTATAAAAAAGGAAGATACGTCACAGACAACACACAGAAAAACGACAGATAAAATTGAAATCGATTTAATATCGATTAACAAATATAAATCATGGGTAATTACATAATGAGGTTAAAATACACGACATCAAAAAAATTTGAACAACAGACATGCATGTAACATTACTAACAGAACGGGTTAATCAAATTTAGAAGTAGGGTTAAAATTTTACGATAAGAAATATAAATTACAGATAACTATACGTGTAACGGTTATCACCAATTACATAAGAAATAGTTCTAGCGATAAACAACAAGGTAAAACCTTAAGCGGTTTCGCATTAAGTTACCAAATTTATTCACTAAAATTTTAAACTACTCGCAATTACATAAGTTTAATTCAAGGTAAAGGTACGAGACTATGAATTTCTCATAACTGGCAACCTAGATTGACATACATATGACAAACTATCAAAATAGGGAGCAGTTCTATTTTTGCTAGAGATTGTTTGAATTGTGTTGCTAAACCTGATGGCAATTTATTAATTATCATATGACATATCCCAACCGCCAGGAAAGAGAAGGTACAATTTACCGGACTATATAAAATGATAGCAAGTGGGAATTATTAAATCAACACTAGAAATGACATCTAATTAAATTTGTACTTAAACACATTCATTAAACTGCTCGACAACAATAATAAGAAAGGTATCCACGTTTTGCTAGAGTGAGAGAAATTTATATAAGGTAAGTAAGAAAAGTGACACACGCGGCTAAAATAATGACGCTTAGCAGCTAAATTATAAAACAATTTTGTTGATCACTAGAAACTTCAACTTATAGACAACTTCTAGAACTCTAGAAACTTATTACTAACAATACCCGAAACTAACTATTAACTAAAATTTACAAAGTCTCATTAGAATAATACATGCCTCTAGGCTACTGATAATATGATCCCATGGCCAAAAATATCACGATACGATACGATACAAAATAACGGTAAAACTGGTATAAACCAGAAAATAAGAAACATTTACGGGGTTAAATAGCGTAAGGCTATAGAACTGACCGGCGATTTTATGGCAGCATTGAAACACAAAATCGTCTCTCGGACTGAAATTAATGAAAACTTCATTAACAATGCTGTTTCTTACGGTCGAAAACCCTATCCGGCACAACTACTATGAAGTTAAAAAAATAGCAAATCTACTCAAATTCTTCGTATAGGCTCATTACTGTTATATTTGTTGTTGATAAACATGACATTTTATTTAATTCAACATCCCGTCTAGCGGTAGTTAATTACATGAAGGTTAAACGAAATTTTGTTGGAGAGGAGTAGTAATATGGGTACTTAGCTCATGAAATGTTTCCTCTCGATACTCGGCATGTCGCTGGTGATATCGCAGTACTGTTATCTCTCTCATACACGTGACATGAGTGAACGCTTACTTCCAGGATTCTCCAAATGCGGTGTTTATAAAAACAGCAAAAAAGTTCGACAAAAAACTTCCTCGTGTTGGTTGATCAGGCCATTCGAAGAATATTTACGTCGCTGGATAATGACTTTGGCGGAATATGTTATGATATGTTGTCAAAACTTCTAAAATGTGTCCATCAAAGCAGGAAATCTTCAAAGGTATTAAATGTAAATCCGTAGAATTGTAAAGTATCAAATTACGTAAATCGGTAAATCAATAAACTAGTAGACTTGTAAATTAATCCCTTATTAAATCAGTAAATGGTGAAATTCGAAAAATTTAAGAAACTTGAAAAATTTTATTTTAATTTTGAAAAATTCAATCCATAATATAAAAGAAAATGGGAACGTATTAATATTTATTCAGATTAAAATTTGAGACAAACTACTTACATTCAAATATCCTTTTTAAGCGACTGAATAATAAAATTTAAGCCGGAAAGTTAAAAACACATGTTACTCGCTCGGAAATAAAACAGTAAAGATAACGTTTTGTCGAGTAGAGTCGTGTCGATACAATATCTTAAATCGTTGTGATGTCGGTGCTGACATCTCATGCCTAGGCCTATCACTTATTTCAACACGGAAGCGATTTCTACAATCCATTTGAAATGGAACATTACGAAGTATGTTACAAACTATTATTTTACTTTAATAGTTCGGCATGGAAATTAATACATTAGGTTAAAATACGACCCGCTAGGTGGAACTAGTGCCCCACCACCGATCAGCGTTAGTTACTTTGAATCGGTCACTTAGCCGAGCCAGCAGAATATTTAGGGCAATCCGCTAGGTGGAGCTAGTGCCCCACCACCGACCAACGTTGGTCCCTTTATTCGAACACTTGGCCCAGACGGCAGATAATTGGAATTTCCAGTTGGATTCAGTTCAGTTAAGCGAAATTCATTTGGACAGTAACCGGCCGCAACCGACCGCCGTAGAACCGATTTAGATTGATCTACCCAGGGAACATCAACGACCAGGGATTAAGTAAAAATTATTAATAGTAGAGGACTTGGCTGGAGTTAGGTATCATTTGTGTACTAACATAATTAACTCATACCTTTCTTTCAGCTTTTTTATTTAGGTGACCTACAGGGTGAGTTTAAGAATATTGCTGGCAAAACGGGTTCTGTGACAGTGAACTAGATAATTCCCAGAGGCTAGTTCCCCACGGTGATCTGTGTTTGCTTGGAATATTCCATGTACTGACTGACAGGAAAAGGGGTATTACGGGATATTCTGGGTGGAAAATAGACCTCGTGACAGACGTGACAGTGGGCTAGATAGTTTCCAGCGGCTAGCTCCTCACGTGCATCTTTTTGGACACCTCAGATATACTCGTGGTAAACGGTCGATTGCATAAGCAAAGCGTCGAGGCAGTCTTCTGGCTACACGGGTCTTGTGATAGTGTTCTAGATAGTTCCCAGCGGCTAGTTCCCCACGTAGACCAGTAGACGCCTGAACGATTGCTACGAACCCAGAGGGACAATTCATCCCAAGGGATGGATTGACCAAAAGGGAACCGTACCCAGGAGTGAATGAACATATTAGTTCGGTACGCAATGCTAAAGGCGTTTGGCTTGCGACCACGGAGTCCCGGGTTCGAATCCTGGTCAGGGTATGGATGTCTACCGACGTTTCTTCATGTGCTACCGAGACGGTAGCAGTGAGCTAGACCGCTGTTGAGTGGCACAATATGTCTAGTCGCTGTTATCTCTTCTCAGTTCGAGTCTCAGCTGCAATATCGCAGGGAAAGGTCGTTGTGTTGATATCTATGTGTATGTGTTCTGGTCGAATGGTAGAGCAGCAATAGCTGAACTCCACCAGGATGTTAATATAAATAAGGCATTAAGAAAAAGTAATATGCATTTGTTCGATATACTTTGAGGTACTACGCCCTAGCCAAGTTGCGTTGTTTATAGTATATTGCATGTAGTTTGTTTTTTTTTCACATTGCTTCCCCCCACCTGATAGTTGTACTGCACTGACCGTGTTACCGCACATCACCGTAGCTTTGGCCCTCTGCACCATTTTTATCTACTCATATCCCTCCGCATCACTTTTGTTGCTTACAGCTTATCATTGTAACCGTTGATAGCCGACCCCCCCTTATACCGCCAAACACCGCTTCAATCTTCGGGAGTGTAGGTTTTAGTGCACTGTAGGTAGTTTAGTTTTTTTTTAAGTAGCATTGTATATAGTAGGATAAAAGTAAATAAATATTTTATGGATTCTCTAAATTTGTCTTTTACTATGTGTGCGAAGTCTACTATCCCTAGACCCCTGGACATACCGTGTCTACTCTGACGCTATCCGAACCCTACTTTAACAGGCTGTGTTAAGAGGCTAGTGTGGTTCCTTTGCACCACGGGAAAGATTGCAGAGGTGGCGCCCGAGTTTACCGCCGTTTGAAAGATCGAGTGTAAAAGTGACGTCCACTCACTCATCTAACGAGTGAATAAAACGTCACACGATATCGTAACAATGACTACGTACACTAACGAAGATATGCTGATATTATGATGGCTTATGGTAGAGCCAACGGTGTTGCACGTAAAGCAAAAATAATTTTTCAGGGACATCATCCTGGTAGACGATTACTCAGCCGCAACATATTTTCAAATACCTACCGACGTTTACGGAGGACAGGAAATTTGAATTTCCGAGAACCCAGAGAATATACGCAAGAAAGTATGCTCTTGCTGACGATGAAAACATAGTTGAAGCGTTTGCTGAGGATCCAACCAGAAGTATGAGAAATGTAGCTGCAACGTTAGGCATAAGCATGTGAAAAGTGTGGTCAGTTCTTCGTGAAAATGGACGACATTATACTCCGGTGCAAGGTAATATTTAGTACGTACTTACCTAACCTTTCGGAAAATATAAATTCCATATAAATCAAAGTTCACATAAAGCATTTATTTATTAATCATTATTCACTTTCGTTTTCACTTTACTTTCCGACTCAATAGTAACAAACTAATTTATTGTTTTATTAAATAAACTGAAATTTATCTACTGCAATACTTAATAAAAACTGCTCATGGATATCCGAATTATTTGTTCCAGGTCTCGATGAAGGTGACGATGAGAGGCGCATACAATTTTGGCGCTTTTTGTTACATACTGATGTTGATAACAGAAACTTTTTAAGACGTGTTTTGGGGACGGATGAGCCTACATTTACTAGGGAAGGAATCGTAAATTTACACAATTTACACCATTGGACCACAAAGGACGATAATCCACATGTAATCAGGCCGACCCCATTTCAATGAAAATTCAGTGTAAACGTTTGGGCAGGTGTGATCGGCAGGTCCCTTCGGACCGCACTACTTGCCAGGCAACCTGGACCTCTTACTGAATGACCTCCCGAAATTATTGGCTGAAGTGCAGATTTTTCAAGAAGACAGACCTATTGTTTTTTAAAATGACGGTTGTCCGATACACTACAGAATAACCGTCAGGGAGCACTTAGATAATGTGTTCCTCAATTCGTGGATTAGTAGACGTAGCCCCCCAGCCAGCACACTGACGTCAATTTGCCGTAATTTATTTGTCATGATTTACGTGATAAGGCCCAATTTAATGACGTTCAATGTACGTCTAAATGACGGTCTAATGTCAAATTCTAATGACGTCATATCCTGACGTCACAGTCATGTTCAATATGACCTTAATTTGACGAACATGGCCTCAAACAAGAACACTTTTCACACGTCATTTTGACGTACCATCAAGGTTTAATACTGACGTCAACATAACGTTTAATATGACCTTGATTTGACGAATACGGGCCAAATAAAAATCATTGTTCACTTGAGAATATTATTTAATCTTTCGGTTTTTATTCATTTTACGTTTTTATTAATTAGAAATGGTTTGAATATACATATTATATTTTTATAAATAGCGCTGTAATAGAATTTTAAACATTTACCTTGAAAAGTCCGCGGGCTATGGGAGTTGAACCAGTGGCCTCTCGCTTGGTAGTCTAGTACTCTTCCCTCTGGGCTATTGTCCTTCATGTAAATTTTACTTTAAGGATGTGTTTGCACGCCACAGTAAATTCGTATATAGAAAAAGCGAACTAATGGTTATGCCGATATAACAGGAACCATAAATTGGCTAGCTATAAGTAGTGATTTCATCATCAGTTGTTGGCAACAGAATTGTGCAGGGCCTTACGGACACTATTGGGAAGCCTTGACTAGATTTACAGCAGTGACTAAAACATGATTCAGTTCCTATTCTACTTTGTAACTTTTGAAATAGGATTTGATGATTGTAAATAATTAAACAATTCATGGTTAGGTACGGTAGGCGGCAGCCACCGCAACTATCTACAAAATCTAATAACGCAGTAATAGTTTCAATTATTGTTAGATATTGTTTTTTGTGGTTTTTGTTTTTCAAATTTTAATGGTTATTCATCGATTTTCGTGTGTAGGAGCTTTTTGTGGCATTTCACTTTCAGTGTAAAAGTGGTCATCGTCTGGTGACAAGAATTTGATGTTTTAGGAAAAATCTGAAAAATTGGGGATGGTAAGGGGAGACAAATCGAATGTCGCGCACCGGAGTTCTCCATCTACGTTCTTTCTTCGGGTAGGGTCCTCGGAAAATAGAACAGTTTCACTTCTTTCGTGTGTAGGTGTTTATCATGGAATTTCACTTTCGTTATGAAAGTGGTCATCATCGGGCGATAAAATATCGATGTTTTAGGAAAATTCTGAAAAAAATCAGCGATACGCAGTAAGGGGAAATAAATCGAATAGCGCACAGTGGCGTTCTCCGTCTGCATTCTTTATGTGGATAGGGCCCTCGGAAATTGAAAAAATGTCATATTTTTCGTGTCTAGGTGTTTTTCGTGGCATTTCACTTTCGGTATGAAAGTGGTCATCATCGGGCGACAAAATTTCGATGTTTTAGGAAAAATCTGAAAAAATCAGAGGTATGCAGTAAGGGGAGAGAAATCGAATAGCGCACAGTGGTGTTTCCCGTCTGCGTTCTTTATGTGGATAGGGCCCTCGGAATGTGAAATAATGTCACATTTTTCATGTGTAGGTGTTTTTCGTAGCATTTCACTTTCGGTATGAAAGTGATCATCATCGGGTGACAAAATATTGATGTTTTAGAAAAAATATGAAAAATATCAGGGGTATGCAACAATGGAAGACAAATCGAATAGCGCTCAGTGGCGTTTTCCGTCTGCGTTCTTTATGTGGATAGGGCCCTCGGAATGTAAAAAAATGTCACATTTTTCGTGTGAAGGTGTTTCTCGTGGAATTTCATTTTCGGTATGAAAGTGGTCATCACCGGGCGACAAAAATTATATGTTTTAGGAAAAATCTGAAAAAAAACCAGGGGTACAGAGTAAGGGAAAAGAAATCGAATAGCGTGCGGTGGCATTCTCAGTCTGCGTTCTTGATGTGGATAGGGCCCTCGGAAAGTAAGAAAATGTCACATTTCTCGTGTGTAGATGTTTTTCGTGGCGTTACACTTTCAGTATAAAAGTGATCATCATCGGGTGACAAAATTTTGATGTTTTAGAAGAAACATGAAAAAGTCAGGGGTATGCAATAACTGGAGACAAATCGAATAGCGCACATTTTTTGCGATTTAACCGACTTATTTGGATTAGTAACTAGGAAGGCGAGAGAAATCGAATGGCGTAAACCGCAGCTCTTTATCTCGTTTAATTCTCGAGATATGATCTCGGGAAGAGATGAAAAACTTCGATTTTTACCTTCCGGAGTCTTTGAGCGGCCGTATCTCGGAAATTAAGGATCGCTTCCGCGATCGTATCTCGAAAACGAAACGAGATAAAGAGCTGTTTGCGCCATTCGATTTCTCTCACCTTGATACCTACCCCTGAACTTTTCACCCTTTTTTCTAAATCATCGAAATTTTTGTCACCCGATGATGAACACTTTCACACCGAAAGTAAAATATCACGAAAAACTCGTAAACACGGAAAATTTGACATTTTCCATTGGGAAACTGTTCCGAAGGCCCCTATTCAGAGAAATAGCACAGATGGAAAACTCCTGTGTCCACTATTCGATATTTCTCCGCTTACTGCGTATCCCTGTTTTATTTTTAGATTTTTCCTAAAACATCGAATTGCTTGTCACCCGATGATGATAACTTTCACACCGAAAGGAAAATTTAACGAAAAACACGGAAAACATGGAAAATGTGACAAATTTTCAAATTTCTGAAGGCCCCATTCAGAAGAAGATTGCAGATGGAACACTCAGGTGTCCGCCAATCGATTTCTCTCGTCTTCCTACGCACTACGTGCACAGCATAAGAAAAAGACAGCAGAGACACTCTCGCCAGAACCGTTGAATTTTCAAAACTAAAATCATTGACCTTGAAGACGCCATTTCGGTGTAAAAATCAGGGCTGGTTTCGAAATAATTTCATTTCACAAATATAATTCCGACAGGACCGTATTACACAATTTAAGTTAAACATAATCAATAAAAGTTGATGTAAACAAATATATTTTGAATTTGAACTTTGTTTTATAATAATTAATTAAAGTAAAGGCTATTTTGAACTTAGTTACAACAGATAAAGGGAACAAATAAACAAATTAAAATAATAAATGTCTTTATTCGTACAAAATTTACATTTTACAAAAAAAAAATATGTATGAAAATGCGTAGGTCGGAAAGAGATATATCGCCATTCCACTAATAATAATTTTAGATGGAGTACAATATCTAAGTCTATAGGGGAAGATGAAATACCAGTAAAACTTCTGAAGCATGTTGCTGCAAAAGTATCTAATCTTCTGAGTCAAATAATAAATTTATCGTTGCAAAGTGGAATATTCCCAGAAAAGTTAAAGATTGCTAATGTAAAAGCTGTATATAAGAAAAAAGGGGATAAGAATTTTTTTCCTTCTTCAATTCTTTGGGACTTCCTGCCACATGATGTTTTCTTTTTTAAGCGGTGCTCGGGGGAATCTACAAAATATCACAATTAACCAGTATGTTACTGGTAAATAACCTCTACGCCTGTGACTTTTACGTGAAAGGATCAGTTAAAGGTCGCTTTTTTTAATTAAACAACACAAATAAGTATAAAAACTTGAAATTAAATATTTCGCCGACGTTTCAGAAATCTATTCTGTTTCCTTTTCAAGGTTTTTTTGAAAAATCTTTTTTTACGAAATATTTAATTTCAAGTTTTTATACTTATTTGTGTTGATCCTTTGACGTAAAAGTCACAGGCGTAGGGGTTATTTACCCGTAACATTCTGGTTAATTGTGATATTTTGTAGGTTCCCCGAACACCGCTTAAGAAAGCCATACATGTGGCAGGAATTCCCAAAGAATTGAAGAAGGAAAAAAATTTAAGGTAATGCCAGAAATAACATTTAGACAATATTGGGATAAGAATGTTATTAACAATTATAGGCCTATTGCTTTACTCTCAAATATAAGCAAAATTTTTGAAAAAATAATATACTCAAGATTAATAAACTATCTACAGGTCTATTCTCTAATTTTTTTGATTAAAAATAAACGCCCTGCTAAAATTTTAATTTTAACGGAATGCTAAAAATATGGTTTTTCTATTCTCTATGCGACCATTTAACGGACCTGTTAAAGTCATAAGTTTTTAACGACCGGTTATTTCTTTCCCTTATATGCTCAAGATCAAATTAAAAACAAACCTAATGAGAGCAGGGAAGTCATTGAATGAAAGTAGTTAAGACAATGAGTAGAGTATTGAGTTAAGACGGACAATAATCCCACAAAATATATAATACATGCAGATAAAATTGAATACCTACCGCATGAAATTATCGTCAAACAGGACCCGCGCTTCTATTTGAGGTTATGATCACGATTATTTGAAGGCGGAAAAATAATTACTGGATATAAATGAGAAAATGGGTTGTCAAAAGAATCTCAAACTCATTGACAAACATTTTATTCTAGTGAAAAGTCAAAAAATTTCTGAAGTATTATGTTGTGTTCGGAGTTATGCAAATAACAATTTTTCGGTTGGCAAATCAAAGTTTAGATTAAATATTTTGTTTCTGTATTTTGAACGGTCCTGCCAGTTTCTTAAACAAAGTGCCATGTACTGAATGATATACAAAATTTTATGAGCCAAAAATAAAATACGGTGTTTTTGCCGCTTTAACGTTACCGTTAAATTTTAGTAGCAGAGGTCCAAAGTCGCCTCTAATTTTAAACGATGTTCGTTAAATTTAACCTTAAAAAAAGTATACAGAATACGACCGACCGTTAACTTCATTTCGCTATAATTATTTTAAGTGACCTTAATTGCCGTTAAAACTTAACAAAAATGTTACAGAATAGACCTGAATATCAGTAGGGAACCTAAAAAATAACTTTTTGCAAAAATAACTTTTGTTTTGGCAATGTTTTGCAGCACAAACAAAACTCATGTTTTAAAACAAGAACATAGAAATGATCCTAGACAAACCGCACAAAGCACGTCTATGAATGTACTAAATTGTATGCTTTACCGCCCTCACTGTTTACAAGGTTTTACACCTAAATGGCGTCATGCGCGAACGATCAGCGCAAGCCGTTCCCGCCTTTTAAGTTTCCCTGCTGTCTTTTATTTATGTTGTGCTACGTGTGCGAACTTTTGCAGGCTTTTCCTTAAACATCAAATTTTTGTAACTTGATCACTTTCACGCCTAAAGTGAAATATCACGAAAACACATACACACGACAAGCAATGAATAATCATAAAATTATAATGTTTGAAAAAGGAAATTACAAAAGAGGAAAACAATGGAAAGACCTTTTGCGTGCTTGAGGAAATGAGGAAATCGGAATTCTTCAAAACAATATTTCTGTACTGCTAGTTTAGTTATCATTTTCAAAGACTAACGTGTCATTTTTGCTCCCAGAAAGAATGTAAGCTCTCCTTCGGGGAGTAAAAGAGACATTTTACTCTTTCAAAATAATGATTGATTATCTACAATCTATTGCCACAAGATCAAACTTCTTTTTAATCCCGCGCGGCATTGATTTTTCACAATCTGGATTAAAAATAGGTACATTTAGTCCATATAAAAATTACTTTTTACAGTAATGATATGTTATTATTAGATATGCTCCTGATTTATTAGCAAGATTACTAACAAAAAGTTATTGAAGATGTAGAATAAACTATAGCCCGGGAGGCAGCGACAGTTTTCGTGAAATCATTTCTATAAAGCTAGATTTTTTTCCAAAGAGAGTTTAGATAGCATGTATAATGAAGAAGCAATTCTACCAAACTCTTAGTGGTGCATAAATGAGTAAAAAATTAAAGAAAAAAATAGATGGACGAAAATTTCGTTTTTGGAATTGTCACGAATTGTCAAAAAATGACGATTCGCCTTCGCTCTTGCCGCCCTCAATTTTCGATTTTCACCTCTCAATTCACGTTGTACGGTCATTACCGGTCTTCTCGCCATCGAGACATAGAACAGGTCTCCGATCGCCGTATTTATTCAGTTCTTACGTTTGAAAAATTGACTTGCGGTCGTGCTAATTGGCGACTATTTTTAAGTGGTTTCCCGAGTTCGAATCCCGCCCAGGGATACTTTTTTTTTCGTTTTCAATTCTTTGGCAGATATTTTTTATTCTATAATTGCTATTCGCTCCGTTCTATTGCATTTCTCTGAAAAGTTTTGCATTTTCCGCCGCGAAATATTAATCTGTACTATTTCGATTAAAAATTAGGAATTTCCTTACCAAAATAATATAATATAATGGAGTAAATAAAAGCTTATTAACAGATCTATAAAAATACTGTCTGTTCATTAATACTAATGAGGAATATAATTGTCGTGATTTGACTACGTATTGCCGTTTTTGCAACGTCTACCAAAGATTTAGCCACCCGGAAGTAGAATGTGATTTTTGATCCAAATAGAGCATCTTAATATTCCGCGGCGGAAAATGCAAAACTTCTCCGAGAAATGCAATAGAACAGAGCAAATCGCAATTATAGAATCAAAAATACGTGCCAAAAAAACGGAAAAAAATGTATCCCCGGGCGAGATTCGAACTCGGGAAACCACTTAAAAATAGTCGCCGATTAGCACGACCGCAAGTCACTTTTTCAAACATAAGAACTGAACAAATGCGGCAATCGGAGACCCGTTCTATATCTCGATGGCGAGGAGAAGGTCGGCAATGACCGTACAACATGAATCGCTAGATGAAAATCGAAAATTGGGGCCGGCAGGAGCGAAGGCGAATCATCATTTCTTGACAATTCGTGACAATTCGAAAAACGAAATTTTAAATATTTATTTTTTACTCATTTATGAACCGCTAAGAGTTTGGTAGAATTGCGCCTTCATTATATATACTATCTAAAATCTCTATGGAAAAAAATCTAGCTTTATAGATATTAACGCGAAAAATCTGTCGCTGCCTCCCGGGCTACTAGAAATGTAACAATTCAATTGGTAAGTAAATTTAAATTATTTTAAGCTATATTTCAAATGGTAGAGAAAATGAAAAGTTCGACCCCGCAGTTTTTAGTGATTTGAGCATAGTTGGTACTTCGAATAGCTACTGCTTCGCCCTCTATTAGTAAACCGTCCAATTAAATTGGCAAAATTGAATACATTTTTTCTAACATATTAATCTTCCTTAGGAGCAAATATTATGCCGATTTTTAACTTTTTTTTTACATTTAATATATTTATTCTAGTACGTATCATATTTTGTTTGAATATTTGAGTCCCATTAAAGAATATAAAAAAATTAATGGTGAATTACGGACGATTGAGTGGCACCTTCGCGTGTAATAATCCAAAGGAAATATTTAATTTGATTTAGTTTTCAAATATAAAATATGATACGTACTAGATTTAAGTTAACTAGTTCTAATATTTAAATCAAATCCGGTTTTTGTTGGTTTGTTTTTGGGAACAATATGTTGAAAGATTTACGACTGTGAACGCGGTATTTTGACATTGATAACACAGCCTTAAAGAGTGTATTTATTACTTGCAGTTGTTGAGTATCCGGTTTAAACAGAATATTCCCTTTCAGCCTTAACTGTGTACAATTTTTGCATTAACAAAATCAAAAGTGCAATGGCAAATTTCTATAAAATATTTACGTTATGCGAATAGTGAATGCTGTTCAATTAAGCAATGGATATTATGTTCATATGGGTGTTAAAAAATTAAAAATATTCTTTATTCGCGAAAGGGAGTTGGATGTTTTAAAATTAAAAGAAAAAAGTGAATTTTCACTTAATGTAGATGGCAGCACTCTTATTTTGCATTATGGTCGAAGATAAGAGTAACTTTTCTAATTTTTGCTGTACTGGTGGTAGACTGCCATTTTAGTAATCGTTTTTTGTTTAGAGAGTGTCTACGCAACCGCCGCGGCGGTTGCTTTAACTATTTACATAGCCGCCGCGGCGGTTGGTTTGGTTACATACGTAACCGCCCCTGCGGACTATTTATTCTGTGCAATAGGGGTGATTTCCAGGTGAATCGCTGGCGTATGCGTAACGTTCTCGCGTTGGGGAGCAACAGGTCCCGGGTTCAACTGCTGGTCACTGAACTTTTTTCTTATTATTTTGTAACGATTAATGTTCTTTTTCACAAATTCTGGTTGGATTTGACGGCAGAAATAATGTTTTCCTTGTTTATTATATAATAATTTATTTCTTTCATGTGATTCTTTTAGGTTAGGTTAGGTGGTTCGGTATGTTAGGTTGATTACTATTTTGTTAAATAATTGCTAATAAACTATCAGCGCCGCAGACAGTATTAGCGTCGCAGACAGGAAATAGCAAAATAATTCAATTTCAATGCGCGGCGGTTCAATAAGTCGTGACAAAGATCCACCGCGGCGGTTGCGTAGACACTCCCTTTTGTTTAATTCGCCCTGCGGTTTGAAATACATATATACACAGATCATTATTAATCTGTGCATATATACATATATATATATATATATAATAGGTAAGGTTGAGGGCAATAATATAGGTCAGCGGTGAGCTACCGGTTGTTAGACCTATTTCCAATAAGGTGGCGATAAAGATGTATACTGCAGTTGTGATAGAGACGCAGTATTGGCAGTATAGTTTGAATTTAAATGTCATAAATACCTAATAAAGGTAGAATAAAAATTACATGTCATATATGAGGTAAAGATTTCACATGTAGCTGTGGTACCTACATACGTGATAGAGTAAGAACAAAATAGTTATTGTGATTCATTGCAGCTAATATATAAATGTAACTATTATAAAAGATTAAAATATAAAAAAAGGTATTTGACCGTTTATATGTATTTATATACAGGGTGTAATTAGTTTCATGTCATTAAAAAAACTGGTAATAGGGACCGACTAGACAAACAAAAAACCTGTATGACTTTTTTCTCTAGGGACACTTTGAAAAAACTGACCTGGGTTTACATTTTTAATGTTAAGGTAGGAAACTTTTTGGGAACCACTATTTTTCAGGGTCAATGGATCAATAGTTCCGAATATTAGAAATAATAAAAAGCTGTAAAACATGACTTGTGTTCTCGACGGTAGAAGTGCGGCATTTTCATGGGATTATTTGTACCGAACTTTTTATACCACTAATTAAAAGTGTAAATAATTTCTTCTCTTTCGGCACAACGCAAGCATATCATGGCCGCAGGGGTTTAAATAGGATTTGTTTACATGTGTTTTTTAATTTGGAACAAAGTTATTGTAGCTTTTATTGTCGTTTATAAGAATTTATAAAATTTAAAAGTGGTTTATTTACATTTGTAACATTGTGTTAAAAGCTTAAAAAATTAGTAATTATTTTATGAAATTGGAAAATGAACAGTTAGACGTCCGAGATACGATAACAGAAAACAGTTGTGTATTTTAAGTTAGGAAAAAATGTGATTTTTTTAACGTATTGAGCGCATAATTTTTCCCAATCAGGTATCGAAAACTAAAAATCGACAGACACAAACCCAATACAGTAGAAGAAAATCAGCTCGTAAAGATCTATTGGGACAAGGGGATACTGACTGACAGAACAGTGGAACACAACAGGCCTGACATCACATTAATCGATAAAAGAGAACAAATAGCCTACCTCATAGATATATCGATACCAAATAGCCACAACCTAAGCAGCAAGTATGAAGAAAAGATGACAAAATATGAAGAATTAGCGAGGGAGGTTGAACGTCTATGGGAACTAAAGAGAACGTATATCGTACCACTGCTATTATCATCAACCGCAGTTGTACCTAAGACATTAAGAAAAAATCTAGAATTGCTGAAGATACCTGAAAACACCTACCTGTTGATGCAAAAAGCAGTAGCTCTGCAAACATGCAGTATTGTCAGGAGTTTCATTAGTTGTGCCTCTGAAATGGAGTAATTCTTGGTGTTAACCCGAATGCTTCATCACAATACCCTAAAAAGGAGAATTAAAAAAAAAAAAATAATAATAATAATAATAATAATAATAATAATAATAATAAAAGTGTCTGAAAAGCTTAGTAAATATAAAGACCTAGAGATCGAGGTTAGCAGAATGTGAAAAACCAGAACACGAGTGGTACCAGTGATAGTAGGCGCTCTCGGTACAATTAAAAAGGGAACCCAAGAATATCTAGGAATGATACCCGGAACACCGAACCTACACGATGTCCAAAGAATTGCTCTCATGGGAACAGCACACATTTTAAGAAAAGTTATTGGATAGGTGGAGATCCTTAGTTTTCTGGTAGAAAACTGGAGTACGCCATTAAATCGTCCGAGCCCACCCCCAAACAGGGATGGGCGAAAGTTAACCAGCAACATAATGCTGAGAAGTACAATGATAATAATAATAATAATAATAATAATAATAATAATAATAATAACCGTCAGGCTGATTCAAGCCAACAAGCCTGACATAGTCCTCCTCGACCACCAGACCAAGGTGATGTATGTCATCGAGTTCTCGGCACCTGCTGAGACAAACATCACCTTGAAGGAGGAGGAGAAACGGACCAAATACCGAGATCTCCGGTATGAGCTCCGAGCGCTATACCCAGACTACTCGGTCAAGATGGTCGTCCTGATAATCGGCGTTCTCGGTGGGATGAGGCCTACGCTGCTCTCAGCATTGAAGACCATACCGGCCTGCCAAAAATCAGCCGAATGGTTGGCAGGCCAAATGCAGAAGGCAGTCGTCTTAGGGTCCCTGCGTCTACTTAGGGCACACGATTCTGGAATCTACAACCACTAACCCTGCGGGATGTGGGGAGTGGTTGTAGATAATTCGCTGGCGCTTCCCCTGTGAGAATATCGGAGACACGGGAGAACTGTCCAGCATCGCTGACGCGAAAAAAAAAATAAAAATAATAATAATATGGTTGCTATCCAAGATCAGGTTGTTGCCACCAAAAATTATGTGAAGTACATCGTTAGGGCCCATGTTGAAGATGACCTGTGCAGGAGATGTCGTCAGCAGCCTGAAACCATACAACATATCACGGCTGCCTGCCAAATGCTAGCTGCCACCGAATACCTCACGCGGCATAATCAAGTTGCCAAAATTGTTCATCAAGGCTTGGCACGACGACACGGTTTACTGAATGAAGAGGTGCCTTACTACCAGTACACTCCAAGTCCAGTGTTGGAGAATGACACCCACAAGCTGTACTGGGACCGTTCCGTGTTGACAGACCGAACAGTTGTCCACAACAGACCGGATATCATCTTGTTGGAGAAACTCAAAAGGGAAGCTTGCCTGATAGATGTAGGAATCCCTAATGACCACAACATCCAAAACTACTTTGCTGAAAAGGAAGGCAAATACCAGCGACTCGGACAAGAAATTCAACAAATGTGGCATCAAGAGAGTGTGGCGATAATCCCCTTAATAATCTCGACGACCGGAGTAGTTCCCAAAACACTTGTCGCCAATCTAACAAAGCTTGGAATCGCCGATAAGATTGCAGCCATCCAAAAAGCCGTAATCCTGTCGACTACCTCAATCGTCCGCTCATTCCTTAATTCAACGCCATAATCACAAGTATCTTGCTGCGGCCGATACTTGTCTGTGTACCCACCATTACTTAGTGGAGATTGAATAATAATAATAATAATAATAATAATAATAATAATAATAATAATAATAATAATAATAATAATAATTAACAACGAACACCAAAGATATTATCACAAAAGTCAACAACGTATTAACCGCCTACGTCAACGAACGAAGCAATCTGGAAGAACTACATACATTAATCTACTGTGCAGCTGAAACAGTCTTAAACCTAAACGGACAAAAATCACTTCCCTTGAATGAAAAACTCCACACACATAGCAGAAAACCTAAATGGCAAACAAGATTAGAGTCCAAAATAGAGGTCCTAAGAAAAAATATTGGCAGAATGTCAGAATATGTCAGAGGAAACAGGTCTAATAAAATTAAGAAGAACCTAAGATTAGAAGACGGTACTGACCCCATTGAAATATTAGACCGGATGAAACAGCAACTCAGTGCATATGCCAAACGGTTAAGGAGATACATTAAGAGTAACGACAGGCGAAAACAAAACAGCCTGTTTAATAACAATCAAAAGCTGTTCTATAGGCAGCTCAATGAAACATCAACAGCTGTAACAAATCCACCGAACCAACAGACGATGAAAGAATTTTGGGAACAAATATGGTCTAACCCAAGTGAACACAACGAAAACTCCACCCTCATAACAACAATAAAGGAGCAAAACATGGACCTCCCAGAAATGAGCGGCCTCGAAATAAAAGAAGAAGATGTTACGCGAGCGATCAAGAAGACCAACGGCTGGAAAGCCCCAGGCGTGGACCAGATTCATAACTACTGGCTTAAACAATTTTCATCGCTGCATGCTACTATTGCCCACTTATTTAATGAATCTATTCGTAATCCAAATACCCTCCCTCCCTTTCTGACTCAGGGTGTAACACACATGATGCCCAAGGATGACGACACAAATAACCCGGCGAAGTACAGACCAATCACCTGTCTACCCACATTGTACAAGATACTCACATCTATTTTCACCACCAAGATATATGAACATCTAGAACAACATAAAATAATCACCGAGGAACAGAAGGGATGCAGACGCGGAGCTCAGGGATGTAAGGAACAAATTATCATTGACAGCGCCATTATGAATCAGGCAAGAGAGAAACAACAGAATCTCTATACGGCCTTCATAGATTACCAGAAGGCGTTCGATAGTGTTCCTCACACATGGCTAACAGAGGTGCTGCGAATATACAAAATACACCCCCAAATTATCCGATTCCTAGAGCAGACCATGCAAGAATGGAAGACGTCACTGAGGATTAAGTCTACCAAAGGGTCAGTTGGCACAGATCTGATTAGTATTCGACGGGGCATATTTCAAGGCGATGCCCTAAGCGCATTATGGTTTTGCTTAGCTCTTAATCCTCTTTCTAAAATCCTTAATAATAGTAACTATGGCTACATTTTAAACAAAAAGACTACCAACACTCACAAAGTTAGCCACTTACTATATATGGACGATCTCAAGCTCTACGCGGCAACAAATCACCAACTACAAACACTCCTTGAAATAACTGAAACCTACAGTCAAGATATAGGCATGTCTTTTGGGATTAACAAATGTAAAACCCAAAAGATAGAAAAGGGAACACATAAAGAGCATGAGGGTTATAGCCTTAAAACAGAGAATAAGCACATTGAGGCAATGGATGAAGGAGAAGTTTATAAGTACCTAGGGTACTATCAATCGACCCATATTGAACACGGTAAGGTAAAGACAGAGCTAAAAGCAAAATACGAAAAACGCCTTAAGCAGATCCTAAACACACATCTCAGTGGCAGGAACAAAGCAACAGCCATCAACAGCTACGCCATTCCTCTACTGCAGTACTCCTTTGGTACCATCAAATGGAGTAATACAGATCTCGAGGACTTAAACAGGGTAACACGGACAACATGCACGAAATACCGAGCTCACCACCCGAGATCTTCCATCGAAAGATTCACTTTACCCAGGGAAGTAGGTGGAAGAGGTATCACTGACATCCATAATGCACACTGTATACAGACACAGACTCTCAGAACATATTTTTACCTTAGAGAACGGGATAGTCAATTACATAAAGCCGTCATACACGCAGACACCAGATACACGCCCCTTAACCTTAAAAACAGAAACATACAACCCCAAGACAATATTCATACAGACCTCGAGAAGAAAGAGCTATGGGCGGTAAAGGAGCTACATGGAAGACACCACTTCCAATTGAATCAGTCCCATGTCGATCAAGCAGCATCTAACAAATGGCTAACTAAAGGAAACATTTTTTTAGAGACGGAGGGCTACATGTTCAACATCCAGGACCAAACAGTCATGACCCGAAACTACATGAAATACATTATAAAAGACCCTAACGTCGTATCAGACAGATGCAGGAAGTGCGGAGAAAATCAAGAGACCATTGACCATATAATAACAGGATGCACCATGCTAGCTCCTACTGATTACACACACCGCCATGATAACACTGCAAAAATCATTCACAGGGAAATAGCCATGAAATATGCTCTCATAGAGGATAGAACTCCGTTCTATAAATATGAACCCCCTCCTGTCCTAGAGAACGAGCAGGTTAAGCTGTATTGGAATAGGGAAATTAGTACTGACAGAACAATAACGCACAACAAACCAGACATAACACTGAGACTCAAACATATGAAAGCCACGTACCTTATTGAAATATCCATTCCTAATAGCAACAACTTAAAGAAAAAACATCACGAAAAAATCGAAAAATATAAACCACTGGCAGAAGAAATCCGAAAACTGTGGAACCAGAGCTCCGTTCACATTCTACCTATTATAATATCAGCAACTGGCCTAATTCCTAAAACACTCCATGAGAGCTTAGCACGTCTCCAAATAGATCCACATATATACATTGAAGCACAGAAGAACATCATAATAGATACAACAAGCATAGTTAGGAAGTTCATGCAAACCACATAAAGATAATAGTAGTTACTAACCAACATACAAATAAGAAAATGGTTACTATGTTAGTGTTTGGCTAAAGGAAAGCCCGCATTAACATAAAAGAAACCGACGGCAAAGTCGAGGAAAAAAAAAAAAAAAAAAAAAAATAATAATAATAATAATAATAATAATAATAAGGGTACGGAAAGCGGACCGGCAGCCTCCACGCGGTGTACCTGGACAGGCAGAGGTAACTCTGCCTGACAGATGTCGGACGTGGGTCTCAGGGCTAACCACTCTGTGACCCATATCTCTGGTTCCAACGGGCAGAGAAAGGGCTCCTCACAACCGACCCCATACGGATAGGGGTCAGAGACAAGTTGGAGGGGCCATACCGGATGGTCTCAATGGTAACAACCCACGCAATGGACATGGACGCTTTAAGTGGACGAGGGAACTTCGGGATGACTTGCTGGCCTGCTACGAGAGCAGCGAACCTGAGCGCAGGGGGTACATGGCGCGATTGCGCGAGGTCTGGTGTCAGCTGCACCCAGAGCATCGCGCCTTCTCTGAACAACAACTCAGAGATCAGGTATCCTTCCTGCGCAGATCAGGTTATGTAAGGGCACCCCGTCAGCAGGAGGAAGCACCAGTCGCACTTCCACCGCGGCAAATAGCAGCTGTCGGGGAACAACCCAGAAGGTACACCGATGTTAACTTAAGGACGAGGGTTAGCCTTAACAGCAGGGCTACCCTGAAGCCACAAGACCTGGCACGGATGGACGCTGCCATCGATGAGGAGCTACCAGAAGACGCCGACATTTGGCAGATCAACACTGCCGTGTACAACGCTGCTAGCCAACTCGTTCCCCGCGAAAGGGCAACCAGGGCCCCAAGCGGTATCGATAAGGCTAAGCGGCGTGTACAAAAGATCGAAGGCAAGATACAGTTGGCCAGACAACACGCTTCTCGAATCCAAAGTGTGGTGGAACACGTCACAGCTGGCAAGGCATTCACGCCTAAAGTCCGGCGAATAGCAGCCAGCCTAAGACGCCAGCACCACACACTAAATCTAACAGTGATGCTTACCATTAAGCAACACTGTTTAGATCGGATTCGAGCGCTCATGGCTGTCAAGAAAAATCTAATAAGGCGGGTAAGGAGTATGGAACAAAATACATTGTTCCGTACGAATCCTTCCCGCTTGTTTCAAGAGCCACAGCGTGTTGTCGACAATCCGCCAGCTGTAGCCGATGTCGAAATCTTCTGGAAGGGAATCTACGAAACGACACGTCCATTCGATAGCGACACTCCAGCAATCGCACACTTCGAGGCTCTCTGCCGCAGAACCTTTGAAGAGCCAGAAGAAGTGTGCCCGGCAATCAGTTCGGAGGAAGTTCAACAAGCTCTTGTTGGTACTAAGAACTTCGCTGCTCCAGGCCCAGACGGCATAAACAACTGGTGGTGGAAGAAATTCCCTTCCACCCACCGTCGTCTGGCTCGAGTTTTCAACTCGTGGTTGAACGAGGAGCAGCAGATTCCGGACTGGTTTGTTGAGGGCCGTACCGTGCTAATCCCCAAGAAGGGAGATTTGTCCGATCCAAGGAATTATAGGCCAATCACCTGTCTGAACTCCTGCTACAAGATATTTACACGTATCTTGTATGCTAGGACACTAAGGCAGGTTGATCCGGTCTTCCAGCAGATTTTCGAGCAGCGTGGCGCCAAGAAGGGCATGGCAGGTTGCAAAGACAGCCTGCTGATAGACCGCTGTATTACGCAGGATTCTGTGCAGTACAAGCGGAACCTATCTATGGCCTGGATTGACTATCGTAAGGCATTTGACACTACATCGCACCAACTACTGGTGCATTTGCTCAAATGTCTTGCAGTAGCAGAGCCACTAGTGAGATGCATAGAACAACTACTGCCGCTCTGGAGGACTCGCTTCACCATAACATCTGGTGCACAGCGGGTTAAAACAGAGCAGGTGGTATTCAGAAGAGGAGTTTTCCAGGGAGACTCTCTGAGCCCCCTCCTCTTTTGCATCTCACTGCTGCCGTTATCTGTTGAACTCCGCCAAACTCGCGGGTACCATTGTGGACCACCCAGCAACCGGAGGCATAAGGTCACTCATCTATTCTATATGGATGACCTCAAACTGTATGCCTCCGGAGAGCACGAACTTCAGAATGCTCTAAGGGTGGTCGAGCAGTACACGCGGGCCATTGGCATGGAGTTCGGGTTGGACAAGTGTGCGGTCGTCCATCTCAAGAGAGGACGATGCGGGGACTTTGCTGAAGACGCGCAACTCGCAGACGGAAGCATCCTAAGACATCTGGATGCCGGAGAGACCTACACATACCTGGGTGTGCAACAACATCACATCCAGGATGTGCAGCAAGTTAAAGAATCTCTCCGCGGCAAGTACAGACGCCTACTCCGAAAGATTTGGTCATCAGAACTTTCGGGGAAGAACAAGGTGTCTGCGACTAATATGCTTGCCGTTCCTGTCCTGCTCTACTCCTTTGGGGTAGTCAAATGGACTGTAGATGAGCTGCGCCAATTAGATAGAAGTACCCGCAAGATGATGAATATCTATAGGAGTATTCATCCTAGATCGTCCGTTCCTCGTGTGTACCTCTCACGTCAACGGGGGGGCCGAGGACTCTTGGGTCTGGAGTGTCTGCATGGCAGAGTAGCACTAAGTATGGCATGCAACATCCAAAGGAGCTCAGACCCGCTTCTGCAATTAGTGAGAGATCACGAAAATGCAGGAGTAGGTGCAGGACTGTTTAAGGCGGCAAAACGAGCCGCAGATGAACTTGGTCTCGTATTCGACAACAGACGAGGAGGCCGGCGCGGTGCTGACCCAGAGTCAGTCACTGAACTGCAGCCACCTCGCCTGAAGGCCCAAATAAAAGCTGCCGAACAGGAATATCTGTTTAGGCAGCATGTCGATAAACCCATGCACGGGGTGTTCTATAAGAACCTAGAAACACTGGGTTTATCGACTAAGCTGACATTCGCCTTTTTAAGGTCAGCTGGGCTAAAGTCGGAGACCGAGGGATTCATTGTGGCCTGCCAAGATGGTGTAATCAACACTTTGGTTTACCGAAGCCGCGTAATGGGTGTAGAGGTTCCTGATATTAACTGCAGGACCTGTCGTCAGGCGCCGGAATCGCTCATGCATTTACTATCTGCATGCCCGGTATTTGCAATTTCGGCCTACATCCATCGCCATAACGCGGCGTTACGGGTGCTGTATTACCATCTACGGCACTCGTACGGAGTAGACCAGACACCAGTGCTGCCTTACGTCCCCGGAGACATCGAGTCCGTTGTCGAGAACGAGAGGTGCCGAATTTACTGGAACTTCTCGTTTCCGACAATCAGGCTAATTCAAGCCAACAAGCCTGATATAGTCCTCCTCGACCATCAAAACAAGGTGATGTTTGTGATCGAGTTCTCAGCACCTGCTGAGCCAAACATCGCTTTGAAAGAGGAGGAAAAACGGACCAAATATCGTGATCTCCGGTACGAGCTCCAAGTGCTGTACCCAGGCTACTCGGTCAAGATGGTCGTTTTAATAATCGGTGTACTCGGAGGTATGAAGCCTACGCTGCTCTCGGAACTGAAGACCATACCAGCCTGTCGGAAATCAGCCGAATGGCTAGCAGGCCAAATGCAGAAAGCGGTCATCTTGGGGTCCCTTCGCCTACTTAGGGCACATGAATCTGGAATATACAGTCACTAACCCCACAGGTCGTGGGGAGTGGCTGTTATTATCGCCGGCGCGGCTACCGTGTGGTATCGGTCGGAAAGCACGGCAGCCCTGTCCGGCAACGGTGAAACCGGAAAAAAAAAAAAAAAAAAAAAAAAAAATAATAATAATAATAATAATAATAATAATAATAATAATAATAATAATAATAATAATAACGCATGCAAAAAGTGGAGCATCTTGTCTACGGACCGATGTAAACTGCTTACAAACCAGAGCAATCTGAGAAAAAGGGAACATAATAATAATAATAATAATAATAATAATAATAATAATAATAATAATAATAATAATAATAATAATAATAATAATAATAATAATAATAATAATAATAATAATAATAATAATAATAATAATAATAATAATAATGAGCTGTATGCAATCTGGCAGGCATTGCGGTATACAGAATTTGACAAAAATAACAACACGTTTCTCATATGTTGTGACTCTCTCAGTGCATTACAGTCCATTTCTAATAATTTTAGTTACAATCAATTGGTTCAACATATTCTGTCACTAATTGAATGGCTAAAAGATCAAAATAAGTTCATATATTTTGCCTGGATTCCAGGACATATAGGAATACCAGGAAATGAACTTGCAGACTCAGCAGCCCGTTAAGCAGCTGAGAACGAAAATGAATCCTGGGAAAATATACCTCTTCTTCCAGATGACGTAAAAACAGCATTAAAACTGAAAATTAACAACACTTGGCAGAATGAATGGACAGCAACAGAAGCTAAACTAAAAATAACTAAACCTCTGATAGGGAAGGAGAAACAGTACAAAGGACTCACACGAAGAGAACGAGTAGCGCTGACCCGCCTAAGGATAGGGCATACTAACCTAACATCAATGCACATGCTACGAGGAACCAGACAACCTACATGTTTGACATGCCAAAGTCCATTGACGATAAACCATATTCTCATGGAATGTACAGACTACGAAAATGTGCGTCTACGACCACAACTGCCTGATAATCTGGCAGAATGCCTATCACACAATAGAGAATCAATGTTAAGACTAATTCAGTTCTTGAAGATCACTGGACTATTAACGAAACTATAATTTGATAATTATGTTCTTTAAATGATAGTGTAAGAAAATAGACCTAAATGAAATGGTGGTGGGAGCGGCCAATGACCTTAGCAGTCGACGCCGCGTGAAGCAAAAAAAAAAAAAAAAAAAAAATAATAATAATAATAATAATAATAATAATAATAATAATAATCCCGGGAACACCAAGCGCTTACGAAGTGCAGAAGATCGCGCTGTTGGGGTCTGCACATATACTTCGGAAAATAATAACGTAGGAAGGGAGAAGCCTTAGGAATCTTGTTGATTCCCGGCAGCAAACCGACACGTAGTCGAGAAAACACTAAAAATAATAATAATAATAATAATAATAATAATAATAATAATAATAATAATAATAATAAAATCAAATCAGAATCCGAGAGTCTACTTATCGCAGCACAAGATCAGGCACTAAAAACGCGATATATTGAACACCGGATAATGAAGATTAGAAGGGATGAGATGTGTCGGATGTGCAAGGTGAGGAGTGAAACCGTTACACACCTTATGTCTGCTTGCTCCATACTTGCGGAGAGAGAATACTTAGAACGCCACAACCGCGTGTGTTGTCTGATTCACTATGAGATAAGCCGATTCTACGAATGCGAGTCACTGGCACAAAACTGGTACCAACATAAGCCAAACAATGTCAGCAACAGCAAAGATGGAAAAACCACCATTCTTTATGATCACCCCATAAGAACTGATCGGACGATGTCAGGCCACGGCGAAGAGGAAGCCCCAAACCGCCCTGATATTGTGATAAGAAGTGAAAAGATTACTTACCTGATTGATGTGGCAGTCCCCTCAGATACTAACATAATTAAGAAGGAAGCGGAGAAGAAACTGAAGTACAAAAGTTTGGCTATAGAAATTCAGAGAATGTGGAGAACAAAAGTAATTACAGTACCCATCATCATCGGATCAACGGGATACGTCTCTGACGAGTTCTACAGCCATGTCAAGCAGCTACCCGGAGAACATCGAGCGGAAAGAATACAACAAACAGCGATCCTTGGCACCGCACACATCCTAAGGAAGGTGTTGTCGTAGACCTGAAAATGAAGGCTTATAATATGCACCCTCGTAATTTATACTTACCTGACCTTAGATGCATGGTTTGCATCCGGTCCGCGTAACGATACCTACCTTAAATACTTAAATAGGTAGTGATAAGCACTGAAAATAATAATAATAATAATAATAATAATAATAATAATAATAATAATAATAATAATAATAATAATAATAATAATAATAATAATAATTGTATTGGGATAGACCGATTATAACTGACAGAACTGTGGCTTACAACAGGCCAGATATAGTACTAATTGAAAAACGAAACAAAAAGGCTGTTATAATCGATATAGGATGTCCACTGACACACAATTTGTCGAAGACGGAGAATGAGAAAATTAGGAAGTATGAAGACCTAGCCATTGAAATTAAGCATATATGGAACCTCGGCACTGTGGAAACTATCCCACTAATCATCTCTGTCGAAGGAGTAATGACCAAACAACTCGTCAATAACATCAAACGACTGGGCTTATCAACTAACCTAAGCCACATAATTCAGAAAAGTGTGATTCTCCAAACATGCCACATAACAAGAAAATTTTTAAACACAGTAGGATAAGATGAATTTCTTCCCTACTGATGTAGAATACCCACCAGCAAGACTGAGAATTAAAAATAATAATAATAATAATAATAATAATAATAATAATAATAATAATAATAATAATAATAATAATAATAATAATAGATAAGCAGGAGAGGCTAACTTCTATCTGCCTAGCCTTTGGTGAGTAGCGCCACCACTTACTCCAGCTAGGGGTGTAAAATCGGACCGGCAGCACTAGTGCACTCGGGAGGGGAAAGCGTCTTTCCCTCTGGTGTCGGCCGTGGGCTTACTGGGCTAACCACCCATGAGCTTAACTCTCCGGTTCCTGAAGGCCGAAGACAGGGCCCCCACGATCGACCCCGTCCGGATAGGGGTCATGGGCAAGGTGGTGGGGCCCAACAGGATGGACCGCCCGATAACGATGAACGCTACGGACAAGGACGCTTTGAGTGGACTGATGAACTAAGAGACAGCCTTATGCAGTGCTACGAAAGCAGTGAACCTGCGCGGAGGGGATACATGACACGGATGCATGCTCTGTGGTGTAATATTTACCCAGAGCATCGTGCGGTCACTAAACAAAACCTCCGTGACTATGTATCTCACCTCCGTAGCAGAGGCTACGTCAGAATCGCTCTGAGGCCTGTTGAAGAGGTAGTCGATAGACCGCCCGATCAACCGGCCGAGGGGGTGGTTTTAGATGTACCACCAATACCAGAGGGTATCAGAACCAGAAGGGGGCTACACCACCAAAAGCCCCCTCGGCCACAAGATCTGGCCAGAGTGGACGCAGAACTTAGTGAAGCTATTCCGGAAGAGGCTGACATCTGGCATGTCAACTGTGCCGTTTATGACGCTGTGATGCGGCTCTCTCCAGCGGAGAGGCGGAATAATACTGCCTCACCACAAGAGAGAGCTAACCGGCGCATACGAAAGATGGACGCCAAGATCCGGTCGGCGAGACAATACGTTTCCCGTATCCAGTGTGTGATGGATTATATGGCGCAGAACAGGCCGTTTACGCCAAGAGTTCGGCGTATTGCCGCCAACGTAAGGCGAATCCATCACACGCTTAACGTGACAGTGTTGCTTACCACCAAGCAACATTGTCTCGATCGGATACGGATGCTGGTGACTTGTAAAAAATCGCTAGTAAGGCGGGCGAGAGCGGTAGCGGAAAATCACCTTTTCCGCAAAAAGCCATCTCGTCTGTTCCAACCGCCTGAGCGTATTGTTGAGAATCCGCCGACCGTAGATCAGGTGGAAAACTTCTGGAAGACGCTTTATGACCAGAAACGTCCGCTAAATCAAGATACTCCAGCCCTGGCACACTTCGAAGCTTTTTGCCAAGAGCTTCAGCAACCTCAAGCAGTGTGCCAACCGATAACGACGGAAGAGGTTCGAAGAGCTCTTGAAGGCTCCAAGAACTTTGCTGCTCCTGGTCCTGATGGGATCAACAACTTTTGGTGGAAAAAACTGTCAGGCACCCACCGCCATTTGGCCAGAATTTTTACCTCTTGGCTAAATGGAGAGCAGCAAATTCCTTCCTGGATTGTCGAGGGGCGAACCGTGCTGCTCCCTAAAAACGGAGATTTGTCCGAACCAAAGAACTACAGACCGATAACCTGTTTAAACGCATGCTACAAAATATTCACACGTATTTTGTACATGCGCATACTCCAAGCAATTGGCCCGGTATACGAACGGATATACGAGCAACGTGGGTCTAAGAGGGGTGTCGCTGGCTGCAAGGAGAACCTGCTTATTGACAGATGTGTCACGCAGGACTCCGTGCAGTATAAGCGGAACCTTTCTATGGCCTGGATCGACTACCGCAAGGCATTCGATATGACATCTCATGAGCTAATTGTTCACTTGCTCAAATGTCTTGCGGTGCCCGGTCCCGTAGTGAGGTGCATAGAACAACTCATGCCGCTCTGGAGGACTCGCTTTACTATAACATCAGGTAATGTCAGAGTCCAGACGGAGCCGGTTGTATTTCAAAGGGGTGTATTTCAGGGCGACTCCCTTAGCCCCCTTCTATTTTGCATCTCACTACTGCCGTTGTCCGTTGAACTTCGCAGAACCCGTGGTTACAATTGCGGTACCCCCGGAGATAGGAGGCATAAGGTCACTCATCTGTTTTACATGGATGACCTTAAACTCTATGCCTCTAGCGAGAGGGACTTACATCAGTCTCTCAGGGTGGTACAGGGGTACAGTCAGGCTGTTGGGATGGAGTTCGGCTTGGACAAATGTGCACTGGTTCATCTCAAGAGAGGACGATGCGGTAACTACGGAGAGGATGCGCAGCTTGTTGACGGAAGCATCTTGCACCATCTAGATGTCGGAGAGTCGTACACGTACTTGGGTGTTGAGCAACGCTCCACCCAAGAAGTGTCAACTGTGAAAAACGCTCTCCGCGGCAAGTACCAACACCTTCTCCGGCAGATCTGGTCCTCAGAACTGTCGGGGAAGAATAAGGTGTCTGCAACAAACATGCTTGCCGTTCCGATCATTCTCTACTCCTTTGGGGTAGTGAAGTGGACGCAAAGTGAGCTGCACCAACTCGACGTAGGAACCCGAAAGATGATGCATATTAACCGAAGTTTGCATCCAAAATCGTCCGTTCCACGGTTGTATCTCTCACGACAGCAGGGAGGCCGTGGTCTCTTGAGTTTGGAGTATCTACATAACAGGTGTGCTCTGGATGGAGCCTGTAAAATTATCAAGAGTTCGGATCCCCTCCTTTGCATGGTTCGCGACCATGAACATGCAGGAGTAGGAGCATTTTTACTGAAGGCAGCACAGAGAGCAGCCGATGAGCTTGGTCTCGACTTCGACACTGGGCGGGTAAACCCAAGCTCTGTTACCGAGCTGGAACCCGCTCAGTTAAAAGCCCACATAAAAGCAGCAGAGCAACGCAAACTTCTGCAGCTGCACAAGGATAAGCCCTTACATGGAGTCTTCTACAAGAACATGGAAGACAGGGGCTTATCTGAGAAGCTGACCTTTGCTTTCCTAAGGGCAGCTGGGCTGAAGTCTGAGACCGAAGGGTTCATCATGGCTTGTCAAGACGGTGTCTTTAATACGCTTGTCTATCGAAGTCATGTCTTGGGTATGGAGGTCCCAGATATCAACTGCAGGGCCTGCCGAAAGGTGCCGGAGACGCTAATGCACCTGTTGTCGGCTTGTCCGGTATACGCAGTCTCGGCCTATATTCATAGACATGATGGAGCATTACGAGTGCTGTACTATCATCTACGGCACTCGTATGGGATAGACGAGACACCAGTGCTGCCATATGCTCCGGGGGATATTGAGTCCGTTGTGGGGAATGAGCAGTGCCTAATTTACTGGAACTACTCATTTCCTACCGCCAGGCAAATACAAGCTAATAAGCCTGACGTAGTGCTCCTCGACCGCCAACTCAAGACAATGTTTGTTATTGAATTCTCCGCCCCAGCGGAGACAAACATTGTTTTGAAAGAGGAGGAAAAACGGACTAAATATCGAGATCTTCTCTTCGAACTCCGCAGACTTTATCCAGACCACACAGTTAAACTAGTGGTACTAATAATAGGATCCCTCGGTGGTGTGAGGCACACACTGCTTTCGGCATTGAGAACAATACCGGCCTGCCGAAACTCGGCAGAAATCTTAGCCGGAAGCATGCAGAAGGCCGTTATCCTTGGTTCGTTACGTCTACTCAGAGCACATGATTCGCGGACCCAGTGATCACTGACTCTACGGCGTAGAGAGTGGTCTCTGGTACTGCCAGCGTACCCTCTCTGGTAGCATCGGAGACAGAGAGAAGGGCGACTGGTTTTTAAGTAAAAAAAATAATAATAATAATAATAATAATAATAATAATACCATTTACCATTTATTTATTGACAACATTTATGTACATATTACATGTGATGTCACAAATTACAAACAAATATTGTATTTTCACTGCCGGGTATAGTCCATATATTCTTGTACAGAATAAAAACATTTCTGCTTCAAAAGTTTCTTAGCCCGATTGACAAATTGATTGTAGTTTAAGCGTCTTGTTTCTCTAATGTGGTTTACAAAGTTATTATAAATATTTATATCTAGCTTATTAATTTTTGTTGTGCGTATCCGAGAATACGGCTGTACCAGATTCTCCGCCATTCTCGTGTTATATGCATGCAAGTCAGCGTGAGCTGTGAATTTACTTAAGTTTGCTCTTATTTGTTTGAGTGTGTCGAGAATGTAGATGCATGGTAGCGGAAGAATTCCCAACTCTATGAATATGGGTCTGCAGGAAGCATCATATGGTGCTCCGTAGAGTATGCGTACAGCCGCCTTCTGGTAGACAAATACTTTGTCGGCTTTCACAGAGTTTCCCCAAAGATGTACCCCATATGTTAAATGAGAGTGCACGTTTGCGTAATATACCATATGTAACACATCATTAGTCAAACAATACTTCAATTGTCTCATTACAAATACCTGTGAGGCCAGCTTTGTGCAGAGATAGTCTATGTGCGGTATCCAATTCAAGAAAGTATCCAGGACAATGCCTAAAAGTTTGACTGGTTCTGATTTAGTTACCCATCTATCTGAACAAATTTGTAAGTGGTGGGTTTTTGCTTCGTTAAGCTTAAGTTTGTTGGCTGTAAACCATGACTTCGCTCTATCTAGACTATCTCCGCTCAAATCTGATTTGCCTCTGTTTAATAATGTCGTGTCATCCGCAAATAGGATGCACTTGCTATGACCATTAAGTGCTGATGGCAAATCATTGATATAATAAAGGAATAGAATGGGACCCAGTACAGAGCCCTGGGGAACGCCATTACTGACCGACAACATATCTGATTCCTTGTTATTACAGACAACATATTGTTTCCTGTTAGACAGGTATGAGGAAAGCAATTCCAGGACATTACCTCTAATACCATAATACTCTAGTTTCAGCAGCAAATAATAATAATAATAATAATAATAATAATAATAATAATAATAATAATAATAATAATAATAATAATAATAATAATAATAATAATAATAATAATAATATAATACAAGCCAACAAGCCTGACGTAGTACTCCTCGATCACCAACTCAAGATAATGTTTGTCGTGGAGTTCTCGGCTCCCGCGGAAAACAACATTGTCTTGAAGGAGGAGGAAAAACGGACAAAATATCGAGACTTGCTCTTCGAACTCCGCAGACTATATCCGGACCATAATGTTAAGTTGGTGGTACTGATCATAGGAGCTCTAGGTGGAATGAGGCACACACTGCTTTCAGAACTAAAGATCATACCGGCATGCCGAAACTCGGCAGAGATCTTAGCCGGTAGGATGCAGAAGGCCGTCATCCTCGGTTCGCTACGTCTACTCAGGGCACACGATTCCCGGACCCAGTAGTCACTTACCCCACGGTGTGGGGAGTGGCTGCCGGTACTACCAGCTCCCCTCGGTGAGAATCGGAGCCACAGAGAAGGGTGACTGGTTTTTAACAAAAAAAAAAAAAAATAATAATAATAATAATAATAATAATAATAATAATAATAATAATAATAATAATAATAATAATAATAATAATAATAATAATAATAATAATAATAAACCAACATTCCTGAGATCTCAGATAGAGATCTGGAATGAAGGTAAAGTGTCCTCCCCCCCAACCTCAAACTCAGGGAGTGAAATGAAGAAATAATAATAATAATAATAATAATAATAATAATAATAATAGTTACGGAACAGTTTCCAGCTCTCAGACAAAAAACCATACAAAATATAATTGACCAACGTAGATCCATATTTAGCAACGGCAGGTTATCAACTGATACCATCCGTAGGATTAAGCGCGAAATCGCTATAGAGCTGGGCATAGAAACAGAGGTAGAGGAAATGCCAGACGAGGAAGATGCTGTCCATGCATTAGCTACGCCAAGCCCAGAGCTCGATATGTTTGAGAGAGTCCATCTAATGTATAATGGAATGGACCCACTGGCGAAGCCCAAGCTGCCAAAAGTCATCTTTGGGATTAGCACAAAGGACACGATCAGGAAAATAGACACCATCATAGCATCCAAACTAACACCTGAAATGAGAATAGAAGAACTTCATAGCGTTATTTATTCCGGAGCAGCTACGGCATTATTATTGAACAACCAAAAGATAACAGCTCTACCTTCAAAAAATAGAACTCCTACATTGCCACCGTGGGAAAGACGTCTTAATAACAAAATAGATACACTGAGGCGTGAAATTGGAGTGCTTACGCAGAGCCAAAAACCCAACCCCAGTGGAAAGGTAACAAAAATAGCAACATCAATTGTAAACAGAGAAAGAACAACAGAAAACCCTACGACAACAGAGGTACTCGATCTGCTAAAACAAAAGCTAGCAGCCATGGCGAAAAGGCTCAAGCGCTATAAGGAAAGTAACGCTAGACGAACACAGAACCAGCAGTTTGTCAAAAGTGAGCATATTTTTTACCAGAAATTGAATGATAAGAATACAAAAGACAAGCCCAAGATCCCGACATTAGACAATACAAGAGACTTCTGGGAAAATATATGGAGTGTGCCAGTACAGCATAAAACAACAAAATGGCTGCATGACGAAAAGAAAATAACAGCCAACATGCAAGCTATGATATCATGGGAAATAGCGTACGAAGAAGTGGAAAGGGCCATCAACAGAACCTTAAATTGGAAAGCACCGGGACAAGATAAGCTACAAAATTTCTGGTATAAACAGTTTAAATCGATACACAAGCAGCTCGCCAAATGCTATACCTGTTTACTTCAACGCCCCGAGATGATGCCTGACTTCATGACCAGCGGCATCACATATCTTCTACCGAAAACAGAACAATATACTGACAATCCAGCTAAATACAGGCCAATTACGTGCCTTCCCACAATCTATAAAATACTGACCGTCATACTCACAGAGAAGGTATATAATCATCTTGAGCGGAATAAGTTACTGGATGAGGAGCAAAAGGGATGCCGCAAGGGTTCAAGAGGCTGCAAGGAGCAACTAATCATAGACACCACGATAATGTTCAACGCAAAGAGAACAAAAAGCTCCTTGTATACAGCATATATTGACTATCAGAAAGCGTTTGACAGCATTCCTCACTCTTGGTTGTCTGAAGTATTAGAGCTTTACGGCATAAACCACCATATATGCAAATTTTTAAAACACGCCATGACCCAGTGGAAGACAAGGCTCTTGATTAACACGCCAGAAGATACAATGGACGCAGGAACTATAGACATCAAAAGAGGTATATTTCAAGGAGATGCCCTCAGCCCTCTCTGGTTTTGTTTAGCCCTCCGCCCATTAACAACTATGCTAAATCGACAAAGAAAAGGATATATCCTACCGCAGTCTAACAGGCAGATAAGCCACCTATGGTACATGGATGACTTAAAGATCTATGCCCAAACCAAGAACCATCTCCATGATCTACTAGCAAGCGTGGGTCGGTTCAGCACGGATATCCAAATGAAATTTGGACTAGATAAGTGCAAAATTAGTAGCATGGAGAAAGGTAAATGGGTACAGCACAACGGATACGAAGTAAGTGGGGACCAAGGCACAATAGAAGGAATGGGTGAGGAGGAGAAATATAAGTACTTAGGTTATTTACAAGCCAGAGACATCGACCACCAGCTAGCAAAACAAACATCGGTAGATACTTACCTAAGAAGAGTCCGCTCAATCTTACGGACCAAACTATCAGCAAGAAATATGGCAAAAGCAATAAACACATACGCGACGTCGGCCATCTCTTATAGCTTCGGAATCATCAAGTGGACTACCACTGAACTCGATGAGTTAAATATAAAAACAAGAAAGGAATTCCGAAAGCACCGCGCTCACCACCCAAAATCAGCCATAGAGAGATTCCACTTGCCACGCAGGCTGGGAGGCAGAGGAATTCCAGACTTAAAAATAAGGCATCATAAACAGCTGGATAACCTAAGGCAATATTTCTATAAGAAAGGAGAAACCAGTGACCTACATCTGGCAGTTACACAAGCTGACAAGAGAGCTACACCTCTGAGACTTGCGGACAGATCCTTCAACCCTACCGCTGAAATAAAAACAACGGATCAACTACTTCAGCAATGGAGAAGCAAACCACTCCATGGTAAATATCTGGCCAGTGTTGAAAACGAGCATGTAGACACCAATGCATCTACATCATACCTTCGGTCCGGTAACATATTTATAGAAACAGAGGGATTTATAGCGGCAATCCAGGACCAGGTAATTCCAACGAAAGTTTATAGGAAGCGAATCCTAGGCGAAGACGTCGAAAACGTCAAATGTCGGATGTGTGACGCAAAGGAGGAATACCTGGACCACATTGTAGCAGGATGTTCAACACTAGCCCCAAAAGCCTACCTGGATAGGCATAATAGAGTTGGGAAGATCGTCCATCAGAAGCTACGGGAGAAATATATGGGACTCACAGATACTGTCCCCTATTACCAGTACGAACCACCAGCCGTGTGCGAAACTGAAGAAGTCCGCTTGTACTGGAATAGGAAAATACAAACCGACAGACCAATCCCAAACAACATTCCTGATCTCGTGTTAACTCTCAAAAATGAAAAGAAGACCCTTATAGTGGACTTTGCAGTGCCGCTTCCAACTAACATTAGTAAAACGTACATAGAAAAAATAAGCAAATATCAACCGCTTCGTGATGAAATTCTGCAGATGTGGCATATGGATGCAGTGACGATCGTTCCTATTGTAATCGGAACTACAGGCGAAATACCTAAAAAATTGAAAAACAGCCTGAATCAGTTAGGTCTGGAGCATGAACTGTACCTACCAATACAGAAGTCCGTTCTACTGGACACATGTAGTATTGTTCGAAGGGTAATTGGCGATAACCACAAATATTTTTAATGCATCTACCCAGCAGACCATCTTGTCCCAGGACCGATGAGTCATAGCTTTTAATAACCACTCCCCGGCGAGGAAGTGTGATACAAGAGGATAATAATAATAATAATAATAATAATAATAATAATAATAATAATAATAATAATAATAATAATAATAATAATAATAATAATAATAATAATAATAATAATAATAATAATAATAATAATAATAATAATAATAATAATAATAATAATAATAATAATAATAATAATAATAATAATAATAATAATAATAATAATAATAATAATAATAATAATAATAATAGGACAGCAGTCTGGCCAGACTCCCCCTGAAAAAGGGCTGCAGTCAGCTTCGACAGCCCCTACTTGAAAATCGTTGTGATATTTTACTTACATTTACTTTTATATCTGTGATATTTTTTATTTAATTTATTCGTTTTATTCCATATATATACATATAATTTATTTTATATATTTATTTGTTTGTTTATCATTTCACATATAATTTTTTCTATATATGTCTACATTTACACACAATAGAATGGAGTCCATATTACAATGGAATTGTAATGGAATAAAAAATAATTATTGCCATCTTAAATCGATTTTGGTGAAGGAATCACCATTCTGTATTTGCATCCAAGAAACGCATTTAAGGCCTAATGAACAATTTTTATTAAGAGGATACAATTCATTTAGAAAAGACGCAATACCAATACATCGTGCTAGAGCAGGAGTAGCTATATATATCAAAGATAACCTTCCCGTAAACCCGGTCGCCCTTCAAACAAATCTTCAATCAATAGCAATACAAATATCACTTCCCATAAAAATAACAATTTGCAACATCTACCTACCAGATGCCAATTGGAATCTTGAAGACTTAAGGAACATTATTGTACAACTACCAGAACCATTTATCATTCTAGGTGACTTCAATTCACACAACCCTTTATGGGGATCTGACTATTTAGATAGAAGAGGACGGATACTCGAGGAACTAATGAATGAAATCAATACGGTCTTACTCAATACAGGCGAAGGTACCTTCCTTAACTCAAGATCGAGAACTTTCAGTTCTCTTGACCTCTCATTTTGCTCTCCCAACGTCGCACATATATTCAACTGGACGGTGATGAAAGATGACCTATATTCAGATCATTTCCCGATACGTATAACCTGTGCCCTCCGAATTCTAGAAAACTCTATACCAAATAGATGGCAACTAAAACGCGCTGACTGGAATCTATATCGTCAGTCTATAAAACCTTTGGAATTGAAAGACACTATCCAAGAGTCAATAGAAAGCATATCATCTTCAATATTAGAGGCAGCTAATCAAAGTATTCCAAAAACAAATAGTACATTTTCCAGACCAAAAGTGCCATGGTGGAATAATGAAGTTCAGTCAGCGGTGAAGGAGAAAAAACGAGCGCTTAGTCTATTTAAGAGAAACCCTACCCAAGAGAACTTGCTGAACTTTAAACGTCTTCGAGCAAAAGCGCGCTACATTATACGTTCTAGCCAAAAACAATCTTGGGCAAATTATATAGCAACAATTTCATCCGAAACACCAATCTCTACTGTCTGGAATAAAATTAGAGCAATTACAGGAAGAAAATTTTGCGCAGTATCTCCTATCCTTAACGTCAATAATACTGAACTTACAAATAGGTCAGATATCGCTAATTCGCTAGCCAATCAGTTTCAGGTAACCAGTGGTTCCCAACACTATGATCCTGACTTCTTATTAGCCAAAGGCAATTTAGAGATCGAATTAGACTTTACAGAAATCAATCAAGAAGACTACAATCATCCATTTACAATTAATGAGCTTGAAAAAGCACTAGCAGAAGTTAGGAGTACTTCTCCAGGTCCCGATCAAATTAGTTATGACATGATTAAACAGCTCCCCACTTCTGAAAAATGCAAAATCCTTCATTTATTTAATAAGATATGGAATGAAAACACCTTCCCTAATCAGTGGAAGGAAGCTCTGATTATCCCTGTACCGAAACCTGGAAAAGATTTAAAAGATCCACTTAACTATAGGCCAATTTCACTAACTTGTTGTTTGTCCAAACTCCTAGAAAAAATGGTCAATTTTCGTCTCATATGGTTCCTGGAAACGCACCAACTTATATCAAATTGTCAAATGGGCTTCCGAAAATTCAGGTCAACAATAGATCAACTGGTACACCTAGAAAGTGCTATACAAGAAAATTTTGCTAATAGAAAACATTTGGTTGCAGTATCTTTCGACTTAGAAAAAGCTTTTGACACGACATGGCGTTTTGGCATCATGAAAACCTTATACGATTGGGGATTTAGAGGCAATTTACCACAATTTGTTGGTGGCTTTCTGTCTAATAAAAGCTTCAAGGTTAGACTAGGAAATGAGTTGTCAGATATTCACACTCTGGAAAACGGAATCCCGCAAGGATCTACTCTAAGCGTTACATTATTCCTAATCGCTATGAACAGTCTAATTGTAACCATAGACCCAAATATCGGTAGATGCGTCTACGTGGATGATTTAACCATTTTCTACTCAGCTAACGATATAAATGAAGTAGAGAACGCATTACAAAGGGAAATAAACAAACTTAATAACGAAGCAAAACTCCGTGGATTTAGATTCTCCGAACTTAAAACTAGCTGTACACACTTTTGCAGATTAAGAACACCTCACAATGACCCTGTTCTAAATATCAATGGTCATCCAATACAGGTACTAGATAACATGAAAATTCTAGGCCTCAAGTTTGATAAGAAACTGTATTGGAAAGAGCACATTAACGAACTGGCCGTAAGGAGTAAGAAGGCATTAAATATTATAAAATGCTTAAGCGGAATAAGTTGGGGTGCAGACAGAGAAGTCTTACTTAGATTATACAAGACGTTAGTTTTATCAAAAATGGAGTATGGTTCAATTATTTACTCATCAGCGCGTAAATCTAATCTTAAAATTTTAGAAAGAATTCATTACGAAGGTTTAAGATTATGCATTGGAGCTTTTCGTACCAGCCCTTTAACGTCACTATACGCTGAGTCTGGAACACCATCACTAAATTTAAGAAGGCAAAGACAACTAAGTAGTTATGGAATCAACATCACCGCTCAACCAGCGCATTTGAACTACTCAATTTTTAACAATGAAGAAAATTTTACCACTTTCCAGTCTCGACCTACCATAACCAGACCAGTAAACGTAAGGTACAGAGAGCTACAAGATATATTAGAATATCACCAACCACCGGTATATAATTTGGGTTACAGCAAAACGCCACCGTGGACATTCAATGTACCAAAAGTACATCTCGAATGCACTGCTTTTAAAAAAGAAGAAACAAGTCGTGCCACCTACTTAGCACATTTCAACGAAATTACTGGTACTTACCCAAACAGTAGAGTAATATATACGGACGGCTCAAAAACAGAAAATGGTGTGGGCAGCGCATTTGCATGTCGAGGAGAGACATATTCATGGACACTTAACCCACAAGCAAGTATATACACTGCTGAACTGTACGCAATATTACAAGCTCTCAAATTTACTGAAAATCAGAACAATTCTACTTACTTAATATGTACAGATTCATTAAGCTCTTTACATGCACTGCTCGACATTTTTAGCTTCGACCCGCTAATTCAAATGGTACACGAAGTAATTCATACTCTGACTTATTCAAATAAACAAATACGTTTTGTATGGATCCCAGGTCACATAGGGATAGTAGGTAATGAACTAGCCGACTCGGCAGCACGCAACGCTACTGACGGAGATATCCCTGAAAACATACGTATTCGACCTGACGACGTAAAAGTATACCTTAAAGGAAAAATTATATCACGATGGCAACTAGAATGGAACACATCAAACGACTTCCTACGAAACTTTAAATTAACCATCCTCCCATGGAAACTTCCAAAAGGCTTAACCAGAAGAGAGCAAGTTGCTCTGACTCGACTTCGAATAGGTCATACTCACCTTACTTCGAGTTATCTCTTGCTAGGCATTCAACCTCCTAACTGTGCAACCTGCGGAGTAAGGCTCTCTGTTGAGCATATTTTATTATCTTGCAACCAATTTGCAAACATCAGGCTTAACCTGCAAATGCCAGATACAATACTCGACTGTCTGCGTAACAATAAATCATTTGTACAGAAAACAGTAAAATTTATTAAAGATACTGGTCTATTAAGAAAACTATAAAACAACAATGAAAATAGATGCGGCTAATGATCATAGTTGTCGACGCCGCTACACAAAAAAAAAAAAAAAATAATAATAATAATAATAATAATAATAATAATAATAATAATAATAATGGGCAGTATGGCAAAGAAATGAAAAAAGACCATATAGACCGGACACGAACATTCGCTTGGCTGAAAAACGGAAGAATCAAAGGGGAAACAGAATCGTTAATAACTGCTTCACAGGATCAAGCAATCTCAACAAACTACCTAAAAAATAAAATCTTTGGGCATAATATCAACCCAAAGTGCAGGCACTGTAAGATTTATGACGAAACCATCCACCATATAGTCAGTGCTTGCCCAATACTAGCAAAAACCGAATATCTGGAACGCCATAACAAAGTATGCCAACATCTACACTACAATATACTAAGAAAATACGGGTTTGATCTTGTTGAAAAATGGTACGAACATAAACCAGATCGCATTGTAGACAACGATAAAGCAACAGTAATGTGGGACACACAAGTACAAACAGATAGGCACATTCCCGGAAATAAGCCAGATATAGTATTGAAAGACAAACAAAATAGAAATTGCCTGATTATAGATGTTGCTATTCCAGCTGATGAAAACATCACACAAAAAGAAGCAGAAAAAAATCTAAAATACAAAGACTTAGAAATAGAAATTCAGCGAATGTGGGGATATAAAACAACAATAATTCCAATTATCATCGGCGCCACAGGAGCAATCAGCAAAGGAAAGCAAGAAAAGCTGAAGCAGATACCAGGAAATGATGAAGCAGATCTCATATATGCACTACAGCAAACGGCAATCTTAGGCACAGCACACATAATTAGAAAGGCCCTGTGAATTGAAGGACTACATCCAAGGAGTATGGCTTACTCCCGATGTAGAACCTATATTACCAGTTTAAGGCTGTGAAACACACTAATAATAATAATAATAATAATAATAATAATAATAATAATAATAATTGACATAGCCGTTCCAGATGACTCGAACATCATGGCCAAAGAAACTGAAAAAATCAGTAAATATAAGGACCTGGAAATCGAAATCAGTAGGATGTGGAGTTGTAGAGCCAAAACAGTACCAATCGTGGTAGGAGCATTGGGTACAATAAAGAAGGCATTTGACCAGAACCTCAAAATGCTCCCAGGTCACCCATCAGCTAATGAAGTGCAGAAGATCGCACTGATGGGCACCGCACATATCCTGCGAAAGGTGTTAGGGTAAATAACTTTGATCTCTTGTTGAGATCTGGATTTACCCAAATTCTGTCAATGAACGACAAGAGGAAGAATAGTAATAATAATAATAATAATAATAATAATAATAATAATAATAATAATAATAATAATAATAATAATAATAATAATAATAATAATAATAATAATAATAATAGGGCTTCATGGTTGCCATCCAAGATCAGGTTGTTGCCACCAAAAATTATGTGAAGTACATCGTTAGGGCCCATGTTGAAGATGACCTGTGCAGGAGATGTCGTCAGCAGCCAGAAACCATACAACATATCACGGCTGCCTGCCAAATGCTAGCTGCCACCGAATACCTCACGCGGCATAATCAAGTTGCCAAAATTATCCATCAAGGCTTGGCACGGCGACACGGTTTACTGAATGAAGAGGTGCCTTACTACCAGTACACTCCAAGTCCAGTGTTGGAGAATGACACCCACAAGCTGTACTGGGACCGTTCCGTGTTGACGGACCGAACAGTTGTCCACAACAGACCGGATATCATCTTGTTAGAGAAACTCAAAAAGGAAGCTTGCCTGATAGATGTAGGAATCCCTAATGACCACAACATCCAAAACTACTTTGCTGAAAAGGAAGGCAAATACCAGCGACTCGGACAAGAAATTCAACAAATGTGGCATCAAGAGAGTGTGGCGATAATCCCCTTAATAATCTCGACGACCGGAGTAGTTCCCAAAACACTTGTCGCCAATCTAACAAAGCTTGGAATCGCCGATAAGATTGCAGCCATCCAAAAAGCCGTAATCCTGTCGACTACCTCAATCGTCCGCTCATTCCTTAATTCAACGCCATAATCACAAGTATCTTGCTGCGGCCGATACTTGTCTGTGTACCCACCATTACTTAGTGGAGATTAAATTTGAATAATAATAGTAATAATAATAATAATAATAATAATAATAATAATAATAATAATAATAATAATAATCGAGCGGAAAGAATACAACAAACAGCGATCCTTGGCACCGCACACATACTAAGGAAGGTGTTGTCGTAGACCTGAAAATGAAGGCTTATAATATGCACCCTCGTAATTTATACTTACCTGACCTTAGATGCATGGTTTGCATCCGGTCCGCGTAACGATACCTACCTTAAATACTTAAATAGGTAGTGATAAGCACTGAATATAATAATAATAATAATAATAATAATAATAATAATAATAATAATAATAATAATAATAATAATAATAATAATAATAATAATAATAATAATAATAATAATAATAATAATAATAATAATAATAATAATAATAATAATAATACCCCAACTCTCTGAGTGGAGAAAATATAGACGGGAGAGCATCGACATGGTTTATTGCAAAAGGTTATCTGCATCCTGAAACCGAGGGCTTCATATTCGCCATTCAAGACAAAGTGGTAAGAACCCGCAATTACGAGAAGCACATCTTACATCTCAATGTGAGCGATATCTGCAGGAAATGTCAGAAACCGGGTGAAACCATAGAGCACGTAACCGCAGGATGTAGTCTTCTAGCCAACAGCGCCTATCTAGCACGCCACAATCAAGTAGCCAAGATTATCCACCAGCAGCTGGCCATAAAACAAAATTTAATTAAAAAAGCAGCCCCTTACTACAAATACACACCCAACCCCGTGCTTGAAAATGAATCAGCGGTATTATACTGGGACAGACCTATAACAACGGACAAGAGCGTAGATTTTAATAGACCTGATATAGTCCTTATAGATAAAGAGCAGAAGAAAGGTTACATCATCGACATTGCTACACCTCTCACTACTAATTTAATAACAACGGAATATCGAAAGATTGATAAATACCAAAACCTGGCCGTCGAAATTAAGTGTAATTGGAAGCTAAAAAATATCAGCATAATCCCATTAGTCATCTCAGTGGAAGGAGTAGTTTCGACTAGGCTCCCAAGTTACTTGGAAAAATTACAGTTACCCCAACACATCAGTAAGATTATGCAGAAAGCAACTATATTACAGACCTGCCATCTGGTCCGAAAATTCTTCACCATAGGATAAAGTGAATTCTTTCCCTAGTGTGAATGCAACCAACTGAAAAGAGAGTTGTGACATTTTTGAATAATAATAATAATAATAATAATAATAATAATAATAATAATAATAATAATAATAATAATAATAATAATAATAATAATAATAATAATAATAATAATAATAATAATAATAATAATAATAATAATAATAATAATAATAATAATAATAATAATAACATACTAAGGAAGGTGTTGTCGTAGACCTGAAAATGAAGGCTTATAATATGCACCCTCGTAATTTATACTTACCTGACCTTAGATGCATGGTTTGCATCCGGTCCGCGTAACGATACCTACCTTAAATACTTAAATAGGTAGTGATAAGCACTGAAAATAATAATAATAATAATAATAATAATAATAATAATAATAATAATAATAATAATAATAATAATAATAATAATAATAATAATAATAATAATAATAATAATAATAATAATAATAATAATAATAATAATAATAATAATAATAATAATAATAATAATAATAATAATAATAATAATAATAATAATAATAATAATAATAATAATAATAATAATAATAATAATAATAATAATAATAATAATAATAATAATAATAATAATAATAATAATAATAATAATAATAATAATAATAATAATAATAATAATAATAATAATAATAATAATAATAATAATAATAATAATAATAATAATAATAATAATAATAATAATAATAATAATAATAATAATAATAATAATAATAATAATAATAATAATAATAATAATAATAATAATAATAATAATAATAATAATAATAATAATAATAATAATAATAATAATAATAATAATAATAATAATAATAATAATAATAATAATAATAATAATAATAATAATAATAATAATAATAATAATAATAATAATAATAATAATAATAATAATAATAATAATAATAATAATAATAATAATAATAATAATAATAATAATAATAATAATAATAATAATAATAATAATAATAATAATAATAATAATAATAATAATAATAATAATAATAATAATAATAATAATAATAATAATAATAATAATAATAATAATAATAATAATAATAATAATACCATTTTTTACCATTTACCATTTATTTATTGACAACATTTATGTACATGTTACATGTGATGTCACAAATTACAAACAAATATTTTATTTTCATTGCCGGGTATAGTCCATATATTCTTGTACAGAGTAAAAGCATTTCTGCTTCAAGAGTTTCTTAGCACGATTAACAAATTGATTGTAGTTTAAGCGTCTTGTTTCTCTAATGTGGTTTACAAAGTTATTATAAATATTTATATCTAGCTTATTAATTTTTGTTGTGCGTATCCGAGATACGGCTGTACCAGATTCTCCGCCATTCTCGTGTTATATGCGTGCAAGTCAGCGTGAGCTGTGAATTTATTTAAGTTTGCTCTTATTTGTTTGAGCGTGTCGAGAATGTAGATGCAAGGTAGCGGAAGAATTCCCAACTCCATGAATATGGGTCTGCAGGAAGCATCATATGGTGCTCCATAAAGTATGCGTACAGCCGCCTTCTGGTAAACAAATACTTTGTCGGCTTAATAATAATAATAATAATAATAACAATAATAATAATAATAATAATAATAATAATAATAATAATAATAATAATAATAATAATAATAATAATAATAATAATAATAATAAGGATTCATGATGGCCATCCAAGATCAAGTTATTGCCACGAAAAATTACATGAGATACATTGTTAGGGATCAAGATACAACAGATGATCGGTGCCGAAAATGCAGAAGTTCCCCAGAAACGATTCAGCACATCACTGCAGGCTGTACGCTACTATCATCGTCCGAGTACCTGCACCGCCATAATTGTGTTGCGAAAATTATTCACCAGCAATTGGCAACAAGAATCGGACTGAATACGGAACGCGTGCCATATTACCGATATAGCCCGCAAAGTGTACTTGAAAGCGAAGACCATCGATTGTACTGGGATAGAACTGTGCTCACGGATAGAACTGTTACCGCAAATCGACCTGATATTATTTGGGTCGATAAAAATAAGAAAAAGACCATTATCATAGATGTTGCGGTACCTAACACTAATAATCTCCGTGACACTTACGCAGCAAAAGTTACAAAGTACATGGATCTTGCCACTGAAATCCAGCAACAGTGGCAGCAAGATAACGTCCGAGTGGTGCCCATAATCATCTCGTCCACTGGAGTTATTCCAAGTAATTTAAAAGACAGCTTGACCGCATTAAATATAAATCCTAGTGTCGTGAGGGATATTCAAAAATCAGTGATCTTGAACACCTGCAGCATCGTCCGCAAGTTTCTCGCTTAGAAATGACTGACTTATTGCACATCTTGCCGTCAGGCCGATGTGCATGAGATAAAGTACCGCTCAGTGCGAGAGAAAGGAAATAATAATAATAATAATCAATTGACCAGCACGAATCAGCCATACTACGAGTACTCGCCTAACGCAGTCTTGGAGAACAACAACTACCGGCTTTACTGGGACCGCTCTGTTATTACTGATAGAACCATCTCTGCAAATAGACCAGACATCGTCCTAACGAACAAATCAGAGAAACTTACTTTTCTGATTGACATAGCCATACCAAATACTCACAGACTACGACAAGCACATGCGGAAAAACTTAATAAATACAGTGAACTTGCAGAAGAAATTAAAAAGATGTGGCAACAAGACAAGGTATCCATTGTCCCGATCGTTCTGTCCTCAACTGGCGTTATTCCTAATGACTTGAAGAAGGGCCTGGACACACTCGGCCTTAGTCAGCATATTATTGGTCTGATACAGAAAGCTACGATACTCAGCACTTGCCATACAGTCCGGAAGTTTTTAAATCTACCAACTTAATAAACCTACAATAGAAACTTATTATCTTGCTTTAAAGAGCCGATAGTAAGCGAACCCCACCCTCAGTGTGTGAGAACTTTGGATAATAATAATAATAATAATAATAATAATAATAATAATAATAATAATAATAATAATAATAATAATAATAATAATAATAATAATAATAATAATAATAATAATAATACTAATAATATAATATAATAATAATAATAAATAATATAATAATAATAATATCAGCAACTGGCCTAATTCCTAAAACACTCCATGAGAGCTTAGCACGTCTCCAAATAGATCCACATATATACATTGAAGCACAGAAGAACATCATAATAGATACAACAAGCATAGTTAGGAAGTTCATGCAAACCACATAAAGATAATAGTAGTTACTAACCAACATACAAATAAGAAAATGGTTACTATGTTAGTGTTTGGCTAAAGGAAAGCCCGCATTAACATAAAAGAAACCGACGGCAAAGTCGAGGAAAAAAAAAAAAAAAAAAAAAAAATAATAATAATAATAATAATAATAATAATAATAATAATAATAATAATAATAATAATAATAATAATAATAATAATAATAATAATAATAATAATAATAATAATAATAATAATAATAATAATAATAATAATAATAATAATAATAATAATAATAATAATAATAATAATAATAATAATAATAATAATAATAATAATAATAATAATAATAATAATAATAATAATAATAATAATAATAATAATAATAGACACCAACGCATCTACATCATATCTTCGGTCCGGTAACATATTTATGGAAACAGAGGGATTTATAGCGGCAATCCAGGACCAGGTAATTCCAACAAAAGTCTATAGGAAGCGAATTCTAGGAGAAGACCTCGAAAATGTCAAATGCCGGATGTGTGACGCAAAGGAAGAGTACTTGGACCACATCATCGCAGGATGTTCAACACTAGCCCCAAAATCCTACCTGGATAGGCATAATAGAGTTGGGAAGATCGTCCATCAAAAACTGCTAGAGAAACATATGGGACTCACAGACACTGTCCCCTATTACCAGTACGAACCACCAGCCGTGTGCGAAACTGAGGAAATTCGCCTGTACTGGAATAGGAAAATACAAACTGACAGGCCAATTCCAAACAACGTTCCTGATCTCGTATTAACTTTCAAAAATGAAAAGAAGACACTTATAGTAGACTTTGCTGTGCCTCTCCCGACTAACATTAATAAAACATACACGGAAAAGATAAGCAAATATCTACCACTACGCGATGAAATCCTGCAGATGTGGCATATGGATGCAGTGACGATCGTTCCTATTGTAATCGGAACCACAGGCGAAATACCTAAAACGTTGAAAAACAGCTTGAACCAGTTAGGTCTGGAGCATGAACTGTACCTACCAATACAGAAGTCCGTCCTATTGGACACATGTAGTATTGTGCGAAGGGTAATTGGCGATAACCACAAATATTTTTAACACAGTTACCAAGCAGCTCATCTTGTCCCAGGACCGATGAGTCATAGCTTTGAAAAACCACTCCCCGGCGAGGACGTGTGATACAAGGAAATAATAATAATAATAATAATAAAGAACTACCGGCCCATTACATGCCTACCGGCTGTTTATAAGATAATTACATCCATTATTGGCACAAAAATCAACGAACACCTGAATAATAATAGTATCCTAGAGTGGGAACAAAATGGATGTAAGCAAAGAGCACGTGGTTGTAAGGAACTCCTTGTTATGGATGCAGTTATTACAAAACAAGCAAAAGATAAGAAAAGAAGCCTATCTGTGGCGTGGATAGATTATCAAAAGGCCTTTGACTCAGTGCCTCATTCCTGGTTAGCAGAAGTCCTAAAGATTTATAAAATATGCCATCAACTTAGAAATTTCCTTGAGGCCTCAATGGCGACGTGGCGAACATCATTAGCGATGAAAACGTATAGAACAGATGAGATTATAATTAGAAGAGGAATATTCCAAGGTGACTCATTAAGCCCGCTTTGGTTTTGCATGGCTCTAAATCCCTTGAGTCACATGCTAAACCGAAACGTCGCCGGCTATAGATTGGAACGAGGAGTAAAAATATCACATCTGTTCTATATGGATGACTTGAAATTATACGCCTCAAACCCTCAACAACTTCAGGGAGCCTTAGAGCTGGTGAAAAGTTTTAGCAATGCTATAAACATGAAACTAGGTCTGAACAAGTGTGCGGTACTACATACAGCGAAGGGAAAGGTCTTGAACACCGGAAACCTCACTTTGATGGACAGAGAAACAACTATCACCTCTCTAACACCCGAAGAGTCGTACAAGTACCTCGGTTTCCAACAAGGGCTAAGTGTGCAAATTAAAGAAAATAAATACAGAATCGCAGAGGAATACTGGCGCAGAGTGAAGATAATTTTGGACACCGAACTAAATGCAAAAAACAAGATTGCTGCCTTAAACATCTGGGCGACACCTGTTGTCAGTTATACATTTGGAATCTTGCATTGGTCACAGACAGAACTGCAGCAGATAGATAGGAAGTTACGCGTCAATTTCACTAAGCGAAGACTACTCCACCCCAACTCTGCAATTGAGAGGCTTTATGTAGCTAGATGTGAGGGAGGTAGAGGACTCGTCTGCATGCAAAATAGTCACCAGATTGAAGTAAAGAACTTGCGCCACTACTTTCACAATAAGAACCTGCCTATCCATCGATCTATAAAGGCACAGGATGCGAAGTATTCACCTCTGAATCTCGCGTGTCAAGAAATGGAAGTAAATTTAGTGAACTTCAAGGAACAGTGGAAAAACAAGGCTTTGCATGGCAGATACTTTGCCGCACTTAAGCAACCAGACGCAGATGAAAAATCCACCCACACGTACCTCACATCAGGGTATTTGTTCCCTGAAACAGAAGGCGCATTAATGGCTATTCAAGACCAGGTTGTACCAACAAGGAACTACAAAAGGCACATATTGAAACAGACGATTGACTCTACAAAGTGCCGCTTATGTAATAGAGACGAAGAGTCAATACAGCACTTAATATCAGGATGTAGTTACCTTGCTCCAACAGCTTACACCAGCAGACATAACAGTATGGGTCAAGTAGTTCATCAGGCAGTGGCTCTTGAAACTGGCCTGAAAAAGGGATTCGTCCCACCATATAAATACCAGCCAACTGAAGTATTGGAGAATGAAAATTTCAAAATATACTGGGACACAGCAATAACTACTGACAGACCTATACAGCATAACCGACCTGACATGATAGTCATCGACAAGACGCAGAAAAACGCTACCATCATCGATTTCTCAGTCCCACTAGACGACAACCTTGGCAGAGCCTACCATCAGAAAAAAGAGAAATACGAGCCATTAGCCACCGAAATTAAGGAAATCTGGAATATGCAAAGAGTGGATATTAAACCATTAATAATATCTGCAACGGGTACTGTGCACAAAAAGCTCCGTTTCCACTTAGAAGAACTAAATATAGTTGCGAGCAACGGTATACAGTGGATGCAGAAGGCAGTAATATTGGGTACCACTGCGTTAGTCCGCCGCGTTCTCTCCATTCAGTAGACAACAGGGAAGCCTTGAGCAATCCGGCGACTCTGAATAACCACCCACTAAAAGTGTGATAAGGAAAAAAAAAAAAAAAAAATAATAATAATAATAATAATAATAATAATAATAATAATAATAATAATAATAATAATAACCCTCCCGGGGATCGGAACCTTGGCGCGGTGGGGGGGCTCAGTAACTCTGGCGTCCATTCTACAAGTAAAATGCAACATCAATTAAGTACCAGAGAGAAGCTAATATCGATCCACCTGGCTGTAGGTATAAAAAGCGAAATAATAAAATGAATGAGAATAAAAGAAATAAAGGTAACGACGTAAACGGGACCCATGAACCTATTGACGTGGGTGTCGCGTCCGGTAGAGGAGTAGAAGATCAAAGGTCCAGGTACTCCTCGATCGTCACCCTGCGAAATCCTGAACCAGAAGTACCTCCCGAACAAGAAGACCTCCCCATAGATTCAGTTCAACGGGGCAATCTTGGATCGGAACCAGATCAAATATTAGGAAATAAGAAGCATATCTGGTCAAAGGAGGAAAACTATGAAGTAATGTGGGCATACTACTATGCGGTGACAAATAAGATACCTGCCGCGAAAACAAGAGGAGCGTTCCAAATATGGAGAGAACGCAATCCATCATTGTTCCCAGAAATGAATGAGAAAAAATTATCTAACCAAAGACGGGTAGTTGAGAGAAACCTTACCCAAACTGAAATTCACAACATTATGGACGACGTAAAAAGGCAATCTGGACTACATAATGCAGACCTTCCCCAAGTCGCTGAACCAACAAAACAACTGGAGGCGCCACAGGAAAATCACATTGACGAATTTGTTCAAGTGCTGGTGCAACCACATAATGTACCAAATGACATGGAGGAAAAAATAAGAGCTAAGCTACGAGAAGTACAACTCACAGAAATTTCACAACGTAAGAGTATAAATAAACCAAAAACAAATAAAGAGTGGTATGAAAAAGTCAAAGCTGCCAATGAAGCCCTGGCAAACATATGTAACGGAAAAGACCTAACAGTTACAGAACTTAACCAGCTAATGTATGCAGCTGCAGCAGTGACAGCAGGAGAAATCGAAATGAAACCCACCCGCAGGAACACTTCATCAGTCGACCCTAGATGGAAAACTCGGCTAAAGAACAAAATTATGCTACTCCGTAGAGAAATTTCAGTGCTATGTGAGCTAAATAAAGGAGTTGCAAGTAGATCTGTGCATGAAAAGGCAGACCGAATAAAAAGAAACCACAAATATACTACATTGACCGATCTAATAAATACCCTTAAAATGAAGCTCCAAGCTAAAGCACAAAGGCTACGAAGATATACGAATAGATCGGAGCAGTTCCATCAAAACAGAATATTTCAAACTGATGCCAAAAAATTCTATCGACGCCTTAACAAAAAAGAAACTAGTGTAGAAGATCCACCAACACAAATTGAAGTCGAACAATTCTGGCGAAACATTCTTGAGGACGAGAAATCACATAACAGCGAAGCCCCCTGGATCGCCCGAGAGCAACACAATTACAGAGCCGTAACACCAGATAAATGGAGAGAATATTCCATAAATGAGATAAAAACCGTTATTAAATCACTTCAGAGCTGGAAAGCCCCAGGGCCCGACAAACTTCAGAATTTCTGGATAAAAAGCTTTGATTCTCTCCATTGCTATCTTGCAAGGGCACTCAGCGAAGCCACTTCTAATCCAACCGCCGTACCAGAATGGTTTACCACTGGCACAACCTACCTGCTTTCCAAAGGAAAAGACACAAAGGATCCAAAAAATTATCGCCCTATCACATGCCTGCCTACAATGTACAAGATCCTAACTTCTTTGATTTCCAACCGACTTTATGAACATCTATCAAATAATAATATATTACCACCAGAACAGAAGGGATGCCGTAGATCCACCCAAGGCTGCAAAGACCAACTGCTAATAGACAAAATGATCGTAGAAGATGCAAGGAAACGAAAAAAGAACTTGAGTATGGCCTGGATAGACTACAAAAAGGCTTTTGACAGTGTCCCTCACAGTTGGATCATAGCTTCCCTCAAAATGTACAAAGCTAACCCAACAATAATTAAATTCCTAGAAGGGACCATGAGGCAATGGAAAACCGAAATGCAGCTGTATCATTCCGAGGGATCTATAAAAACTGGAAAAATAAATATCAAGAGGGGCATTTTTCAGGGAGATTCCTTATCACCGTTACTCTTCTGTCTATCTTTGGTGCCACTTACTAACATGCTAAACAGCGGGAAATGGGGATACGAAATAGAAAAAGGATCACACATAAGCCATCTGCTTTACATGGATGATCTCAAGCTCTATGCGATAAACAACGGGCAGCTGGATCAAGAACTCAATACCGTCAAAATGTTCAGCGATGACATACATATGGAGTTCGGCCTGGATAAATGTTCGAAAATTACAATAAATAGGGGGAAAACAAATGTAGGGCCGAGGACTCAACTTAATGACGGCACAGAGATAGAGAATCTTGATCAAAATGAAGTATATAAATACCTAGGCGTAGAAGAGAGTGGTGGCATTCATCATGAAAGCATGAAACAAAAAATTCGTAAAGAGTATTATAGACGATTAAGGCTTATCTTGGGTACACAGCTAAACGCAAAGAACAAAGTCCTAGCTATCAACAGCCTAGCAATACCAGTGCCACAATATAGCTTTGGGATAATTGACTGGAAAGAACAAGAACTCCAGAAAATAGATAGAAAAACTAGAAAGCTACTGACCACCTATAAATTTCACCATCCAAAAGCAGACGTAGATAGACTCTATATACCCCGAAATAATGGTGGCCGTGGTCTGGTACAATTGGAAAATGCTTTTAAAAGTACAGTGGTAGGGCTTTGTGACTACATTAAACAAACTAAGGACAAGTTCATTAAACTTGTAGAAAGGCATGAACGATCTAAAGCAATGTACTCCGTGATAAAAAATGGCGAAAAGATACAAAGAACCTACTTGCAACAAGAGAGCGAGAACACAACAGCTGAAAGCTTAAAGAAAAAAATCAAAAAAGCACTGAATAAAGTGAACATCGGCAACTTAAAATCCAAGCCACTCCATGGTCAATTCTATAATAACCTTAATAAAAATAACGTGGACGCGAAAATGAGTATGAAATGGATGGGAAGCGCGGGATTAAAGGCAGAAACGGAAAGCTTAATAATAGCCGCCCAAGATCAGGCACTAAATACTCGGTACCACAGGCGAGTAATTCTATCTCAAAACATTGACAGCAAGTGCAGAATGTGTCATCAACATGAAGAACACATAAGCCACATAACATCTGGTTGTCCCATGCTAGCCCCAGCAGAATATACGCAGCGACATAATAAAGTTGCAAATTACCTCCACTGGTCAATGCTTCAACATATAAACGTACCAACTTCTGGCCACTGGTATGAACATCAACCCGAAAAAGTCGTCGAAACAGATGAAGTAACTATTCTCTTTGACAAAGCAGTTATTACGGACCGCTCAATCAGGGCAAACAGACCTGACATTATTTACCACGACAAGATTAAGAACCAATGCCTACTGATTGATGTATCGGTACCAGATGATGCTAATGTCGTTGTCAAAGAGACAGAGAAAATAAGCAAATACAAAGACCTTGAGATAGAGATATCGCGTATGTGGAGCACTCAAACCAAAGTAATACCAGTTATAGTAGGGGCACTAGGAACTGTTAAAATAGGTTTCCAGAATAATATCGAAAAGCTACCAGGAAAAATCTGTCCATCACAAGTACAAAAAATAGCTCTACTCGGTACTGCCCACATTATTCGTAAAGTGCTTTCTATAAAATAGGCACGCAACAGCCAACACTAAACCTTAGGACTCAGGTAGAGTCCCGGTTAATGGGGAACCAGTAATAAGCTGAGAGAAAGAAATAATAATAATAATAATAATAATAATAATAATAATAAGGATGGAGGTCAGAGACAAGTTGGAGGGGCCTTACCGGATGGTCTCAATGGAAACGACATACGCAATGTACATGGACGCTTTAGGTGGACCAGGGAACTCCGGGATGACTTGCTGACCTGCTATGAGAGCAGCGAACCTGCGCGCAGGGGGTACATGGCGCGATTGCACGAAATCTGGTGTGATCTGCACCCAGAGCATCGCGCCTTCTCTGAACAACAGCTCAGAGATCAAGTATCCTTCCTGCGCAGATCAGGCTACGTAAGGGCGCCTCGTCAGCAGGGACATGTGCCAGCCGCACTGCCACCGCGGCAAATCGCAGCTGACGAGGAACATCCCATAGAGTACACTGATGTTGACTTAAGGACGAGGGTTAGCCTTAACAGCAGGGCTACCCTAAAGCCACAAGACCTGGCACGGATGGACGCTGTTATCGATGAGGAACTACCAGAAGACGCCGACATTTGGCAGATCAACACTGCCGTGTACAACGCTGCTAGCCAACTCGTCCTTCGCGAAAGGGCAACCAGAGCCCCATGCGGTATCGAGAAGGCTAAGCGGCGTGTACAAAAGATCGAAGGCAAAATACAGTTGGCCAGACAACACGCTTCTCGAATCCAGAGTGTAGTGGAATGCGTAACAGCTGGCAAGGCATTCACGCCTAAAGTCCGGCGAACAGCAGCCGGCCTAAGACGCCAGCACCACACACTAAATCTAACAGTGATGCTTACTATTAAGCAACACTGTTTAGATCGGATTCGAGCGCTCATGGCTATCAAGAAAACGCTAATAAGGCGGGTAAGGAGTATGGAGCAAAATACACTGTTCCGTACGAACCCTTCCCGCCTATTTCAAGAGCCACAGCGTGTTGTCGACAATCCGCCAGCTGTAGCCGATGTCGAACGCTTCTGGAAGGGAATCTACGAAACGACACGTCCGTTCGATAGCAACACTCCAGCAATAGCACACTTCGAGGTTCTTTGCCACAGAACCTTAGAAGAGCCAGAAGAGCTGTGCCCGGCAATCTGTTCAGAGGAAGTTCAACAAGCTCTTGTTGGGGCCAAGAACTTCGCTGCTCCGGGCCCAGACGGAATAAACAACTGGTGGTGGAAAAAATTTCCTTCTACCCACCGTCGTCTGGCCCGAGTTTTCAACACGTGGTTGAACGAGGGGCAGCAGATTCCTGACTGGTTTGTCGAGGGACGTACCGTGCTAATCCCCAAAAAGGGAGATCTGTCCGACCCAAGGAATTATAGGCCGATCACTTGTCTGAACTCCTGTTACAAGTTATTTACACGTATCTTGTATGCTAGGACGTTACGGCAGGTTGATCCGGTCTTCCAACAGATTTACGAGCAGCGTGGTGCCAAGAAGGGCATGGCGGGCTGTAAAGACAGCCTGCTGATAGACCGCTGTATTACGCAGGATTCTGTGCAGTACAAGCGGAATCTATCGATGGCCTGGATTGACTATCGCAAGGCATTTGACACAACATCGCACGAACTATTGTTGCATTTGCTCAAGTGTCTTGCGGTAGCAGAACCAATAGTGAGATGCATAGAACAACTGCTACCTCTCTGGAAAACTCGCTTCACCATAACATCCGGTGCACAGCGGGTTACAACAGAGCAGGTGGCATTCCGAAGAGGAGTTTTCCAAGGAGACTCTCTGAGTCCCCTCCTCTTTTGCATCTCACTGCTGCCGTTATCTGTTGAGCTCCGCCAAACTCGCGGGTATCACTGTGGACCACCCAGCAACCGGAGGCATAAGGTCACTCATCTATTCTACATGGATGACCTTAAACTGTATGCCTCCGGAGAGCATGAACTCCAAAATGCTCTAAGGGTGGTCGAGCAGTACACGCGGGCCATTGGTATGGAGTTCGGGTTGGACAAGTGCGCGGTCGTTCAACTCAAGAGAGGACGATGCGGGGACTTTGCTGAAGACGCGCAACTCGCAGACGGAAGCATCCTGAGACATCTGGATGCCGGAGAGAGCTACACATACCTGGGTGTGGAGCAACATCACATCCAGGATGTGCAACAAGTGAAAGAATCTCTCCGCGGCAAGTACAGAAGCCTACTCCGAAAGATTTGGTCATCCGAACTTTCGGGGAAAAACAAGGTATCTGCCACTAATATGCTTGCCGTTCCTGTTCTGCTCTACTCCTTTGGAGTAGTCAAATGGACTGTAGATGAGCTGCGCCAATTGGACAGAGGTACCCGCAAGATGATGAATATCCATAGGAGCATTCATCCTAGATCGTCCGTCCCTCGTGTGTACCTCCCACGAAATCGGGGGGGCAGAGGGCTCTTGGGGTTGGAGTGTATGCATGGCAGAGTGGCACTGAGCATGGCATGTAATGTCCTTAGGAGCTCAGACCCGCTCCTGCAATTAGTGAGAGATCACGAAAACGCAGGGGTGGGTGCAGGATTGTTTAAGGCAGCAAAAAGAGCCGCAGATGAACTTGGTCTCGTATTCGACGATAGGCGAGGTGGCCGGCGCGGTGCTGATCCAGAGTCAGTCACTGAACTACAGCCAACTCGTCTGAAGGCCCAAATAAAAGCTGCCGAGCAGGAACTTCTGTTTAGGCAGCACGTCGATAAACCCATGCACGGTGTATACTATAAGAACGTAGAAACACTGGGTTTGTCGACCAGGCTGACATTTGCCTTTTTAAGGTCAGCCGGGCTAAAGTCGGAGACCGAGGAATTCATTGTGGCCTGCCAAGATGGTGTAATTAACACGTTGGTCTACCGAAGCCGCGTAATGGGTGTAGAGGTTCCTGATATAAGCTGTAGGACCTGCCACCAGGCGCCGGAGTCGCTCATGCATTTACTTTCTGCATGTCCGATATATGCGATTTCGGCCTACATCCAACGCCATAACGCGGCGTTACGGGTGCTGTACTATCATCTACGGCACTCGTACGGGATAGACCAAACACCAGCGCTGCCTTACGTCCCCGGAGATATTGAGTCCGTTGTCGAAAACGAGAGGTGCCGAATTTATTGGAACTACTCGTTTCCGACAGTCAGGCTAATTCAGGCCAACAAACCTGACATAGTCCTCCTCGACCATCAAAACAAGGTGATGTTTGTGATCGAGTTCTCGGCACCCGCTGAGCCAAACATCGCTTTGAAAGAGGAGGAAAAACGGACCAAATACCGTGATCTCCGGTACGAGCTCCAAGTGCTGTACCCAGGCTACTCGGTCAAGATGGTCGTCCTCATAATCGGTGTACTCGGAGGTATGAAGCCTACGCTGCTCTCAGCATTGAAGATCATACCGGCCTGCCAAAAATCAGCCGAATGGTTGGCAGGCCAAATGCAAAAGGCAGTCATCTTGGGGTCCCTGCGTCTACTTAGGGCACACGATTCTGGAATCTACAACCACTAACCCTGCGGGATGTGGGGAGTGGTTGTAGATAATTCGCTGGCGCTTCCCTCGTGAGAATATCGGAGACACGGGAGAACTGTCCAGCATCGCTACGCGAAAAAAAAAAAAAAAAAAAAATAATAATAATAATAATAATAATAATAATAATAAGAACAACAACAACAACAACAACAACAACAACAACAACAACTGCTGCCTCTCTGGAAAACTCGCTTCACCATAACATCCGGTGCACAGCGGGTTACAACAGAGCAGGTGGCATTCCGAAGAGGAGTTTTCCAAGGAGACTCTCTGAGTCCCCTCCTCTTTTGCATCTCACTGCTGCCGTTATCTATTGAGCTCCGCCAAACTCGCGGGTATCACTGTGGACCACCCAGCAACCGGAGGCATAAGGTCACTCATCTATTCTATATGGATGACCTTAAACTGTATGCCTCCGGAGAGCATGAACTCCAAAATGCTCTAAGGGTGGTCGAGCAGTACACGCGGGCCATTGGTATGGAGTTCGGGTTGGACAAGTGCGCAGTCGTTCAACTCAAGAGAGGACGATGCGGGGACTTTGCTGAAGACGTGCAACTCGCAGACGGAAGCATCCTGAGACATCTGGATGCCGGAGAGACCTACACATACCTGGGTGTGGAGCAACATCACATCCAGGATGTGCAACAAGTGAAAGAATCTCTCCGCGGCAAGTACAGAAGCCTACTCCGAAAGATTTGGTCATCCGAACTTTCGGGGAAAAACAAGGTATCTGCCACTAATATGCTTGCCGTTCCTGTTCTGCTCTACTCCTTTGGAGTAGTCAAATGGACTGTAGATGAGCTGCGCCAATTGGACAGAGGTACCCGCAAGATGATGAATATCCATAGGAGCATTCATCCTAGATCGTCCGTCCCTCGTGTGTACCTCCCACGAAATCGGGGGGGCAGAGGGCTCTTGGGCTTGGAGTGTATGCATGGCAGAGTGGCACTGAGCATGGCATGTAATGTCCTTACGAGCTCAGACCCGCTCCTGCAATTAGTGAAAGATCACGAAAACGCAGGGGTGGGTGCAGGATTGTTTAAGGCAGCAAAAAGAGCCGCAGATGAACTTGGTCTCGTATTCGACGATAGGCGAGGTGGCCGGCGCGGTGCTGATCCAGAGTCAGTCACTGAACTACAGCCAACTCGTCTGAAGGCCCGAATAAAAGCTGCCGAGCAGGAACTTCTGTTTAGGCAGCACGTCGATAAACCCATGCACGGTATATACTATAAGAACGTAGAAACACTGGGTTTGTCGACCAGGCTGACATTTGCCTTTTTAAGGTCAGCCGGGCTAAAGTCGGAGACCGAGGGATTCATTGTGGCCTGCCAAGATGGTGTAATTAACACGTTGGTCTACCGAAGCCGCGTAATGGGTGTAGAGGTTCCTGATATAAGCTGTAGGACCTGCCACCAGGCGCCGGAGTCGCTCATGCATTTACTTTCTGCATGTCCGATATATGCGATTTCGGCCTACATCCAACGCCATAACGCGGCGTTACGGGTGCTGTACTATCATCTACGGCACTCGTACGGGATAGACCAAACACCAGTGCTGCCTTACGTCCCCGGAGATATTGAGTCCGTTGTCGAAAACGAGAGGTGCCGAATTTATTGGAACTACTCGTTTCCGACAGTCAGGCTAATTCAGGCCAACAAGCCTGACATAGTCCTCCTCGACCATCAAAACAAGGTGATGTTTGTGATCGAGTTCTCGGCACCCGCTGAGCCAAACATCGCTTTGAAAGAGGAGGAAAAACGGACCAAATACCGTGATCTCCGGTACGAGCTCCAAGTGCTGTACCCAGGCTACTCGGTCAAGATGGTCGTCCTCATAATCGGTGTACTCGGAGGTATGAAGCCTACGCTGCTCTCAGCATTGAAGACCATACCGGCCTGCCAAAAATCAGCCGAATGGTTGGCAGGCCAAATGCAAAAGGCAGTCATCTTGGGGTCCCTGCGTCTACTTAGGGCACACGATTCTGGAATCTACAACCGCTAACCCTGCGGGATGTGGGGAGTGGTTGTAAATAATTAGCTGGCGCTTCCCCCGTGAGAATATCGGAGACACGGGAGAACTGTCCAGCATCGCTAACGCGGAAAAGAAAAAAAAAAAAAATATATAATAATAATAATAATAATAATAATAATACAATCGGTACAATTAAAAAGGGAACCCAAGAATATCTAGGAATGATACCCGGAACACCGAACCTACACGATGTCCAAAGAATTGCTCTCATGGGAACAGCACACATTTTAAGAAAAGTTATTGGATAGGTGGAGATCCTTAGTTTTCTGGTAGAAAACTGGAGTACGCCATTAAATGGTCCGAGCCCACCCCCAAACAGGGATGGGCGAAACATAATGCTGAGAAGTACAATGATAATAATAATAATAATAAGTAACAACAAAGTAATATTTTAACAATACTATATATAGTGTTTGGCTAAATGAGAGCCCGCACTATCATAAAAGGAACCGACGATAGTCGAGGAGACAAAAAAAAAAATAAATAATAATAATAATAATAATAAACACCTGGAGCCAAACTTGGCTAAACTAGAGCTTCCTAATGGCCTTATAATACTCATACAGAAGGCTGTTATTCTACAAACCTGCCACCTAGTAAGGAAGTTTCTATCAACGTAACAGCAGCTGGATAGGGTGAATTCCCTCTCAGCTGATGAAAGTAACCGGCAAGCATACCGAGAAAAAATAAAATAAAATAATAATAATAATGCGCAGAACAGGTTATGTAAGGGCACCCCGTCAGCAGGAAGAAGTGCCAGCCGCACTTCCACCGCGGCAAATAGCAGCTGGCGAGGGCCATCCGATAGAGTACACTGATGTTGACTTAAGGACGAGGGTTAGCCTTAACAGCAGGGCTGCCCTAAAGCCACAAGACCTGGCACGGATGGACGCTGTCATCGAGGAGGAATTACCAGAAGACGCCGACGTTTGGCAAATTAACTGTGCCGTGTACAACGCCGCCAGCCGACTTGTTCCCCGCGAGAGGACAACCAATGCCTCGAACGGTATCGAGAAGGCTAAGCGGCGTGTACAAAAAATCGAGGGCAAAATACAGTTGGCCAGACAACACGCTTCTCGAATCCAAAGTGTGGTGGAACACGTAGTAGCTGGCGAGGCATTTACGCCAAAAGTTCGGCGTATAGCTGCAGGACTACGGCGCCAACACCACACTTTAAATCTAGCAGTGATGCTTACAATTAAGCAGCACTGTCTAGATAGGATTCGAGCACTTATGGCTATTAAGATGAAGCTAAAACAGCGGGTGAGGAATATGGAACAAAATTCGTTGTTCCGTACGAATCCTTCCCGCCTGTTTCAAGAGCCACAGCGTGTTGTAGATAATCCACCAAGTGTAGCCGATGTCGGGAGCTTCTGGAAAGGAATCTACGAAACGACACGTCCATTCGATAACAACACACCAGAAATAGCACACTTTGAGGCTCTCTGTCACAGAACCTTTGAGGAGCCGGAAGATGTGTGCCTGGCAATCAGTTCGGAGGAAGTCCAACAAGCACTTGTTGGAACCAAGAACTTTGCTGCTTCGGGCCCAGACGGCATTAATAACTGGTGGTGGAAGAAATTTCCTTCCACCCACCGCCGCCTGGCTCATGTTTTCAACACGTGGTTGAACGAAGGGCAGCAAATCCCGGACTGGTTTGTCGAGGGACGTACCGTGCTAATCCCCAAAAAGGGAGATCTGTCCGATCCAAGGAATTATAGGCCAATCGCCTGTCTGAACTCCTGCTACAAGATATTTACACGTATCCTGTATGCACGGACACTACGGCAGGTCGATCCGGTCTTCCAACAGATTTATGAGCAGCGTGGCGCCAAGAAGGACATGGCGGGTTGCAAAGACAGCCTGCTGATAGACCGCTGTATTACACAGGACTCTGTGCAGTACAAGCGGAATCTATCGATGGCCTGGATTGACTATCGTAAGGCATTTGATACAACATCGCATCAACTATTGTTGCATTTACTCAAATGTCTTGCGGTAGCAGAGCCTCTAGTGAGATGCATAGAATAGCTGCTGCCACTCTAGAGGACTAGCTTCACCATAACATCCGGTGCACAGCGAGTTACGACAGAGCAGGTGGCATTCCGAAGAGGAGTTTTCCAAGGAGATTCTCTGAGTCCCCTCCTCTTTTGCATCTCACTACTGCCATTATCTGTTGAACTCCGCCAAACTCGCGGGTACTATTGTGGACTACCCAGCAACCGGAGGCATAAGGTCACCTATCTATTTTATATGGATGACCTCAAACTGTATGCCTCCGAGGAGCGTGAACTTCAGAATGCTCTAAGGGTGGTCGAGGAGTACACGCGGGCCATTGGCATGGAGTTCGGGTTGGACAAGTGCGCGGTCGTCCGTCTCAAGAGAGGACGATGCGAGGACTTTGCTGAAGACGCGCAACTCGCAGACGGAAGCATCCTGAGACATCTGGATGCCGGAGAGACCTACACATACCTGGGTGTACAACAACATCACATCCAGGATGTGCAGCAAGTTAAGGAATCTCTCTGCGGCAAGTACAGGTGCCTACTCCGAAAGATTTGGTCATCCGAACTTTCGGGGAAAACAAGGTTTCAGCCACTAATATGCTTGCCGCTCCTGTTCTGCTCTACTCCTTCGGAGTAGTTAAATGGACTGTAGATGAGCTGCGCCAATTGGACAGAGGTACCCGCAAGATGATGAATATCCATAGGAGCATTCATCCTAGATCGTCCGTTCCTCGTGTGTACCTCCCACGAAATCGGGGGGGCGAGGGCTCTTGGGGTTGGAGTGTATGCATGGCAGAGTAGCACTGGGCATGGCATGTAATGTCCTTAGGAGCTCAGACCCGCTCCTGCAATTAGTGAGAGATCACGAAAATGCAGGAGTGGGAGCAGGATTGTTCAAGGCGGCAAAAAGGGCCGCAGATGGACTCTCTCGCATTCGACGACAGGCGAGGAGGCCGGCGCGGTGCTGACCCAGAGTCAGTCACTGAACTTCAGCCACCTCGCCTAAAGGCCCAGATAAAAGCTGCCGAACAGGAACATCTGTTTAGGCAGCATGTCGATAAACCCATGCACGGGGTGTTCTACAAGAACACACACTGGGTTTATCGACAAGGCTGACATTCGCCTTTTTAAGGTCAGCTGGGCTAAAGTCGGAGACCGAGGGATTCATTGTGGCCTCTCAAGACGATATAATTAACACGCTGGTCTACCGAAGCCGCGTAATGGGTGTAGAGGTTACTGATATAAACTGCAGGACCTGCCGTCAGGCGCCGGAATCGCTCATGCATTTACTTTCCGCATGTCCGGTGTATGCGATTTCGGCCTACATCCATCGCCATAACGCGGCATTGCGGGTGCTTTATTATCATCCTCGGCACTCGTACGGGATAGACCAGACACCAATGCTGCCTTACGTCCCTGGGGACATCGAGTCCGTTGTCGAAAACGAGCGGTGCCGAATTTATTGGAACTACTCGTTTCCGACAGTCAGGCTAATTCAAGCCAACAAGCCTGACATAGTTCTCCTCGACCATCACTGCAAGGTGATGTTTGTGATCGAGTTCTCGGCACCTGCCGAGCCAAACATCACTTTGAAAGAGGAGGAAAAATGGATCAAATACCGTGATCTCCGGTACGAGCTCCAAGTGCTATACCCAGGCTACTCAGTCAAGATGGTAGTCCTAATAATCGGTGTACTCGATGGTATGAAGCCTACGCTACTCTCGGAACTTAAGACCATACCTGTCTGCCAGAAATCAGCAGAATGGCTGGCAGGCTAAATGCAGAAGGCGGTTATCTTGGGGTCCCTCCGCCTACTTAGGGCACACGATTCTGGTATTTATAGTCACTAACCCCACAGGTCGTGGGGAGTGGCTGTAATTATGGCCGGCGCGGCTACCGTGTGGTATCGGTCGGAAAACACGGAAGCCCTGTCCGGCAACGGATAAACCGAAAAAAAAGAATAATAATAATAATGATAATAATAATAAATAAGCAGGAGAGGCTAACTTATATCTGCCTAGCCTTTGGTGAGTAGCGCCACCACTTACTCCAGCTAGGGGTGTAAAATCGGACCGGCAGCACTAGTGCACCCGGGAGGGGAAAGCGTCTTTCCCTCTGGTGTCGGCCGTGGGCTTACTGGGCTAACCACCCGTGAGCCTAACTCTCCGGTTCCTGAAGGCCGAAGACAGGGCCCCCCACGATCGACCCCGTCCGGATAGGGGTCATGGGCAAGGTGGTGGGGCCCAACAGGATGGACCGCCCGATAACGATGAACGCTACGGACAAGGACGCTTTGAGTGGACTGATGAACTAAGAGACAGCCTTATGCAGTGCTACGAAAGCAGTGAACCTGCGCGGAGGGGATACATAACGCGGATGCATGCTCTGTGGTGTAATATTCACCCAGAACATCGTGCGGTCACTAAACAAAACCTTCGTGACTATGTATCTCACCTCCGTAGCAGAGGCTACGTCTGAATCGCTCTGAGGCCTGTTGAAGAGGTAGTCGATAGACCGCCCGATCAACCGGCCGAGGGGGTGGTTTTGGACGTACCACCAATACCAGAGGGTATCAGAACCAGAAGGGGGCTACACCACCAAAAGCCCCCTCGGCCACAAGATCTGGTCAGAGTGGACGCAGAACTTAGTGAAGCTATTCCGGAAGAGGCTGACATCTGGCACGTCAACTGTGCCGTTTATGACGCTGTGATGCGGCTCTCCAGCGGAGAGGCGGAATAATACTGCCTCACCACAAGAGAGAGCTAACCGACGCATACGAAAGATGGAGGCCAAGATCCGGTCGGCGAGACAATACGTTTCCCGTATCCAGTGTGTGAAGGATTATATGGCGCAGAACAGGCCATTTACGCCAAGAGTTCGGCGTACTGCCGCCAACGTAAGGCGAATCCATCACACGCTTAACGTGACAGTGTTGCTTACCACCAAGCAACATTGTCTCGATCGGATACGGATGCTAGTGACTTGAAAAAGTCGTTAGTAAGGCGGGCGAGAGCGGTAGCGGAAAATAACCTTTTCCGCAAAAAGCCATCTCATCTGTTTCAACCGCCTGAGCGTATTGTTGAGAATCCGCCGACCGTAGATCAGGTGGAAAACTTCTGGAAGACGCTTTACGACCAGAAACGTCCGCTAAATCAAGATACTCCAGCCCTGGCACACTTCGAAGCTTTTTGCCAAGAGCTTCAGCAACCTCAAGCAGTGTGCCAACCGATAACGATGGAAGAGGTTCGAAGAGCTCTTGAAGGCTCCAAGAACTTTGCTGCTCCTGGTCCTGATGGGATCAACAACTCTTATTGGAAAAATCTGTCAGACACCCACCGCCATTTGGCCAGAATTTTTACCTCTTGGCTAAATGGAGAGCAGCAAATTCCTTCCTGGATTGTCGAGGGGCGAACCGTGCTGCTCCCTAAAAACGGAGATTTGTCCGAACCAAAGAACTACAGACCGATAACCTGTTTAAACACATGCTACAAGATATTCACACGTATTTTGTACATGCGCATACTCCAAGCAATTGGCCCGGTATACTAACGGATATATGAGCAACGTGGGTCTAAGAGGGGTGTCGCTGGCTGCAAGGAGAACCTGCTTATTGACAGATGTGTCACGCAGGACTCCGTGCAGTATAAGCGGAACCTTTCTATGGCCTGGATCGACTACCGCAAGGCATTCGATATGACATCCCATGAGCTAATTGTTCACTTGCTCAAATGTCTTGCGGTGCCCGGTCCCGTAGTGAGGTGCATATAACAACTCATGCCGCTCTGGAGGACTCGCTTTACTATAACATCAGGTAATGTCAGAGTCCATACGGAGCCGGGTGTATTTCAAAGGGGTGTATTTCAGGGCGACTCCCTTAGCCCCATTCTATTTTGCATCTCACTACTGCCGTTGTCCGTTGAACTTCGCAGAACCCGTGGTTACAATTGCGGTACCCCCGGAGATAGGAGGCATAAGGTCACTCATCTATTTTACCTGGATGACCTTAAACTCTATGCCTCTAGCGATAGGGATTTACATCAGTCTCTCAGGGTGGTACAGGGGTACAGTCAGGCTGTTGGGATGGAGTTCGGCTTGGACAAATGTGCACTGGTTCATCTCAAGAGAGGACGATGCGGTAACTACGGAGAGGATGCGCAGCTTGTTGACGGAAGCATCTTGCACCATCTAGATGTCGGAGAGTCGTACACGTACTTGGGTGTTGAGCAACGCTCCACCCAAGAAGTGTCAACTGTGAAAAACGCTCTCCGCGGCAAGTACCAGCACCTTCTCCGGCAGATCTGGTCCTCAGAACTGTCGGGGAAGAATAAGGTGTCTGCAACAAATATGCTTGCCGTTTCGATCATTCTCTATTCCTTTGGGGTAGTGAAGTGGGCGAAAGGTGAGCTGCACCAACTCGACGTAGGAACCCGAAAGATGACGCATATTAACCGAAGTTTGCATCCAAAATCGTCCGTTCCACGGTTGTATCTCTCACGACAGCTGGGAGGCCGTGGTCTCTTGAGTTTGGAGTATCTACATAACAGGTGTGCTCTGGATGGAGCCTGTAAAATTATCAAAAGTTCGGATCCCCTCCTCTGCATGGTTCGCGACCATGAACATGCAGGGGTAGGAGCATTTTTACTGAAGGCAGCACAGAGAGCAGCCGATGAGCCTGGTCTCGACTTCGACACTGGGCGGGTAAACCCAAACTCTGTTACCGAGCTGGAACCAGCTCAGTTAAAAGCCCACATAAAAGCAGCAGATCAACGCAAACTTCTGCAGCTGCACAAGGATAAGCCCTTACATGGAGTCTTCTACAAGAACATTGAAGACAGGGGCTTATCTGAGAAGCTGACCTTTGCTTTCCTAAGGGCAGCTGGGCTGAAGTCTGAGACCGAAGGGTTCATCATGGCTTGTCAAGACGGTGTCTTTAAAACACTTGTTTATCGAAGTCATGTCTTGGGTATGGAGGTCCCAGATATCAACTGCAGGGCCTGCCGAAGGGCGCCGGAGACGCTAAAGCACCTGTTGTCGGCTTGTTCGGTATACGCAGTCTCGGCCTATATTCATAGACATGATGGAGCATTACGAGTGCTGTACTATCATCTACGGTACTCGTATGGGATAGACGAAACACCAGTGCTGCCATATACTCCGGGGGATATTGAGTCCGTTGTGGGGAATAGGCAGTGCCTAATTTACTGGAACTACTCATTTCCTACCGTCAGGCAAATACAAGCTAATAAGCCTGACGTAGTGCTCCTCGACCGCCAACTTAAGACAATGTGTGTTATTGAATTGTTATTGAAGTGTTATTGAATTCTCCGCCCCAGCGGAGACAAACATTGTTTTGAAAGAGGAGGAAAAACGGACTAAATATCGAGATCTTCTGTTCGAACTCCGCAGACTTTATCCAGACCACACAGTTAAACTAGTGGTACTAATAATAGGATACCTTGGTGGTGTGAGGCACACACTGCTTTCGGCATTGAGAACAATACCGGCCTGCCAAAACTCGGCAGAAATCTTAGCCGGAAGCATGCAGAAGGCCGTTATTCTTGGTTCGTTAGAGCACATGATTCGCGGACCCAGTGATCACTGACTCTACGGCGTAGAAAGTAGTCTCTGGTACTGCCAGCGTACCTTCTCTGGTAGCATCGGAGACAGAGAGAAGGGCGACTGGTTTATAAGTAAAAAAATAATAATAATAACAACAGCTCAGAGATCAAGTATCCTTCCTGCGCAGATCAGGATACGTAAGGGCGCCTCGTCAGCAGGGAGATGTGCCAGCCGCACTTCCACCACGGCAAATCGCAGCTGACGAGGAACATCCCATAGAGTACACTGATGTTGACTTAAGGACGAGGGTTAGCCTTAACAGCAGGGCTACCCTAAAGCCACAAGTCCTGGCACGGATGGCTGCTGTTATCGATGAGGAACTACCAGAAGACGCCGACATTTGGCAGATCAACACTGCCGTGTACAACGCTGCTAGCCAACTCGTCCCCCGCGAAAGGGCCACCAGAGCCCCAAGCGGTATCGACAAGGCTAAGCGGTGTGTACTAAAGATTGAAGGCAAAATACAGTTGGCCAGACAACACGCTTCTCGAATCCAGAGTGCAGTGGAATGCGTAACAGCTGGCAAAGCATTCACGCCTAAAGTCCGGCGAACAGCAGCCGGCCTAAGACGCCAGCACCACACACTAAATCTAACAGTGATGCTTACTATTAAGCAACACTGTTTAGATCGGATTCGAGCGCTCATGGCTATCAAGAAAAAGCTTATAAGGCGGGTAAGGAGTATGGAGCAAAATACACTGTTCCGTACGAATCCTTCCCGCCTATTTCAAGAGCCACAGCGTGTTGTCGGCAATCCGCCAGCTGCAACCGATGTCGAAAGCTTCTGGAAGGGAATCTACGAAACGACACGTCCGTTCGAGGGCAATACTCCAGCAATAGCACACTTCGAGGCTCTTTGCCACAGAACCTTAGAAGAGCCAGAAGAGGTGTGCCCGGCAATCAGTTCAGAGGAAGTTCGACAAGCTCTTATTGGAGCCAAGAACTTCGCTGCTCCGGGCCCAGACGGCATAAACAACTGGTGGTGGAAAAAATTTCCTTCCACCCACCGTCGTCTGGCCCGAGTTTTCAACACGTGGTTGAACGAGGGGCAGCAGGTTCCGGACTGGTTTGTCGAGGGACGTACCGTGCTAATCCCCAAAAAGGGAGATCTGTCCGACCCTACTAATGATAGGCCGATCACCTGTCTGAACTCCTGCTACAAGATATTTACATCTTGTATGCTAGGACACTACGGCAGGTTGATCCGGTCTTCCAACAGATTTACGAGCAGCGTGGTGCCAAGAAGGGCATGGCGGGCTGTAAAGACAGCCTGCTGATAGACCGCTGTATTACGCAGGATTCTGTGCAGTACAAGCGGAATCTATCGATGGCCTGGATTGACTATCGTAAGGCATTTGACACAACATCGTAGGAACTATAGTTGCATTTGCTCAAATGTCTTGCGGTAGCAGAACCACTAGTGAGATGCATAGAACAACTGCTGCCTCTCTGGAGAACTCGCTTCACCATAACATCCGGTGCACAGCGGGTTACAACAGAGCAGGTAGCATTCCGAAGAGGAGTTTTCCAAGGAGATTCGCTGAGTCCCTTCCTCTTTTGCATCTCACTGCTGTCGTTATCTGTTGAGCTAAGCCAAACTCGCGGCTATCACTGTGGACCACCCAGCAACCGGAGGCATAAGGTCACTATTCTACATGGATGGCCTTAAACTGTATGCCTCCGGAGAGCATGAACTTCAAAATGCTCTAAGGGTGGTCGAGCAGGTCACGCGGGCCATTGGTATGAAGTTCGGGTTGGACAAGTGCGCGGTCGTTCAACTCAAGAGAGGACGATGCGGGGACTTTGCTGAAGACGCGCAACTCGCAGACGGAAGCATCCTGAGACATCTGGATGCCGGAGAGACCTACACATACCTGGGTGTGGAGCAACATCACATCCAGGATGTGCAACAAGTGAAAGAATCTCTCCGCGGCAAGTACAGAAGCCTACTCCGAAAGATTTGGCCATCCGAACTCTCGGGGAAAAACAAGGTATCTGCCACTAATATGCTTGCCGTTCCTGTTCTGCTCTACTCCTTTGGAGTAGTCAAATGGACTGTAGATGAGCTGCGCCAATTGGACAGAGGTACTCGCAAGATGATGAATATCCATAGGAGCATTCATCCTAGATCGTCCGTCCCTCGTGTGTACCTCCCACGAAATCGGAGGGGCAGAGGGCTCTTGGGGTTGGAGTGTATGCATGGCAGAGTGGCACTGAGCATGACATGTAATGTCCTTAGGAGCTCAGACCCGCTCCTGCTATTAGTGAGAGATCACGCAGGGGTGGGTGCAGGATTGTTTAAGGCGGCAAAAAGAGCCGCAGATGAACTTGGTCTCGTATTCGACGATAGGCGAGGAGGCCGGCGCGGTGCTGATCCAGAGTCAGTCACTGAACTACAGCCAACTCGCCTGAAGGCCCAAATAAAAGCTGCCGAGCAGGAACTTCTGTTTAGGCAGCACGTCGATAAACCCATGCACGGTGTATACTATAAGAACGTAGAAACACTGGGTTTATCGACCAGGCTGACATTTGCCTTTTTAAGGTCAGCCGGGCTAAAGTCGGAGACCGAGGGATTCATTGTGGTCTGCCAAGGTGGTGTAATTAACACGTTTGTCTACCGAAGCCGCGTAATGGGTGTAGAGGTTCCTGATATAAACTGTAGGACCTGCCATCAGGCGTCGGAGTCGCTCATGCATTTATTTTCTGCATGTCCGGTGTATGCGATTTCGGCCTACATCCAACGCCATAACGCGGCGTTACGGGTGCTGTATTATCATCTACGGCACTCGTATGGGATAGACCAAACACCAGTGCTGCCTTACGTCCCCGGAGATATTGAGTCCGTTGTCGAAAACGAGAGGTGCAGAATTTATTGGAACTACTCGTTTCCGACAGTCAGGCTAATTCAAGCCAACAAGCCTGACATAGTCCTCCTCGATCATCAAAACAAGGTGATGTTTGTCATCGAGTTCTCGGCACCAGCTGAGCCAAACATCGCTTTGAAAGAGGAGGAAAAACGGACCAAATACCGTGATCTCCGGTACGAGCTCCAAGTGCTGTACCCAGGCTACTCGGTCAAGATGGTCGTCCTCATAATCGGTGTACTCGGAGGTATGAAGCCTACGCTGCTCTCAGGATTGAAGATTGTACCGGCCTATCAGAAGTCTGCTGACTGGTTGGCAGGCCAAATGCAGAAGGCAGTCATCTTGGGGTCCCTTCGCCTGCTTAGAGCACATGATTCTGGAATCTACAGTCACTAACCATGCGGGATGTGGGGAGTGGCTGTGGATATATTGCTGGCGCTCTTTCCGTGGGATGTCGGAGGCCACGGAAGACTATCCAGCGTCGGGAAACCGAAAATAATAATAATAATAATAATAATAAGGAATGGAATCTACGAAACGACACGTCCATTCGATAACAACACACCAGCAATAGCACACTTCGAGGCTCTCTGTCACAGAACCTTTGAGGAGCCGGAAGAGGTGTGCCCGACAATCTGTCATCGGGCCCTAGCGCAGGCTAGGAAAAGCCACAAAAATTCTCTAATTTTACTTAGGACCTATGAAACATACTCCCCTTTGAATCTAGTTTTAATTATATCTAACTGTGGCCAGCTTTACCACTATAACATTTCATATCAGGCTCTAAGCCAAATTTAATATAGTAACTTTAAGATTTTCTTAGTATTATAAGTGCATATTATCATAAACATTCATTTCAAGCCATCAGCGTCCACCTCCGGTGTGCACCAGGAGGTATAAGCTCCCTCTGAGCAAGTCATTGTAGATGTGCATGGTTCCAACGTCGACAGCCAAATGGAGAGGCTACTTCAGTATGTGTCCCTCAGGAGGGTTGCACTCGGCGTCCGCCTCTTTGGCGCTTTCCGTAGGTTAAAATTATGTGTTGTTCGTGGACTTGCTCTTTTCTGAGCTGGCTGCCTAAGATGTTATCAGAGTGTAGTTTATTGCTTGTTGTTAATTTTGTTATGAATGGTGGTGGTAATTTGTATGAAGATTTTGTTTTTCTGTTTGTTTTGTTATGAATAATGGTGGTGATTTGTATAAGATTCTATTTTGTTTGAGGTGTTTAAGTGGTTGGTATATGCTTTTGTGGTTGGCACACGTGTCTGTTTGTGGGTCGTGTTTGTTGAGAGCATGCAATGATGTTGAGTAGGGTGTTGGAGGAAGGATGTGTAGGTTTTGGAGGTTATGTGAATTTAGGTTTTATGAGGTGAATAGTTGTATGAGTGCTTCTATGGCTATGAGTATTTTTTTAAATGTGTCATTAGTATTTTGAATTCGGTTTATTGTGGTTCCTATTGTAGTTAATATTTTTTTGAGGTCAAATTGTCTTAGCAGATTCAATATATCCCTGAGGGGGTTGAGTACATCATTTTCGTTGTGTGCTTCTGTAGGGGTTTGTCTTGTTTGGGTATGTGGCCATGTAGGGGGTTGAATATTGTCTATTGGGGTGTTGGTTAGTGGTGGAAATTGTTTGTCTCTGGTGTTGGTATAGTTATTATGAGAGCTGAGTGTGGATTTTCTATGTGTGTGTGATGGTGTGTTTGTTTGTTTATTTTGATTTCGTCTCCTTGTCACCGCTGTTTTGTAGGCCGGACATCCTCTGTAGCTTGCAGGGTGCGCCGCTCCACAGTTGGCGCATTTGCACGTATCTGTGTCGCATGTCGCACCCGCATGTGCAAGGCCGCATCTCACGCATCGTGGGATGCGGTTGCACAGCTGTGAGGAGTGCCCGAACTTCTGGCAGCGGTGACATTGTGAGACTTCGGGCCCAAGGTAGTCCTCGACTGTGACTCTGTATTGGCAGAGCTCAGTCAAGGAGCGTACGCTATCTTCATGTTCCTTTGACAGGGTTAATATAACTATGGAGAGGCACAGTTCCGCGATTCATATTTATATGAATCGGCGCAGCCGCTTAGGCTCCACCCCTTAGCGCTTGCAACTTTGCGCGCTCTCCATTGGTCCAACTGGAATCTATTTAATAAACGCGTTTTGCACTTTGTAGTCAGTCAGTCATCTTTGAGTCGAGTTTACTGAAGCGAACGGACGTGTTCTTCTAGCGGCAGTAAAGTGAAGTGACTAGTTAGTTGTGTAGTAGTGAAGTGGCAGCCCCACACCGAGGTTAAGGAGAGAAGAGGAGTTTTATATGTCTATTTCAAGACAATAAAACATAAAAGATAAATAAAAGTCTCCCTCACTTGGAGACGTATATTTGTTTTATTTTATGTACTTTTCTCCCACTAATATATTATAGGTATTTCCTTTCAGAAATAAATCATGTCATTTGCTGAGGAGGACAGCAACATGGAGGAGGATTCCGGAGACTCCCGGAGCAGCACACCTTGCTATAACGAGAAGGACCGTATCATAGGAACGCTCCAAGCAGAAAATAAGCTCCTGAGAAGCCAAATCCAGGACTTCAACGAGAAACTAGCCCGTTTGCAACAGCAAATGGAAAGACAGGCCAGAGAAGCGATGAAAACTCAAAATGCCCAGCATCAAGAGCTCCTGAGGGCTATCCAAGGCTCCACCCCACAGGGCTCCAGCAGGAACTTCTGTTTAGGCAGCACGTCGATAAACCCATGCACGGTGTATACTATAAGAACGTAGAAACACTGGGTTTATCGACCAGGCTGACATTTGCCTTTTTAAGGTCAGCCGGGCTAAAGTCGGAGACCGAGGGATTCATTGTGGTCTGCCAAGGTGGTGTAATTAACACGTTTGTCTACCGAAGCCGCGTAATGGGTGTAGAGGTTCCTGATATAAACTGTAGGACCTGCCATCAGGCGTCGGAGTCGCTCATGCATTTATTTTCTGCATGTCCGGTGTATGCGATTTCGGCCTACATCCAACGCCATAACGCGGCGTTACGGGTGCTGTATTATCATCTACGGCACTCGTATGGGATAGACCAAACACCAGTGCTGCCTTACGTCCCCGGAGATATTGAGTCCGTTGTCGAAAACGAGAGGTGCAGAATTTATTGGAACTACTCGTTTCCGACAGTCAGGCTAATTCAAGCCAACAAGCCTGACATAGTCCTCCTCGATCATCAAAACAAGGTGATGTTTGTCATCGAGTTCTCGGCACCAGCTGAGCCAAACATCGCTTTGAAAGAGGAGGAAAAACGGACCAAATACCGTGATCTCCGGTACGAGCTCCAAGTGCTGTACCCAGGCTACTCGGTCAAGATGGTCGTCCTCATAATCGGTGTACTCGGAGGTATGAAGCCTACGCTGCTCTCAGGATTGAAGATCGTACCGGCCTATCAGAAGTCTGCTGACTGGTTGGCAGGCCAAATGCAGAAGGCAGTCATCTTGGGGTCCCTTCGCCTGCTTAGAGCACATGATTCTGGAATCTACAGTCACTAACCATGCGGGATGTGGGGAGTGGCTGTGGATATATTGCTGGCGCTCTTTCCGTGGGATGTCGGAGGCCACGGAAGACTATCCAGCGTCGGGAAACCGAAAATAATAATAATAATAATAATAATAAGGAATGGAATCTACGAAACGACACGTCCATTCGATAACAACACACCAGCAATAGCACACTTCGAGGCTCTCTGTCACAGAACCTTTGAGGAGCCGGAAGAGGTGTGCCCGACAATCTGTCATCGGGCCCTAGCGCAGGCTAGGAAAAGCCACAAAAATTCTCTAATTTTACTTAGGACCTATGAAACATACTCCCCTTTGAATCTAGTTTTAATTATATCTAACTGTGGCCAGCTTTACCACTATAACATTTCATATCAGGCTCTAAGCCAAATTTAATATAGTAACTTTAAGATTTTCTTAGTATTATAAGTGCATATTATCATAAACATTCATTTCAAGCCATCAGCGTCCACCTCCGGTGTGCACCAGGAGGTATAAGCTCCCTCTGAGCAAGTCATTGTAGATGTGCATGGTTCCAACGTCGACAGCCAAATGGAGAGGCTACTTCAGTATGTGTCCCTCAGGAGGGTTGCACTCGGCGTCCGCCTCTTTGGCGCTTTCCGTAGGTTAAAATTATGTGTTGTTCGTGGACTTGCTCTTTTCTGAGCTGGCTGCCTAAGATGTTATCAGAGTGTAGTTTATTGCTTGTTGTTAATTTTGTTATGAATGGTGGTGGTAATTTGTATGAAGATTTTGTTTTTCTGTTTGTTTTGTTATGAATAATGGTGGTGATTTGTATAAGATTCTATTTTGTTTGAGGTGTTTAAGTGGTTGGTATATGCTTTTGTGGTTGGCACACGTGTCTGTTTGTGGGTCGTGTTTGTTGAGAGCATGCAATGATGTTGAGTAGGGTGTTGGAGGAAGGATGTGTAGGTTTTGGAGGTTATGTGAATTTAGGTTTTATGAGGTGAATAGTTGTATGAGTGCTTCTATGGCTATGAGTATTTTTTTAAATGTGTCATTAGTATTTTGAATTCGGTTTATTGTGGTTCCTATTGTAGTTAATATTTTTTTGAGGTCAAATTGTCTTAGCAGATTCAATATATCCCTGAGGGGGTTGAGTACATCATTTTCGTTGTGTGCTTCTGTAGGGGTTTGTCTTGTTTGGGTATGTGGCCATGTAGGGGGTTGAATATTGTCTATTGGGGTGTTGGTTAGTGGTGGAAATTGTTTGTCTCTGGTGTTGGTATAGTTATTATGAGAGCTGAGTGTGGATTTTCTATGTGTGTGTGATGGTGTGTTTGTTTGTTTATTTTGATTTCGTCTCCTTGTCACCGCTGTTTTGTAGGCCGGACATCCTCTGTAGCTTGCAGGGTGCGCCGCTCCACAGTTGGCGCATTTGCACGTATCTGTGTCGCATGTCGCACCCGCATGTGCAAGGCCGCATCTCACGCATCGTGGGATGCGGTTGCACAGCTGTGAGGAGTGCCCGAACTTCTGGCAGCGGTGACATTGTGAGACTTCGGGCCCAAGGTAGTCCTCGACTGTGACTCTGTATTGGCAGAGCTCAGTCAAGGAGCGTACGCTATCTTCATGTTCCTTTGACAGGGTTAATATAACTATGGAGAGGCACAGTTCCGCGATTCATATTTATATGAATCGGCGCAGCCGCTTAGGCTCCACCCCTTAGCGCTTGCAACTTTGCGCGCTCTCCATTGGTCCAACTGGAATCTATTTAATAAACGCGTTTTGCACTTTGTAGTCAGTCAGTCATCTTTGAGTCGAGTTTACTGAAGCGAACGGACGTGTTCTTCTAGCGGCAGTAAAGTGAAGTGACTAGTTAGTTGTGTAGTAGTGAAGTGGCAGCCCCACACCGAGGTTAAGGAGAGAAGAGGAGTTTTATATGTCTATTTCAAGACAATAAAACATAAAAGATAAATAAAAGTCTCCCTCACTTGGAGACGTATATTTGTTTTATTTTATGTACTTTTCTCCCACTAATATATTATAGGTATTTCCTTTCAGAAATAAATCATGTCATTTGCTGAGGAGGACAGCAACATGGAGGAGGATTCCGGAGACTCCCGGAGCAGCACACCTTGCTATAACGAGAAGGACCGTATCATAGGAACGCTCCAAGCAGAAAATAAGCTCCTGAGAAGCCAAATCCAGGACTTCAACGAGAAACTAGCCCGTTTGCAACAGCAAATGGAAAGACAGGCCAGAGAAGCGATGAAAACTCAAAATGCCCAGCATCAAGAGCTCCTGAGGGCTATCCAAGGCTCCACCCCACAGGGCTCCACTCCCCAGATTTTCGCACCCCAGGCCTCCGCCACCCAGGACTCCGCCCCCCAGGGCTCCTCCACCGCCAAGGATCAGCGGAGGCGCAAGAAATCCGCAACGCGGTTGACACGGATGAAGATGAGCCCAAGCAGGCGAAAACCGCAGCATCCACGGAGCAAAGCGAAGCCCCAGCAGCAGCCAAGAAAACGAAGATACGCCCAGTCATCCTCAGGAAGAAGGAGACATGGACTTCTGCTAGTCAAAGACTGAGAGAAGCAGGTATCAAATACCTAAAGGCCAAAGTAGTCGGAGAAGGCATCTCCATAGAACCCCAAACGGCGGATGACTACCGCAAGATGACGAGGCTCTTCACGGCGGAGAAGAGAGAACACCACACCTACGCTCTACCTGAAGAGAAGTTGCTCAGGGTGGTAATCAGAGGCATTCCGTCTGGAGTAACGAACGCAGACGTCAAAGAAGACCTCAAGGAGCAGGGACTGACACCCATATCAGTCCAGAGGATGACCTCCAGGAGAACAAAACGGGAGATGCCCCTTGTTCTTGCACAAGTTCCCCTGGACCAAGGGAGAATCCTGGAAGTCAACAGATGCTGCTCCCTCGTCGTCAGGGTAGAAAGGCAGAGAGCCGCTCAGACAGTTACCCAGTGCCACCGCTGCCAGCGCTTTGGACACGCACAGGGTAGGTGCACCGCACAGCCAAAGTGCGTGAAGTGCGGACAGGCCCACGACTCGGCAGAATGCCAGAAGAAGAAGGAGAGCCCCGCCAAGTGCGCAAACTGCCAGGGGGGCCATCCAGCCAGCTACAGAGGATGTTCCAGCTTTCCTAAGAAACAAGCAGGTCCTCAGAAGACAAACCAGGGACCCAGAGCGAAGACGGCCACGGCAGAGACCAGAAAGGTCACTGCTGGAAGGAGTTACGCAGATGCGGCGAACGCCAAGGGCAAAGCCGCACCTGTAAACAGGGCCAAGACAGAGCCAAAGAAGGGGGTCAAACCCTCGAATTCTGCCGTGGCAAATAATTTCACAGCTGCGCTGGCACAGATGCAGCAGATGTGCTCAGCAATGAGCGCATTCTTCGCTCAAATGCCAAAAATGCTCCAAGAGTAGATGGCTGCTACGCTGGTGAAGCCGAAAATCTTGCAGATTGCCTCATGGAACGTGAACGGCCTCCGACAAAGTAAGCTAGAAATAGAAGAAATCTTGGAGAGGTACAACATCGACGTGATGGCCCTGCAAGAAAACAAACTTAGCCAGGATAATATCGAACTTCGAATCCCAGGCTACGAAGTCTATAGAGAACAACGCAGAGCAAACGCAGGAGGAGTTGCTCTGCTCGTCAAGAGGACTATAGACCACCACCTCATCGACACGCCGGAACTGGAGAACATGGAAGCCATCGCCATAGTAGTTTCAACGGAACGAAACGGCCCACTCAAGATTGTTTCCTGCTACCAGACAACTCAACCTCCCCTCCTACAGCAAGACCTGGAGGTCCTCATAATACGGGGTACTCAGACGGTGGCTATAGGGGATTTCAACGCCAAATCGCCAATTTGGAATAGCAGGCTTACTAACACCCGTGGACGGGTGATGCTGCGATTCCTAGAAAACCACGAGGGAGACGTGCAAGCGATAGGCCCGGAAGAACCGACGTTTGACAACGGAAGACATAGGCCCGACGTGCTGGACATAGCTCTGATCAATGAGATGACTTTCACCGCCGAACTTCAAACCGAAGCCGACGGCTCCTCGGACCACAACCCCATTTTCCCAAAATTGGGAGATGTCGTCCGAGAAGAGGAAGCTTTCACCAAGAGAACAACGAACTGGGAACAGTTCCGATCACTTTTGCAAAGGAACATTGCACACGTCCCCAGAATCGACAGTGAAGAAGAATTAGAGGAGGCCATCATCTCCACATCCAGGCAGCGCTAACGGAAAGCACGACGGAAACTATCGAGAAGAGTTGCAATGCCGATGGGAGAACTCCCTGAGGACACCATGCAGCTCATTCGAGACAGAAAGAGGGTTAAGAAACTGGTGCAGAGTACAAGACTCCCAGAACACAGAAGGGAATACAATCAGCTAACTCGGAGAGTTGAAGAAGCCCTGCAAGAACACAGGCAGAACAGATGGCAACGTCACTTGGAGTCGCTGGACCCTCAGGACAGAAGCATGTGGACCACCCAGAAGGCTCTGCGTGCCAAGCGAAAACCAGTCCCGCCCATCCACGGAGAGAACGGTATTGTCTATACTCGTCAGGAAAAAGCCGAGGCTTTTGCCGACAGTTTGGAACTACAGTGTAGAGAAAACCAGATCGACGACGAGGACGACGACTGGCTGGACGACGTAACACGCAGAGTCAGAAGGCTGCGAGGCATGCCGGATGAAGAAATAATCCCTCCGACTTCTCCAGAAGAAGTCAGAGAAATCCTGAGAAGCCTCAAGCCCCGCAAAGCTCCAGGGTGCGACGGAATAGGAAATATGGTACTCAAGAAACTACCCCTCAAAGGAGTAGCAGCAATGGTGAACATCATCAACGCCATCCTGAGACTACGTTATTTCCCCACCAAGTGGAAGAAAGCCGACGTCATCATGATTCCCAAACCAGGTAAGAATTTAACCTTCCCTTCCAGTTACAGGCCCATTAGTCTTCTACCGGCGATAAGCAAAGTAGCAGAGAGGATCATCTTAAAAAGACTTAAAACTCTGACCGATGAGCTGCAGATCATCCCAGATGAGCAGTTCGCCTACAGAACCGAGCACTCCACCGAGCTCCAAGTGTTACGTCTAACGGAACACATCACGGAGAGTTTCAACCATCGACAAGTCACAGGAGCGATCATCCTCGATGTAGCCAAGGCCTTCGACAGGGTTAGTCACGATGGTCTTCTGGCGAAGATGCTGTCGATAGGTTATCCCGTCGGCATCGTCAAACTAGTGAGATCCTACCTTCACCGGAGGCAACTCCGTGAGAAGATTGCCGACAAGCTGTCTAACTACAGGCCTATGGAAGCAGGCGTGCCGCAGAGATCGGTACTCTCCCCCCACCTGTTCACCATCTACACCTCCGACATGCCAAGAACCGCAAGGACCTCTTTGGCGCTCTACGCAGACGACACGGCCATCATCGCAAGATCATGGAGCGCAAGACTTGCCACCCGCAACCTCCAGGAAGCAGCATCCCTTCTGGAAGAGTGGTGCAACAAGTGGAAAGTCAAAGTCAATGCGGAGAAGAGCAAAGCCATACTCTTCAAGAGAGTGAGGAAGCAAACTCCCACAGGACACGTCTCCATGAACAACGACAACATCCAATGGCACGATACCGCCAAGTACCTTGGCGTTATCATGGACAGAAGTCTGACGTGGAAACAGAACACGGAAGCGATTATACAGGAGGCGAGGACGAGAAGGACTCTACTCTATCCTATGATAGGTAGACAAAGCCAACTCAACCTGAGGAACAAGCTCACGCTCATCAGGACCCTCATTGCACCCATTCTGACCTACGCCTCCGTTGCCTGGGGATATCAAGCAGCCACCTACTTGAAGAGGATACAAGCCGTGGAAAACGTCGCACTTCGGTGCGCCGTGGATGCACCATGGTTTGTCAGAAACGCCGACGTCTTCAGAGACCTGGAATACACCCCGGTAACTGAAGTCATCCAGGACAGAGCGAAGAAACTATACGCCCGTGCAGCAGAGCATGGGAATCCGCTGGTCAGACAGGCGACTGACTACGACCCCAACGACGCTCCTAGGCACAAGAGGCCGAAGCTCCAGATCCTGGATAATGGGTAAGTATAACTAACCTTCCTTTCAGCCCGATCTTCAAGCCACGCCGCAAGGAGACAATGACCAAAACACCCAAATCACCCGAACCCGGGGGTATCCAGCAAGCAACTCGCTAGGTACCCTTACCCTAGCCCGTGCCGACCTCCGACGCTAAAACAAGCGTCCTTGGACGAGCACAATCCTTGAGCTACACAGCCCAAAACTTCCTTCCGACGAAATCGGAGCACATGATGCTAATTGGCACCCTTGGCTCCGACTAGTCACACACCCCCGAAACCCTTCCAAACAGCCGTTCCCTATCACGTCAGACGAAAGACGCTCCCGGGAGCCGACATGCCAGCGAAGAAAGAAACTCAAGACAGAAGAGCGCCAGAAGAAACGACCCAGCTGGCAGGGTCCAACAGCCAGGACCAGGGGAGGTCTGCTAACTTCGCCTACACCGTCTGCATTTGCAGGGGGGTAGTCGTAAAAAGCGGGCCCACCCCTTACGAGGCCGGTCCAGGTCTACAGCGATGATTGGGGCAAAGAGCTCAAGCTCGACCTCTAATCATCCGAGACCGTCATCACAGTCAAGAATATTGGCGGGTTGTAGTCAGTCGCCAGTCGATCGCCTGTCAGGCTGCAATTCATTTTAATAATTTATCATATTTATTCCCAGTTCCGGCGGTGTATCGTCAATACACCGCAACGGCCCAGCTTACCCAGTTTCGCGTAAAATATTATTAATATTTTACACGACCCAAAACTCTCGAGATTTTGGTGTGACAACTAGACACACCAAAATCCATTCTGAAAGGAAATCGTTAAACTGGCACAGTCATTCTCGTAGAATCGCAATTCGGTATAGCCTTTTCCAAGGCTGCCGCCATCACGAAGATAAGGAACAGCAACGTCTTCGAGGGATTCTACGCTTCAGTTGACACTCCGATAGTTACTACGAAATACGAACTCTCGTATAGACTGGTCAACCGTGCAAGACTTTATAGACAGTGAGAGAGTTCGTCGCCGTACAGGGACTAGGTAAGTGTCAACGAAAAGTGCTTCGCTTTGATCTGTTCCCCTCACCACGGCAGAGTAAAAAAATAACTCTACCTGCTCGTGGCACCGATTCCAAGACATCAACTGTACTCCGCATCCAACATCATATCACCGCATGCTCCAATAATCCAGTGGCAAGTCAGTTCATACGCCACTGTCCATCATGATATCCACGAAGCATTTCTGCTCCTGTTTTCCGCTGTGTAATTCAGCACTGTTCGAGAAAGGCCGACTCAGGCGATTTCAACGTGGGCGACGTCCTCGTCCACATTGATCTCTTGAGCCACTCGCCTCGTCGGGAATTCGACAAGCTAAGGGACGCATTTCGACTCAACGAGCGAACCGGAGTGTTGAGAAGGAATTAGGCCCCCGCTCTTGTCAAGACGCGAATGACAGACGCTTCCTAAATTCAGACAAGGCATTTATTATTCAAATTTTCAGTTAGGGCTGACCACAGAGTGCCTAGCTGCACGTCGGCAAACGTCCGATCTAGCCACTCTGTTTATCTAGGACTTAGATTTGAAATATTTTATTTATTTTATTTTATCGATACACTGCTTTTGGCTCGCAGTTGTGTCGCTGCTCGCAACAAACTTGCTTGCAGATATTATCTCGTCTACGAACGACACCCAGGTGGTTTCTTTAAAGTATTTTTCAGATCTATAACTAGAAAATGGCACATTCTCAGTCGCCGATTCCATCAACGTGGGAACGCTCCGCGCATGAGTTGGGTAACCACGGCCGCTATCTATACAATGCCAGCACACACGGCTGTGCTCCACCTCTCACGGCGGCGTCGCGTCACGGCGTCCCCGTAGAGGCAGGGTTTGGTCTCCTTTCAGGGGGTCAGATTCGTGGACAAATCAGTTCGGTGGAAGTCCAACAAGCACTTGTTGGAACCAAGAACTTTGCTGCTCCGGGCCCAGACGGCATTAATAACTGGTGGTGGAAGAAATTTCCTTCCACCCACCGCCGCCTGGCTCGTGTTTTCAACACGTGGTTTAACGAAGGGCAGCAAATCCCGGACTGGTTTGTCGAGGGACGTACCGTGCTAATCCCCAGAAAGGGAGATCTGTCCGATCCAAGGGATTATAGGCCAATCACCTGTCTGAACTCCTCCTACAAGATATTTACACGTATCCTGTATGTACGGACACTACGGCAGGTCGATCCGGTCTTCCAACAGATTTATGAGCAGCGTGGCGCCAAGAAGGGCATGGCGGGTTGCAAAGACAGCCTGCTGATAGACCGCTGTATTACACAGGACTCTGTGCAGTACAAGCGGAATCTATCGATGGCCTGGATTGACTATCGTAAGGCATTTGATACAACGTCGCATCAACTATTGTTAATAACTATTCGCCGTGTGCTAGCCACTGACGGAAACGTTGACCTCTAGGGGCCCCGAATCAGTCAGAAGTTACACCACCAACGTAAGTTGTGAAAGGGAAAAAAAATAATAATAATAATAATAATAATAACATGAGGAAAGTTGCCATAATCCCTGTAATTTTATCTGCCCTCGGAGTCATACCCAAAAACCTGAAAACATCGCTACAAAAGATTGGTATTAACCATACAGCCAGCTTAAGAATGCAGAAAGCAGTAATTCTCCACACTGCTGGTATAGTGAGATCATTCCTTGGGAGTGAATAATCAATGTTGTGATCCTAGTACTACGTACTCGATCACAATAAACAAACCAGGAACACCTGTGAATTAAAAAAAAATAATAATAATAATAATAATAATAATAATAATAATAATAAGGGTACGGAAAGCGGACCGGCAGCCTCCACGCGGTGTACCTGGATAGGCAGAGGTAACTCTGCCTGACAGATGTCGGACGTGGGTCTCAGGGCTAACCACTCTGTGACCCATATCTCTGGTTCCAACGGGCAGAGAAAGAGCTCCTCACAACCGACCCCATACGGATGGGGGTCAGAGACAAGTTGGAGGGGCCGTACCGGATGGTCTCAATGGTAACAACCCACGCAATGGACATGGACGCTTTAAGTGGACGAGGGCACTTCGGGATGACATGCTGACCTGCTACGAGAGCAGCGAACCTGCGCGCAGGGGATACATGGCGCGATTGCATGAAATCTGGTGTGATCTGCACCCAGAGCATCGCGCCTTCTCTGAGCAACAGCTCAGAGATCAAGTATCCTTCCTGCGCAGATCAGGCAACGTAAGGGCGCCTCGTCAGCAGGGACATGTGCCAGCCGCACTCCCACCGCGGCAAATCGCAGCTGACGAGGAACATCCCATAGAGTACACTGATGTTGACTTAAGGACGAGGGTTAGCCTTAACAGCAGGGCTACCCTAAAGCCACAAGACCTGGCACGGATGGACGCTGTTATCGATGAGGAACTACCAGAAGACGCCGACATTTGGCAGATCAACACTGCCGTGTACAACGCTGCTAGCCAACTGGTCCCCCGCGAAAGGGCACCCAGAGCCCCAAGCGGTATCGAGAAGGCTAAGCGGCGTGTACAAAAGATCGAAGGCAAAATACAGTTGGCCAGACAACACGCTTTACGAATCCAAAGTGTAGTGGAATGCGTAACAGCTGGCAAGGCATTCAAGCCTAAAGTCCGGCAAACAGCAGCCGGCCTAAGACGCCAGCACCACACACTAAATCTAACAGTGATGCTTACTATTAAGCAACACTGTTTAGATCGGATTCGAGCGCTCATGGCTATCAAGAAAGCGCTAATAAGGCGGGTAAGGAGTATGGAGCAAAATACACTGTTCCGTACGAATCCTTCCCGCCTATTTCAAGAGCCACAGCGTGTTGTCGACAATCCGCCTGCTGTAGCCGATGTCGAACGCTTCTGGAAGGGAATCTACGAAACGACACGTCCGTTCGATAGCAACACTCCAGCAATAGCACACTTCGAGGCTCTTTGCCACAGAATCTTAGAAGAGCCAGAAGAGGTGTGCCCGGCAATCAGTTCAGAGGAAGTTCAACAAGCTCTTGTTGGAGCCAAGAACTTTACTGCTCTGGGCCCAGACGGAATAAACAACTGGTGGTGGAAAAAATTTCCTTCTACCCACCGTTGTCTGGCCCGAGTTTTCAACACGTGGTTGAACGAGGGGCAGCAGATTCCTGACTGGTTTGTCGAGGGACGTACCGTGCTAATCCCCAAAAAGGGAGATCTGTCCGACCCAAGGAATTATAGGCCGATTACTTGTCTGAACTCCTGCTACAAGATATTTACACGTATCTTGTATGCTAGGACATTACGGCAGATTGATCCGGTCTTCCAACAGATTTACGAGCAGCGTGGTGCCAAGAAGGGCATGGCGGGCTGTAAAGACAGCCTGCTGATAGACCGCTGTATTACGCAGGATTCTGTGCAGTACAAGCGGAATCTATCGATGGCCTGGATTGACTATCGTAAGGCATTTGACACAACATCGCACGAACTATTGTTGCATTTGCTCAAGTGTCTAGCGGTAGCAGAACCACTAGTGAGATGCATAGAACAACTGCTGCCTCTCTGGAAAACTCGCTTCACCATAACATCCGGTGCACAGCGGGTTACAAGAGAGCAGGTGGCATTCCGAAAAGGAGTTTTCCAAGGAGACTCTCTGAGTCCCCTCCTCTTTTGCATCTCACTGCTGCCGTTATCTGTTGAGCTCCGCCAAACTCGCGGGTATCACTGTGGACCACCCAGCAACCGGAGGCATAAGGTCACTCATCTATTCTACATGGATGACCTTAAACTGTATGCCCCCGGAGAGCATGAACTCCAAAATGCTCTAAGGGTGGTCGAGCAGTACACGCGGGCCATTGGTATGGAGTTCGGGTTGGACAAGTGCGCGGTCGTTCAACTCAAGAGAGGACGATGCGGAGACTTTGCTGAAGACGCGCAACTCGCAGACGGAAGCATCCTGAGACATCTGGATGCCGGAGAGACCTACACATACCTGGGTGTGAAGCAACATCACATCCAGGATGTGCAACAAGTGAAAGAATCTCTCCTCGGCAAGTACAGAGGCCTACTCCGAAAGATTTGGTCATCCGAACTTTCGGGGAAAAACAAGGTATCTGTCACTAATATGCTTGCCGTTCCTGTTCTGCTCTACTCCTTTGGAGTAGTCAAATGGACTGTAGATGAGCTGCGCCAGTTGGACAGAGGTACCCACAAGATGATGAATATCCATAGGAGCATTCATCCTAGATCGTCCGTCCCTCGTGTGTACCTCCCACGAAATCGGGGGGGCAGAGGGCTCTTGGGGTTGGAGTGTATGCATGGCAGAGTGGCACTGAGTATGGCATGTAATGTCGTTAGGAGCTCAGACCCGCTCCTGCAATTAGTGAGAGATCACGAAAACGCAGGGGTGGGTGCAGGATTGTTTAAGGCAGCAAAAAGAGCCGCAGATGAACTTGGTCTCTTATTCGACGATAGGCGAGGTGGCTGATCCAGAGTAAGTCACTGAACTACAGCCAACTCGTCTGAAGACCCAAATAAAAGCTGCCGAGCTGGAACTTCTGTTTAGGCAGCACGTCGATAAACCCATGCATGGTGTATACTATACGAATGTAGAAACACTGGGTTTATCGACCAGGCTGACATTTGCCTTTTTAAGGTCAGCCGGGCTAAAGTCGGAGACCGAGGGATTCATCTTGGCCTGCCAAGATAGTGTAATTAACACGTTGGTCTACCGAAGCCGCGTAATGGGTGTAGAGGTACCTGATATAAACTGTAGGACCTGCCATCAGGCGCCGGAGTCGCTCATGTATTTACTTTCTGCATGTCCGATATATGCGATTTCGGCCAACGTCCAACGCCACAACGCGGCGTTACGGGTGCTGTACTATCATCTACGGCACTCGTACGGGATAGACCAAACACCAGTGCTGCCTTACGTCTCCGGAGATATTGAGTCCGTTGTCGAAAAAGATAGGTGCCGAATTTATTGGAACTACTCGTTTTCGACAGTCAGGCTAATTCAGGCCAACAGGCCTGACATAGTCCTCCTCGACCATCAAAACAAGGTGATGTTTGTGATCGAGTTCTCGGCACCTGTTGAGCCAAACATCGCTTTGAAAGAGGAGGAAAAACGGACCAAATGCCGTGATCTCCGGTACGAGCTCCAAGTGCTATACCCAGGCTACTCAGTCAAGATGGTAGTCCTAATAATCGGTGTACTCGGTGGTATGAAGCCTACGCTACTCTCGGAACTTTAGACCATACCTGTCTGCCAGAAATCAGCAGAATGGCTGGCAGGCCAAATGCAGAAGGCGGGTATCCTGGGGTCCCTCCGCCTACTTAGGGCACACGATTCTGGTATTTATAGTCATTAACCCCACAGGTCGTGGGGAGTGGCTGTAATTATGGCCGTCGCGGCTACTGTGTGGTATCGGTCGGAAAACACGGAAGCCCTGTCCGACAACGGATTAAGCGAAAAAAAAAAATCGATAAAATAATAATAATAATCATACCTTTAATGCCCAATAGGTAACCCAATAACTGAACAATTCCTTTGAATTTTTCACAAAAATTGTTCGAAATGACCTCCATCTCCACGTATACACATTTCGGCATGTCGAACTAAGGACATGCGCACTCCGTTCAATACATTTGGTAAATTAGGATAATTTTTTATGGTTTCTATGAACATTAAAATACGTTGTTGCAATTGTTCTAAAGTGTCAATTGGATCACGGTAAACCAGAGATTTAAAATGCCCCCAAAAATAAAAGTCCATCGGATTTAAGTCGGGCGATCTAGCAGGCCATGGTACTGGTCCGCGGGTAATTCTATAGGTCTAATTATTGCATTGCCGCAAGTTCCTGCCTACAAATTAACCCTGAACTGTCGTTGAAAATGCGCCCTTCTTATTACACGTGGATTTTCGTCTGCCCAATAGTGCATATTTTTAAAATTAAACATTCCATTTCTGGTAAAACACGACTCGTCGGAGAAACACAGAACGTTTAAAAAATCCTCATTTGCCGCGTGTTTTCTTGAAATCCACCTACAAAATTGCATTCGCTCTGCAAAATCTTGAGGTTCTAATGCTTGGACACGTTGATAGTGATAGGGATGTAAGTTCATATCTCTCAATGTCCTCCATACCACAAAATGGGATACTTCCACACGGTTCGCGATATCGCAGGTGCTTAAAGTTGGATCCTCCAAAATTTGAACCTCTGCGTCAATTACCCTTTCTTCACGTTGTGGACCTCGTTCTCCTCCATGTCCATCGAGACGACCTGTTTCTCGAAGACGCTGGTCAATACTAACAAATGTACGAGCACAAGGATGACGTCGATTGCGGAACCTTAAACGATAAAGCTCTTCCGCACCAGCTGCATTTGCAACACTTTATCCATACACCAAGTGCATATCCGCGAGCTCTGGAGAAGTGTAATCTCCCATAATGTCCAAAATCTGCGTTTTAAAACACCACACTAAACTGTGATTTAACGTTATCAATAAAGAAAACAAAAAGAAAAACTTGGTCCAAAATCCAAAAAATAACACAAAAAGCACGAACGAGAAGTAGTGTCTTATGTAACCAAGTACTAACGACTTGAACGATAAGTCAGTAAAATAAATCTTATCATAAGTGGAACAAAGCCAAGGAACGGCTAGGTCGCGCGCCGTATGTGCATTATTTACCAAGTAAGGACACAAACTGAAATTATTACTTGAGAATATTACAAGGGAGAGTATAGCACTCCCAATAAGATAATTTGGCCGGGAAGAACAAAAAACATGGCGGTGTCCTCTGTCGGTCGCTTTTAACTGCTTCGTCGGCATGCTTTTTGATGATCTTTTAGACGCACCATACTTATTTGCAGGAGTATGCCAGCAGTTCTCAAACTATATTATTAATTATTTTGTCAATTTTCGTTTATTTTTTTTCTCCAAAACTATGAGCTTTAGACCCCATGTTATATAAGGTTTTTTTGTTTGTCTTTTCGTTCCCTACCACCAGTTTTTTTAATGACATGAAACTAATCACACCCTGTATAATACCCAAAACATAAACGTGACTTAGAGATAACGTCATAACAACGTTCAGCCTACGACGTTTCTGTGACGATCTAAAATGTGACGTAGCCTTGACGTCATTTTTAAATTCAGTCTATGACGTCAGATAATGTCTCAAAAATGACGTCATAACAACGTTCTGTCTACGACGTCTCCACGACGTTCTGAAATGTGATGTAACTTTGGCGTCATTTATTTGGCAAATGACGTCGTAGACCAATATTGGCCTTAAACTGACGTCTGACGTCAGTGTGCTAGCTGGGCCTATTCCATCACCCGCACCGTCCCCAGACATAACAATTCTTGATTTCCACGCCTGCGGACAGGCTAAGGAACTTGTGTACTCTCAAGAAATTTATAACCAAAACTAGTTAAGTGAAAGAATTAACTCCGCTTTCGCAACGGTGAGAAAAGAGATGCGGCTCCGTACAACAACGGTAGAAATCTGAAGAAGATGTATGCGCATGCATAAGAAATAGGGGAACGCCATTTGAGCAAAATTTATGAATTAAAAATGTACAAAAAATGTTTCGTTTGTTTTTACTTTATTTTCCCCTAATGTAACTCAGACAGATATCCTTTTAAACAAATTACCACCAATTTTCTCATGTTATTTAAAAAGTTTTTATTGCATGTGTCATACGGTTAAAATAGCATTAAAGGGAGAAGTTTTTGAACGCATTTGAATATCTTGATAGCTTTTTGCTTTTTGCAAATGCAAGGGAAACTTTATGACCTTTTCCACCAATTCGGGGGACTCTATTAGCTCATAATAATTTTTTTCTTTAATTATTAGCGTCCCATATGATTTTGTTAGAACACAGATACATTGCAGATTATAATAAAAATTATTTTGAACTGTTACAAAAAAAAAGAATTTTTATACATACTAAAAGGCTGATTTGACGGAAATTTTCAAAAAAGAAAATAAATAAAAATAATATATCAAAAACGGTGATACTTTGGATGCAGGTCATTAGGGCTAACAAACTTCTAAATGGCCCCACCTATCCACCATTCCCGCTTAGCACACTTTCTGCCGAACACCCTGTATAATAAGAATACTCATTGGGCCTTTATTTTATGATATAATTTTATTCATTCATTCATTCCATTATGTTTAAATCTATTAAAATATTGAATTTAATTTTAAGTTGTCTACTATATATTCATCAGTAATATATTGTGGCAGTAGTATTAATAACTTTGGTTCATATTTAGTCAGATCGTAAATTGTTATGCTAATTTCTAAATTTACCATGTTCGTCCTTAAACCTAAATTAAGTTATTATTTGTTGCCCAAAACCTAATAATCCAATTGCTATTATAGCATAAATTATTCCTAAAGTTCCAAATGCTTCTTTTTTTCCTCTCTCTTGTCTAATAATATGAGAAATTATTCCAAATCCTGGTAAAATTAAAATATAAACTTCTGGGTGGCCAAAAAATCAAAATAAATGTTGGTATAAAATTGGGTCTCCTCCTCCAGCAGGGTCAAAGAAGGAGGTGTTAAGATTTCGATCAGTTAATAATATAGTAATAGCTCTTTGGTGGTATAGTAACTTTTTAATATTATAAATTCTGCTTACTGCGTGACCCGAGAGAACTAAACATTTCTACATGTAATCAGAAAATTTCGCCTATTACTGCCACATCCTCGTAATGGAATGGTAGTATAGTAATCGTAAAAAAAAATCAAAAATATTTTCTTTTCCTAAATAGATTTAAAATGTCATGAAACGTCAATATTTTAAATTGGACAGAAAAATAATATTTCTGTCTGTCTTTTTTCGTGCTCACTTTTTCTCTGGAACGATTTAAGATATTGACTTGAAATTTGGTACACAATGTTTAATGACGAGATTTGGAACTAGATTATATTTTAAGCGTATTCCGGAGAAGGGTTGAGGGGTAAATAGGAGAATATTGTGGTGAAGTTTGACACTTGTTAATACGACAGCTGGAAGTGAACTGCTTTATTGTTTCTACTGTGTTCTCATTGCATTTATGTGCCATATGTAGGCAACCCACATTACATTTCTCCCTTTGTAGGTTCAATTTCTTACATTTTTTAATTTACAAATAACACTTAACATTTATGACATGCTACGATAATACAAATATGTGTATATAACATTAAACATTTCGTTGACGTACGACTCTTACTATACACATTCCTTTCATCTCCTTTTCCCATACTTTTCTAATGCCTGATTATTCTGTATAATCTCTTAGGTAGTGTGGCTTTTTAATTATTCTGCCTGATTTGGTAGTAGTTGGTTCTCAAAAAAAAATTAAATTTGTATTTTGTACGTTACAACCTTTCGATTCTACACTTTGAAAGCTATCATTCGAACTGTTACAAAGATCTGTATCCGTTACAGTTTTATCATTAGGGTTTTCAATAACTTGATCACTATCTAAGTTTTCATTTATATATATTTATAAAGTTTGCACTGTTATCCCTAAAACTACTATTTACATTGATATATACATAATCAGAGTACTCTAAAGTGTCATTTTTTCTCACGTCGGTTTTTTATAACGAGAAGATGCCTCACAATTGCTCTGTTGCTTGATTAACTTTAAAAATCTGCTATTTTTTATAAGCGTTGAGCCATCTTCCGTTTTTACTTTATAGGATCTCATACCTACTTTTTCTAAAATTGTACTTGGTTTCCAGCTACTACCAAAGTTATTGAATTAATTGCATTGCATTATTTTCAAAATCGTCAACATTTTTACATATTTTCTGTCATAATCAAATTTCTGCCTCTATTGAGCATCGTCAAGAAACTTATCATGTTTTTGTTTATCAAAGAGTCTGGGTTGTAAATGTGAATTTAGTTTTGGCAACAATTCTCGTAAATTTGTGTTATATAAAATGTTTGCTGGCGAATTTTCACCATTACGGGGTGTATTTCTAAAAGCCAATAATGCTAAATAAGAATCAGAGTTGTCTGTTTTGCATTTATTTAATATTGTTTTTACAGTCTGAATCTGTCTTTCTACTGTTCCATTAGCTTCTGCATATCTTGGAGAAGAGATATTTGATGGTGAAACTCCCACTGTTTTGCAAATAACTTAAATAAGCGACTAGAAAACTCTGGACTTCTATCAATTATTAATATTCGAGGAATGCCTTGTCGAGAGAATATGGACTTCAAATTTATAATGATATTTTCACTAGTAAGATCCATATTTAAATTATTGATTTCCACAGCTTTAGAGTAATAATTAGTAACCAATAAATAGGATTCGGCATCAAATGAAAAATATCTGCAGCGACTTTATACTAAGGCAGTTTTACAATTTCGTGTGGAATCATGGGTTCCGAACAATTTCTCTTTTGGAATTATTGACAAATTTCACAAGACAAAACCATATCCTGCACATTGTTCATGAAAGGTCAGTAAAATGAGAGATTTGCTCTTTCAATGCATTTTTGTATACCTAGGTGACCTACATGCGTTTTTTGTAGAATTTCTTTACGCAGAGCTTTCGGTACAGTTAACTTTTGACACTTATACTCAAGATCATCTGCCACAGTAATATTACGCCTAAATTGAAAGTAAAATTGTATATTTTCTGGAACGTCTTTAAATTTTTTGGGCCATCCCGATATTACGTAGGTACTTTTTTAGATTTTTTATTTCTGCATCTTAGTTAATTTTTTAAGTTCATCTCGTTTTTCATTACTTACATTCACATACAAGGAAATTAAATAAACTTGCAGTTCTAAGTCTACGTTTTCATCAAATATTCATCAATTATTCCTCTCATATACCCTAGATAACGTGTGGGCATACTTTCTAAGCTGTATTAGCAATCTCTGTAATCTCGGTGAGCATAAATTTATAGTCTTTTTTATCATGGAAATTAGTGGTTTGTGGTTCGTTTCTACTGTGAATTTTTTGCTTAGAACGTACTGATAAAATTTTTCACATCCGACCCAAATACTTAATAATTCTTTCTCGATCTGTGCATATCGGATTTGAGCCTCTGTTAACGCTCATCAGACGTGCACGCATGGCACGTTATTTTGTAAAAGAGTGACGCATGTTCCATTTCTTGAAGCATGCACTGATATTGTCACTGGTTCGTTAACGTTAAAAATTTCAGGTTTTGTATATCAATTTTTTTTTTAATTTATAAATATGTCATCATGAATTTTATCCCAAATAAATTCTACATTTCTTTTAACAATAGTCTAAGAGGAGTTGTTTTTGTTTTGTCTGACAGGTTATCTACAAATTTGCTAACATATGTTACAAGTCCTAAAAACCTTTGACAGCTTTGACATTGTTAGGTCTAGGCATGTTCTCATGGCATCAACTTTTGAATCATCTGGCTTTAATCCCTCTTTTGATATTTTGTGATCCATATATACGACTTCTTTACAACAGAATTTGCACTTACTCTTATTGAATCTTATATTATGCAGCTCTACTTTTTTAAATACCTTTTCTAATCTAGCATCATGTTCACTTTGGATTTTTCCGTGCACAATAATATCGTCTATGTAAATACTACATCCGTATACGTCACCAAATATCTCCGTCATACGTTTCCGAAATAATTCCAATCCACTGCTGTGACGTTTTATTCACCCGTCACACCTTGGCACTCGAGCTTTAGCGGTTAGTAAACGGTAAGCTCGGGCGCCAGTTCCTTTTGTGGTGGAACAACCAATTACCCTCCAAGTCGGTTCAGTAGGGCTTGAGTAGCTACAGTGAAGAAACGGTATGTCCATAGGGTCTAGGGGTATTTAGACTTCACACACACTACAGTAAAAAGCACAAATTCAGATTATAAAAGAACATTTATTTCTTATCACCTACTATTTACAATGCTACCTCTTAGTATACTACCTAACGCTACACTAAACAGTCACTCAGGAGTTGGGACCTAAGCTAAGCTAACAGGTGCTAGACGGTAATGAGCGGTTTAAAAGAAAGACGCGGTTAATAAAACGATGAAGCGATGAGCGAGGGGGGGGCGGTAATGGGGTACGGTCGGTTGGTACGGTCGGTATGGATACCAAGCGGGAGGAAGCAATTATCACAACTCATGCAAGGCAAAGCTAAAATAAAATTATGGATACAACTTGGCTAATGCGCAGTGCTTTTAAATACTGGTAAACATATAATACAGCGGAGAGATAACTTATCGGAGTGCGGGCCCAGCTTTCGACTTGGGGTTAAGCGTCCAAGGGCTTACGCAACGGGCGATTGGAATTACAGAAGCACTCTGAGCGTCCAGGGGTAGACGTGACGACAGGCAGAGAATACACCTGAACCTCACGGTACCAGTCTTTCGGCCCAAAATCCCCCCGTAACCGTCGCAATAGTTCGGAAAATACCCTAAAATAATATTCGGGTGCGGGCCCAGCTTTCGACTTAGCCTTTGTAGGGTTAAGCGTCCAAGGGCTTACGCAACGGGCGATTGAAATTACAGAAGCACTCTGAGCGTCCAGGGGTAGACGTGACGACAGGCAGAGAACACACCTGAACCTCACGGTACCGGTCTTTCGGCCCAAAATCCCCCCATAATAGTCGCAACTATACAATTTCCCTCCCTGGGTTCGATTCTCGTGTCCAGTCAATTGTTTTGCCTTTTTGGTGCTCAAATTGAATGTCACAGAGACTTGTACTCCCTGTATATCAGATGATATTCCAGGCGTCCAGAGGCAGTCGTGACGACAGGCAGAGAACACACCTGAAACTCACCAGTCTTCGGCCGGAATATCCCCTCAATACTGGAGGTCCCCCAGGGCAGAGTAAAACACAGCTGAAAAATAAAGTATGATTAGTCAAGTTCAAAACCTAACACCAGCCAAGTTATTTTACCACTATCTAACTTACTCACTTCCTCTCTATTAGCACCCTCGGAACGGTATCTACTGGTGACTACTTTCTACGGCGGATCTTCGGAGCAGACTGCTGATTCTTGTTCACTGCAATGGTAATAATACAAAATAACCAGAGTGGGGACTATGCGTGTTTAGAGTGCGCCTCGGAATTGGACTTAGAAAATATAAACCATCTTACCTCCCACACGGTTACTTACGGATTTCTTAGAGCGGAGCTGTACTGGGCACATCTAACGGCTTCGGCTGTCGGTCAGAAACTGATGTTCAACTGTCGCTGGTTTAGAAAGGAAAGCTAGCGCGCTCCACGTCAATAATGGTTTGGTGGGGGTCTAGCCTGCGTGTCGGTACGTTCGCCGTATTCCTAATTTTTACAATTCTAATACAATATGATGGAAATATTTATTATGCACCATATTAAAACAAAACGGTGTTTTACACTTTATATCTACAATGTACAGCATATAGTCCAGTCAATGAACTGGTTGTAGAGGACATGGTCGGGGACAGAATTTTTGACTTCAGGGCTGTGTTTGGAATACCTAGGAGGTAAACATACTAAAAGTCCCCGAATCTACGAGGTGAGCGGAGTGCAGGGGGGGCCATTGAAGGTCACTTTTTTTGGATTTTCGCTTATATCTCGAAAACAGTGCATTATAGCTAAAATATTAATCTATTCAAAATTAAATCTGACAAAATTTCCTACAAGATTGTTGTTATTCATTATTCTTCTATTCCTAATAGCTTTCGAGATATCCGCTGGCGAAAATCACCAATTTTCGAAATACGCTTTTTTGCCTCACGCTTCTTGACAAACTTTGCCTTCTAGCGCCTCAGCCTTTAGTTTCACGGTTATATCTTCACAGTAGAGCATTAGTTCTAGAGCGTTCAATTTTTTTTAAAGTGAGTTGTTATTAATACTCCTCCATTAGCTTGACCTCTAACATTCTAAGCAAATCTTACAACTCCCTTTTCACACACTTCCAGATGTAGGATTGACTTGAAATTTTGGACGTGTATATGGTTCAGGTAACAGTACAATTTGGCAACTTTTATAAAAAATCCAAGATGGCGTTTCGAAGATGGAAGGTAGTTTATTGTCATTTAATATCCGATTCTACTGAAAATTGGTATCCGGGGTTTCTTGAGATCGCAGATTACAGACATCTGATCAATACACAAAAATTCAAAATGGCGGCGTCAATATGGCGGATAGGTTTTATCATTTATCGTCTGATTAGACTGAAAATCGATATCTGAACATTATTGAGGTTGCAGAGTACAATTATCTCATCTAAATTTAATAATTCAAAATGGTGGCGTCAAAATGGAGGATGAGTTTTGTAATTTACAGTTTGATTCGTCGGTATCTGCGAATTTTCAAGGTCGCTGATTACAAATATGTAGTCGAAATTTAAAAATTCAAAATGGCGGCTTTAGAATGACGAATAGGTTTTGTCATTTATAGAGACAGAATTATATAGAATAGATACACTATTCCAATTGGAACAGAACTAAAAAGAAGATAATAAACAAATAATTTTAAAAAAATCAAAAACACGTTTTTAAACAGAAACTGTTAAAAAATGCACCAAAAAGAAGAAACTAATGCCAATAATAATAATAATTATGTTAATAAACGTAAAGGCGTGGGGAGCTCAAAGCATCCGGATGAACAGAGAATTTTAGCCAACAGGCGTCCTACGTATTGCATTTATTAACATAGTTATTTTTATTATGAACATTATTTTCTTCCTTTTATGGCATTTTTTAACAGTTTCAGGGGTTTAAATATGTGTTTTTGAAATTATTAATTTATTTTTTTCCTTCTTCAATTAGGTGTTTCCACTATGTGCAAATTTGCTTTTTTGATATTATTAAAATGAAGTACTTGTTATACTAAAGCACTTATCGATATTTAAAAAGCCGTCCATCAAATTAAAATTTCAACAAATAAATAACATAAAGTTTTAGCAATTGAACGTGTACGCAAAACACGCGGTGACGTCATCGGTTATATTAGTTGCTTAAATCGCGTTTAAAAATTGCTAAACACATTTTATTCACGTTATTTGCGTTTTACGTGTGATTAAATAAGTAACGCCTACCTAATACGGAATTTGTAAAAGCTACTTTAGGAAACTCATCTGCAAAATTACATGTTTGTGACTGAAAATGACACTGACAGTATAACTGATGGCGTCATGAGTGCGTAGTGAATTGATGTAGTGTTTTTGGCGAAAAAATTTCAATACAAAATGGCTTATTTTAACGTATTACTCGACTGTTTCTCAAAATTCAACTGTTTTTAACTATAGTGAAGCATTATCTTCACAATGAAAGTGAATTTAAAATTTGTGGAAACACCTAATTCTTTGGGACTTCCTGCCACATGTATGTTTTCTTTTTAAGCGGTGCTCGGGAAATCTACAAAATATCACAATTAACCAGTATGTTACTGGTAAATAACCTCTACGTCTGTGACTTTTACGTCAAAGGATCAGTTAAAGGTTGCTTTTTTAAATAAACAACACAAATAAGTATAAAAACTTGAAATTAAATATTTCGCCGACGTTTCGGAAATCTATTCTGTTTCCTTTTTCAAGGCTTTTTTTGAAGAATCTTTTTTGCTGTGTATGATAAATACACAGCTCTAAGAATGTTTGTTATATTCAATATCCATAGACACTTACTATTTACCCAGAAATGTTGATATAGTTAACAGTTTTTTTAGTTTTTATACAATGTTAAGTGTGTGAAGTTCTTTTAACATTGGCAACCAAGTTGTACAGACATCCACGGAACAATTCGACAATTTAATGCTCTACAACTAATGCTCTACTGTGAGGACATTGATGTAAAACTAAAGGCTGAGGCGCTAGTAGGTAAAGTTGGTCGAGAAGCGTGAGGCAAAAAACTTTAATTTTGAATAGAATAACCTGTTCACGACGATGCACTGTTTTCGTTATCCTGAAGCCGCCATTTTGAATTTTTGAATTTCGACTAACTATTTATAATCTACGACCTTGAAAATCTGCAGATATCGATTTTCATGCGAATCAAACTATAAATTACAATACTTAACCGCCATATTGACTCCGCCATTTTGAATTATTAATTTCAGAAAATATAATTGTCCTCTGCAACCTCGATAATGCTCAGATATTGATGTTTAATGGAATCAGATGATAAATGACAAAACCCATCCGCCATGTTGACGCCGCCATTTTGAATTTTTGAGTTTTGATCAGATGTCTGTAATCTGCGATCTCTAAAAACCCCGGATACCAATTTTCAGTAGAATCGAATATCGAGTTATCATAGACTTTTCAGTGAATCACTAATTTTTGTTTATTAACACAAACTTTTATTGTTTCTATTTTTTTACGTTTATTGTTTCTTTCATTCACATTTTAGCATTGCATTATATTCATTTTGCATTATTATTACTTTTATATTGTATTCAGTAATCATTTTATTCAAAAGTTGTTGTATAACAATCAACTTTTTTATTAAGGGGGAAGTTGTTATATTAAAAATTAACACTACGTAACCGAGTTACAAAGTACATTTCTTAGTGGTATCAGATTACATAAACTGATAACGACTTCCTCTGCTTATGCTTAGCTCACGTATCAAGTTACATAAATTATTAATATTTCTATTCTCATAGTTAATGCCAAATTGCACATTTGCCTTTGTTTGTTCTACGTCTAGCTGGCAATGCTTTTGTTATGTTATAAATATAACCAGCAGACGCTTTTACATTCAGTTCTTATACTCAACTCATTACAAAATGTAGTATTATACTCACATTCACATTAAACTTTTAAACTTACAATTGTACAATTTATTCAGAGTCATCGATGACTCCAAATTAATCAAATAAATATTTTTTAAAAAACTCAATTTCAAAGTATCAAATATAACATGTATGTATGTATGTATGTATGTATGTATGTATGTATGTATGTATGTATGTGTCTCCTCCAAGGAGCTGTGAGACCTTGACGCTGGTGGAGGGGCTTAATCCGTCACGGTCTCGGGCGACATGTCGACGGGAGCCCTGCTCTCGTAGGGTAGCAGGTCGTAGGGTCTCGTAGGTCTCGTTGGGTCCCGCGGGGCTCCCCGCCGGTCTGACCTCGGCACTGTGACGGAAACTAAGGACAGCTCAACCCTCAGGATCCACACCGCAAGGTGTGGCTACGGGAACTGGCGCACCCGAGGGTACCCAAGCCACGAGGGAGCCGTGCCACTCTCTCGCTAAACACCGCAATCCCAGCCCACGCTTCAACGACTCTTGCGGAAAAGAAAAAAATGGCACCGCAGGGGAATGTCGCGTGGTAACTGAGACCGGGGAGCTTGCCTTAATCGGCCGGCCCGCGAGGAGGCAACCTCTATAAACAACCGACAGCGAAGTAGTAAAAACCTGTGGGGCACCTGGCGCACCTCACAGTATAAATGCTTTGCTCTCGGAATGGGCGTCACCCGGGAGTCGACCTTTAGTTCGACCCAAATCGTGGGAATTATATGGATCCAAATAACGAAATTAAACCGGACGGGAACACCACGACGGACACTGGCAAGGACAAGGATTATCCTATGGATTATCTTAGCATGGATGAGAGCGCTGCCTTCGCAAGAAGGAGCTCTCTACAACGAAGCCCTACGAGGAGCAGGAGCTCCTCAACTAGTACTGCACCGAGTGCAGACAGACCCAAAGAGAAGGATGCCAGCGGAGGCAATGCCCCAGCTGACACCAGCTTCTCGGTTATAGCTACGTGTGGTTAGCGTTAACCACAGATTTAATAGAATAAAATTAAATATCTTGAATTATCATATATTGCAAATGTATAATACAATAATATAATATTGTTTCAAGTTAAAACAAACAGCAAATTAGATCTTATTAATTTTTTTTGTCAGAATATTATTCTTGAAGTATTTCTTATTTTCTTTCTTGGTTACAGCTTTTCATTTCTTTTTGGGGAGCTCTATATAAAATGTACATGTAGCTTCTATCTTAAAATGAGTACGCTACATATACCCCTCTGCCAAAAGAAAAATTACCGCAAGCAATCAATAACAAAATGAACACGTTTAGGTAAAGAAGTAAAAGTTTGATCCACCTCATCAGTCAACAAATAAGCGGGTTTAACTCTGTCAAGACTAAGCGTAAATGTTCCAAATGTTGTGTATGATCCGAGCTCGCTACAAGAATATCATCAAGATACACGAAAACAAAATTCAAGTTAGAAAAAATTTCATTCATAAATCTTTGGAATGTCTGACCAGCATTTCTCAAACCAAAGGGCATTCGCATAAATTCGAATAAGCCGAAAGGGGTTGTGATTGCTGTCTTATAAATGTCACATTCGGCGACAGGTATCTGATGACAAGCACGAATCAAATCGATTTTCGAAAATACTTTACAACCAAATAAATGAGCATTAAAATCTTGTATGTGTGGTAAGGGGTACCTATCAGGAACTGTTATAGCGTTTAACTGTCGGTAGTCACCACACGGACGCCAGTCATTGGGTTCCTTTTTTGCAACCATATGTAGTGGAGTAGCGACAGATGAAGAAGATGCTCTACAAATCCCTAATTCTACCATATGGGCGAATTCCTCCTTAGCAATATCAAATTTCACTGCATCCAATCTACGTGGACGGTTAAAAGGTAAATGACCCTCAGTCACAATAAAATGTTGAACAGTATGTTTTACAGGTAAAAAATAATCTGGTGTTCCCACCAATTGCGGAAAATCATGCAATAATGCCGTATATTGGTCTTCAAAAGAAAATAACCTTGTGGAAATGACAGAACTAGTTTCGGCGTAACAATTCACTGACAAACTTGTCTTGTTATCGATCAAAATACTGTTCTTCAAGTCCACAATTAAACCAAAATGTGCCAAAAAATCTGCACCAATAATCGGGATCTGTATGTCAGCTATATTAAAAATGAAAGTAAACACACGACGTAATCCCAAATTAACTTTCAAAAGTTTCTTACCGTAGGTGTAAACAATTCCACCGTTAGCCGTGGTAAGAACTAAATCCTTGTTTACCTTTAAATCTGTAAAAGCATTTCTCGGTATAACCGACAAATCTGCTCCGGTATCAATCAAAAAGCGAAAATTATTTGACACATCAAAAATAAAAAGGCGACGTCTGCTGTCAAGCTCTCTAGTGTCAGCAGACATGACAATAGAACTGTCTAGTTTTTTTGAATTATTCGATTTATTTGATTTATTATCAAATAATGGAACGTTATAAAAAGTACACCAAGGACCGCCGCACATATATGCTCGGTCTTTATATACTTGATGATAATAGCAAGTTGTGTTGCATGAAGGATCAAAATTATTTCGATTATTAGAAAATCGTGAATGTGAACGACGTCGGTTATGACAATTAGTACAACATGTCTCATTTAGAGACGTGGAAGAACGAATCGTATCATTCGAAGATTGTAAAGTAGACAATTGTGATTCAAGTGATTGTTGTCTTTGTAAAACTTGATTTAAAGTCAATTGGAAACTTGTAGAAAAGTTATTAAAAGTAGTTAAAAGGTCTGATAATGTTGTGGGCGGAAACGTGTCAGGGATTGAAACAGGCAAAGCGGAAAAGTTAGATTGAACTGGAGTCTGACAAGATTCCCAAACTTTATCAGCTATGTCGAGAACTACTTGCAAATCTGACTTTCCCGAAGCAGTCAAGGCAATATAAACTGTTTTCGGTAAACGTCGCTTCCACAAATTCATTAGCAAATCCTGACTCACCATGTGCGAACCGCCAACAACACCTAACATAGAACGATAAAAATCTGAAGGCTTCCTGGTTCCAATTTCTGAACCGGTTAATAAATCTTCAAGCCTTTTCTCTTCACTGGAGGAAAGGCGTGAAATTACAATAGTTTTCAAATTACCATACAAATCTCGTTCTGGAGGATTAATGATAACATCGTAAATATTATTGATTATCTCCAAGGGTAAATGGGCAACAATTAGGTCGTATTTTTTACGATCAGAGGTTATTCTCGAAACATTAAATTGTGCCTCAACTTGCATGAACCATATCAATGGATTTGACATCCAAAAAGGGGGTAATTTGACAGACGTTACACATTGTTGATTAACAGGCAGGGATTCGATTAACTCGACAGTTGTCTGAGGTGGATCAACCATTATTAATATCACAAATCGACAGACGTAGGAAAAAAAATAAAAAATATTGATTGCTTAGCAAATCTTTAAGTAATGGTGAGTAATATATGCAACGTACTCACTTGGCCTCGCAAATAACACTTAGCATCAATGCTAATAAAAACAACTCTCAGACTGCCAATTCGGAGGGATCCAAAACCATAAATTCAGCTATAAATTTCAGACGAGACTTCCTCTGCGCCGGGCACCAAAATGCTCCAACTGGTCAATGGTCTAGACGAAACTACGCCAATTGTATCACGTCGGGGTCACCAATTGTGGTTAGGGTTAACCACAGATTTAATAGAATAAAATTAAATATCTTGAATTATCATATATTGCAAATGTATAATACAATAATATAATATTGTTTCAAGTTAAAACAAACAGCAAATTAGATCTTATTAATTTTTTTTGTCAGAATATTATTCTTGAAGTATTTCTTATTTTCTTTCTTGGTTACAGCTTTTCATTTCTTTTCGGGGAGCTCTATATAAAATGTACATGTAGCTTCTCTCTTAAAATGAGTACGCTACACTACGCCAATACACATAACGTCAGGTGACGCAAACGTAATGCAGCAGTCTCCAAGCCACAGTAGGTTAAATCTAATAAGCCAAATGCGGAGATTTAACTCTTTGAATTCGAAAAAACGAAAGAAACTTGACACATCCATCTCAACACAGGACGAAGAGGATATAGGAAGTCCAATAGACCCGGTAGCCTTCATACTGGCGGAAGCTATAGATACGGTCACAAAGTGTAGCCAATACCTAGATGCGAAGATCGCCGACATTCCCAATACAGCAAGAGAGATCAAGGACGTCGCAGCTAGGCTGAGAAAGGGGATTGATACACTGGGTGGACCCAGAATCAAAGATTGGATAACGAGGCAACGGGAACCAACTCAACGCGAGGAGAAACTACCAGTGAAACCCCTAACTAGGGAGATTGCCACGCAAACGACACCATGGTATGGTAACAGATCTATATTGTCTTCCTTAGAAGAGATTAGCACGTACGAAGAATGGAAGGTCGCTGAAGCCAAGGAGTGGGATGAAGAGGTCTACACCAACACTGAGGAGAGGACTGGCAACCCCCTCGACACTAAAGACACCGTCGCCAAGGTAGCTCTGGTTGAACCAGAGGATCCTGAAATGTCAGCTGGCATACTAAGATCATTCAAAGACAGATTCCCTGATCTAGCCTCTATCACTGAAGATTTCGAAGTGGTGGAGCAACAGACAAAGGCGCGTTCTCAAATACAGGCTGTGAGTAGAAGGGTAATCAGAGCGGTGCTAGATGGCACGACGGAGGACACCTGGGCAAAGATCAACATGGTCAAGGCAGAGACCTGTAATGACGAGTGGGTGGTATTACATCAAATAAATGGGATGGAACCTAACAGCTTCCGAAAGCTAGTGGAAACCATTTTTCATAATTCCACCACCAAGGTGGCGATATACATGGGCAAATAGACGCAAGCCGAGGACAGGCCTAGGAAAAGGATCCGAAACACATATGCCCTCATCGTAGAGCAGGAAGGCAAACAATACAAGGACGTCCTCACCAATGTCAAGGGGTGTATTCAAGGGAATGTCGCCACCGAGTCAATCAGGGGTATGAAGAGCACTAAGCAGGGTAAATTGCTGATAACCCTCGATAAAAACAACGAAGCCTTGGATGCTATACAGAAGGCCATTAGGACCCCCAACGAGAATATCAGCCTACGTACAATCGGTATGGATGCTGATATGGAAACGCTCCACATCAGGGGTATGGACGCTAATACAGACAGAGCTGATGTAATTAAAGCACTCGAGGGTAAGGTCGGAAATCTTGACGGAAAAACATACAAACTGAGCGAACTTAGAGGAAACGCCAGGGACACGCAGGCGATAACCTTGCGTATAAACAGTGATGACGCGACAAAGTTATTGGCCGATAGAAGCATACGGATAGGGTATGTGAAATGCTCAGTAGAAAAGAGGATGGCGGTGACCAGATGCCACAAGTGCTGGGCCCACGACCACGTGGCCGCGAACTGCAAGGGCCCCGACAGGGCCAAATCCTGCTATAAATGCGGCGAAGAGGGCCATCTGGCGAAAAACTGCGCCAACGACGAACGCTGTCCCGTGTGTGACGAACAGGGTCACAAGGCTGGAGATGGTAAATGTCCGGCTTTCAGAAAGGCGCTCACGCAAGCGCTTAGACGCGACAAACCCTTTCGGAGCGCCGGAGGGGCCACGAGTGGAAGAATACGCACCGGTAGCCACACCAGTAAAGATGACCTGCTTCCTGCAGGTCAATCTAAATAGAAGCAGGGTAGCTCAAGACCTCCTCTACCATTCTAAGGAGGTCCATAAAGCTCACGTACTTCTCGTGACAGAGCCCAACAAAAGGCACGCTAATGACAACAGTGCGTGGATCAAGGACAATAATGTGGATGCAGCAATCCGAGTTTACGACCGAAGTGCCGGCGACTCTGGAGGTGCTAATGGCATCACATGGTGCATTATTGATGGCGTCGGGATTTTCTCGTGCTATAAAACCCCAAACTGCGAAATCGCGGAATTCGCTACTTTCCTGAACGAGTTGACGGAGAGCGTCAGATCCCTTAGACACACCCGTGGTGTCATCATTACGGGAGACTTTAATGCCAATAATCCGCTGTGGGGTTCTGCCACACGCGACGCGAGAGGCCAAATGTTAGCCGAGTGGCTGGCTGGCCACGATCTAACAGTGGTAAACGTTGGTAACACAGCCACGTTCACGAGGGGTGATCAGGCGAGCGTGATCGACGTCACGTTCGCTAATGCCGACCTGGCACCAAACATTAGCAGCTGGCGCGTGCTCGAGGACGAGACTCTCAGCGACCACCACCTTATTAAATTCCAACTTCTCGATGAGCCCCCGCACAACGGCCCAAGACGGGTACCTATCACCAGGGCAACCAGGCGGCGATACAAGCCCGAGAAGGAGGACGTGGTTGTTGAGAGACTTCGCCATGAACTCGGTCATCTGCGAGAACCAAACGTCGAAAACACTATCGACGCCCTAACCAGAACATGCACAGTCGCGTTGCCGGCCGCGGCTCACCCGCGTGGCAAACCAGTATACTGGTGGAACCGTGAAATCGCGCAGCTACGCACCAAGTGCCTCAGACTTAAAAGAATATGGACAAGAGCCAAGACCACGCGAATCGTCGATGCAATTACCAATAGCTACATGGTCTATCGTGAGGCAAGAAACGACCTACGTGCCAGCATCAAAGCGGCCAAACACAGATGCTGGCACGAAATCATCGAGAGCGTCGATAACGACATCTGGGGCGATGGGTACAGAATCGCCTGTAAAAGAACAGGCATTCGCGAACGTTTAATCATCAGCACGGAGCGCAAACTGGAACTAGTGGGTGAGCTCTTCCCGACACGTGCAAAACCGAACTGGGCAAGGTCCAATGGGGACCCCCCACCACCCCAAGTCACGGCTGAGGAAGTCATAAACGCGGCTGCAAAGCTTAAACCTAACAAGGCCCCGGGGCCTGACGGCATTCCCCCCGAGGTGGCTAAACTCACAGCCACCCACCACACCGCCCACCTCGAAAAAGTGTTTAATGACATCTTCACAAATGGCGAAATTCCCCGCAGGTGGAAGCAGGCCGCACTGGTGCTTGTGCCTAAACCGGGCAAGCCACTGGGTACAGCACCCAGACCCATTTGTTTAATTGATACTATGGCAAAAATGCTGGAGCGAATTATCGCCCCGAGAATCACTGCCGAGCTGGACGCGAGAGGAGGCCTCTCTAATAGCCAATTCGGCTTTAGAGAAGGGCTCTCCACTACCGACGCTATTTTGGAGGTCATGCGTGTAGCACGCACCGCAAACGCAGGCAACTGGCGGCAAAGGGAGATCTGCCTAGCTGTGGCGCTCGATGTGAAGAACGCCTTCAACACGGTCCTCTGGGAGCCAATTGTTGAGGCGTTACAATACAAAGGGGTACCCGAGTACCTGGTACAACTCGTGAAGAGTTACTTCACGGAAAGGTCTCTGATTATTGACGATCACATCCGGGATGTCTCGTGCGGCGTTCCGCAGGGGTCTGTCCTTGGGCCACTCCTGTGGAACGTTCTCTACGATGGCATCCTAGAGATGGAAAGCCCCGACATCCCTAACGACTGTCGACTCATCGCATTTGCGGACGATCTCATCATCGTCGCTATCGATAGAACTGAGGAGCGTGTCATAGCCAAGGCCGAAGCGGCCATAGGCGCGATAACTCGATGGATGGACAACCATAGTCTCGAAATAGCCCCCGAGAAATCAGAAGTCGTCGCCCTGACCGGGCGCAAGCATATAGCTAATATGCGCGTTAACATACTTAACGAGGTTGTGACCGCTAAACCCGATATGAAATATCTCGGGGTATTCATCGACCAAAAGTTGACGTGGAATCGACACGTGGACTACGCCACTGAAAAGGCTGAGAAAGCCGCTATGGCCCTGCGGAAACTCATGCCACGCATCGGGGGCCCCAAGACCTACACCAGGAAACTCCTAAACTCGGTGGCAAATTCCATTCTTCTATACGCCGCTCCGGCGTGGGTCGATGGGCTAAAGACTGCGCGTAATCGCAAGCGACTAATACGCACGCAACGCCTTATGCTAATAAGGCTGAGCTGTGCCTACCGGACAACTTCCGCCTCGGCTCTGCAAGTCATCTCGGCGGTGCCTCCCGCCGACTTGCTGGTCAAGGAGCGTGCGTTCAACCACGGCGCAGACAAGACCGAGAGGAGCACGTATAGGCACCATCTTATGGAACGCTGGCAAGAGCGCTGGGACTCTACCGAAGACGGCAGATGGACGCACCGGCTCATCCCAGATGTGTGAGCCTGGACCGCCCGTAAACACGGGGACCTGAGCTACTACCTAACACAGGCGTTAAGTGGCCACGGTAATTTCGGCAGCTACCTGCATAGATTTCGGAAGAGAGAGGTAGACATGTGTATATACTGCTCTGTCTCGGACACTCCAGAGCACACAATTTTCCACTGCCCTAGGTGGAACGTGGAGAGAAACACAGCAAACAGGGACGTCGGCCAGGTCATCACCCCAGAAAACTTTATTGCAAACATGCTCGACACCACCGAGAAATGGGCAATAATCAGCACTATGTGCTGCAACATCATGGGAACAAAAGAAGAGGAAGGACGGATACTAAATCCATAGGACCATGTGCCTCCGAAGAAATGTTTAAATACGATCCCGGAGTAAGAAGAGGGGGGTTTTTTAGTGCGGTAGAAATCCCACATATCCCCGTACGCTGGAACATCAGTACAGGGAACCTTTTGAAGGTTTTTCCCCTCATAAAAAAAAAAAAAAATGTACTTATGTATGTATGTATGTATTGCTGTGTATCCACACTGTGGAACACTACCTAAGTATCGTGTTTGAAATCATAAATAAAATTCACAAATTTGTATGTATTTTAGAAAATAACCATAACAGTTTTACTTTAACGGATCATACAGAAGCAGGAGTATCTGTGGTTTATTTAATTGATTCAAGTTCACTTATTCTCAGCGAGTAGGATGCAGAGAATGAAACTTGATATTGAATACAAACAAAATATTTAAATAAACATAAAATGAAGTTATTTTAGTTTAACAAGGTTATTCTAAATGGTATATGATAAAACATGAACTTATAGAGACTCACAATCTCATTTTAAATGATTTAGAATGAATTTGAAAAACAATAAAGTAAATTTTATAAAATCTGACATTCATGTCAAAACTTAGGGCTGAAAATTTTAAATTGTGTAGAAACACTGTAAATCTACACAAAGTGAATATTGAATGAAAGACTATTAACAGTAGTTGCATTGCAGCGTGATTATTTTAGAAATAGTAAGTCCATATATTACAAAACACTGAATGACATTTTAAGTTTTCAGATATTTTCAAATATCATTGCAGAAAGGTGTTTTGTAAATAATATTTCACATCATGCAGAAAGAAAGGACTAATAGTATGATGTTAAATGTTTGTTGGCGTATCAATTTCTTGTTTTAGTTTATAATATCAGTATTCTGTCAGTATGAAAAATGCAGTATGTTTTAGCTACTAGCATTTTGTGTTTATCATTGCTATTCATCTAAATGTATGAATTAGTATTTATTTGAGATTGGAATTGTTAATTATAGTTATAAGTAGATTTTAAGAAAGTATATGTAATATGTCAATATATTTCGAGTAATTACAATTATTCACTTAATCCTGAAAAGTAGAATAAGAAATTCATCAGGAAAATTAAAGAATTAAAAACAGTGTTCAATTAATGTAAAGAACAAACAAAACTGAATAGTTTAAAAATTAAATTAAAATTAAATTTTGAAATATTAGATCAAGATAGAAAAAAACAATTGAAATATTGGAATTTAACCCAATTAAACGACTTAAAATAACAAATCAGTTGATCATACACCGCTGAACAGCGAGCTGCGAAAAATATTCATCCACGAATAATTAATAAATTGAAAATAGAAGAAAAGTGGTGAATAAGTTGAAGGTTAGGATATTACAATCCAGATATATAGATATCAAGAAAAATTTGTAAAAGTATATTAAATATAAAAGTGAGTAAACTTAAAAAGTATTACGAAGTAGATTATCCGGAAAGCAGATTTAGAAGAGGGAAGTGTTTGTTAATCCAGTTAGCAAATTTATATGGTGAAGGAACTCAAACGTCAATCAAGTGTTAGAAATATTTCAAGGACATCTTGAAAACAAATTGGAGGTTATAAACAAACGTCAATTCAGTAAAGAAGAAGAAGAAGAAGCAGCCTTGAGAGGTTTAAAAAGTCAGTCAAGTGACATAATATTTCAAGGATTATAATAACCAGTTAGAGGTTATAATTTAACATTACTCGAGTAGGAAGAAAGACAAGGTAAAGCTTTACAATATCAGAAATCCATGGTACATATTTATTTTAAATAAAGGTCATATTTATCATTTTAGTTAAGTTAGATTTTGTTATTTAAATTTGTTAATTACATTCCAAGTTCAAATTTGTTAATAAATTAATACTTTGTTCGTTCAATACTGAGTTTGATTTATTTAGATTGTTATCTTGATCGATGAGCATTTATTGAACCGACTTCGTTGGACCTTGAGTAAGAGTCATTCTATAGATTGTAGATAGTCATGCTAATGATGTTCTATAGTCTATAATATTAACAGCTTTTAAGAAACTGTTTGGCACCCAGTAAACTCATTTCAATTTACTTTTAAGAAGTAAAATTCGAACGTATAAAAATATAAAATAGATATCAGTGTGTGTTTGCATGCATGTATGTATGTATGTATGTATGTATGTATGTATGTATGTATGTATGTATGTATGTATGTATGTATGTATGTATGTATGTATATATGTATGTATGTATGTATGTATGTATGTACGTATGTACGTATGTATGTATGTATGTATGTATGTATGTATGTATGTATGTATGTATGTATGTATGTATGTATGTATGTATGTATGTATGTATGTATGTATGTGTGTATGTGCGTATGTGTGTATGTATGTATGTATGTATGTATGTATGTATGTATGTATGTATGTATGTATGTATGTATGTATGTATGTATGTATGTATGTATGTATGTATGTATGTATGTATGTATGTATGTATGTATGTATGTATGTATGTATGTATGTATGTATGTATGTATGTATGTATGTATGTATGTATGTATGTATGTATGTATGTATGTATGTATGTATGTATGTATGTATGTATGTATGTATGTATGTATGTATGTATGTATGTATGTATGTATGTATGTATGTATGTATGTATGTATGTATGTATGTATGTATGTATGTATGTATGTATGTATGTATGTATGTATGTATGTATGTATGTATGTATGTATGTATGTATGTATGTATGTATGTATGTATGTATGTATGTATGTATGTATGTATGTATGTATGTATGTATGTATGTATGTATGTATGTATGTATGTATGTATGTATGTATGTATGTAAAATGTAATTGTTGATTTAAAAGTTTTAATATAAAGGTGAGTATAATACTAGCTACAAAATCGTCTGCTGGACATATTTATTATATTTCAAAAGATTTGTCAGCTAGACGTTAAACAAAGGAAAAGCTATTTTGCAATTTGGCATTACTGTGAGAATGGAAGTAAAACAATGTGTGAAATATGATATGTGAGATAAGCAATTACCAAGAGAAGTCGTTATCAACATTATGTAATTTGATACTACTAAGAAGCTTACTTATAACTCAGTGTCGTACTGTTATTTTTTAATATAACAACTTCCCCCTTAATAAAAAAGTTGATTGTTATACAACAACTTTTGAATAAAATGATTATTGAATACAATAAAAGTAATAATAAAACAGAATGAATATAATGCAAAGATAGTAATAAAATATAGAGTGAATATAATAATAAGCATAAAATAGAAACAATAAAAGTTTAAGTCCATAAACAAAAATTAGTGATTCACTGGAAAGTCTATGATAACTCGATATCTTCTTCTTGAGGTTTGATACCGGGTCGCTTTCTTGGAGGGATTAAACTGGGGAATTCCATGAACTTCTTGCTTCGTCCTGGAGGAGGTGAAGGAGAATCGCCTGTAGATGGTTCAATTTTCAGTAGACGTCTCTTCCTTCTACATTTACAAAACACGTAAAGTAGAATTATAGAAATGATGAAGGTGATGGTGAAATACGTAAACCAGGACATATGTTTGGTCACGAAAGGTTCGTTGATGAGATCGTCCAGATCCTTAGAATATTGCTCCAATTTGTTTTTGGCAATATCCAAATCTTCGATATTTAAATTATTGAGTTTCAATGGTTTTAGTTTAGGTAGTTGAATTTTGTCGGGCATCTGGTTACAACATTCAAACGGGATTTGCACATGATGGGAATTGTCTTTAATTTCGGAGAGGTCTTTGGCACTGGCTTGTATCCTGGTGATACCTGCGAAGGCGTAACATCCAGGTTGTAATTTTATAATTGAATTTTTATTAATCAGCTCCGTTGCTGGTTCTCTCTTCGGGCAACTAATGGTGATATGTAGAGGTTCGGAATTTATTATGAGCCACGTGTTCTTTTCGAGTTCTTGAACATTGTACCCTTGGCTAATAATGAAGGAGGTTTGGCAATTTTCGGGAAGTTTCATTGGTTGTTTCAGGATCCTAGCTTCACAAATGGCATTCTGGTCAATAGGGTATGCAAACAGGTTCGAGCATAGCTTAGTTCCAAAATATATGGGTTTGCATTCTTTTAAATTCGTTATTGGTATGTACATTAGAGAATCATCATCTCTCGCGATAAATTTTTGAGAAATAGATAGAATATGATGAAGACCAGTTCTGTTATCAAATATAGGGTTAGGGTATAAACGGTAGGTATTATAGTTTTGAGGTTCAACAAGTGGTATCTTTAAAACAAATATTAAGTTGGAATCTACTTGAAATGCTTTTAATTCAATAATGTCTAAATATTGAGCAACTGCCGATAATTTGATTGGAAGAGGTAAATTGTTTCATCGCAAACTCTGTGAAATTTCTTGTAAAGCTGTTACTAAATGATCGGGAGTTATGATTGACGAATGAATGATTCCCAATCGAGCAAATGTTATTGAATTTATAATATCGTTCAAGTTATCTTCAATATACAAATAGCTTGCCATTAATTGTTAACAAATGTGTAAGAATATTAATTTTGTTTCTACAGCTTCGATGTTTCGCGTCATGGTTTCGATTGTGCGATCGATTTCTTGTATGTCTTTATTAAATGTTTCTTCGTCAATTTGCAATTTTTGAATGGTTGAATTGAAATTTTTGATTACCGATGTTGTGACTGAAATTTGGTTTTTTATTAAATTTTCTAACTGATGTTCGTCGTTATTATTAATGCAATTAGCGTAATATTCGCCATCTTCAGCGTCTAGATTTCCAGTTATTGATTTGAAAATTGTGCCGATACCATTTAATATTCCGCGTTTATATCTCTTCGTGTCTAGAAATACTTCATCAGATTTAGACTCTATAGTTTTGGAAATTTGTGTTAGAAGGTTAAGATCTGTTTTGACTTCGCTTCTGAAAGTGATCATTTTTTGATGAGCACCGTCAAGAGTACTCAGAATCGTATCTAGAATTCGTTGGTTTTTATCGAAGGCTAGTTTAAGGGATGATATGTTTTTATGTACCAGTAATGTCCATTTTTCGTTTGTCACTACGATGTCCGTGTCTTTGTGATAAAATACACCAACAGTGTTGTTTATTGGTATTATTTTATATTGTGCCAGTGCTGATCCGAACAGCAGGATAAACCTGAAAATAAATTTAATTTTCAGTATATGGTTTCATTCTATCGAAGTTTACTTTAGTTTCTTGATTTGTTTCAAGATTTAGTAAAGTAGCAGAATTTTGGAAAATTTCTATGATTTTGAAAGGGCCGTTAAATTTATTTTGAAGTTTGTTTTTGATTTGAAAATCTTTCACATATACTTTATCATCAACTTTGTATTCAGGTCGATTTTTTGGGACATTTCTGTCACAGCGAACTTTCGCTTTCTCCTTTTGAGATTGCGTTCGACTGCGGGCTATTTTATAATAGTGAGTGTCCACGTAAGTTAGCCTTTTCTTGGCCGTACGGCTGTGATTCGTTACGTGCAGTAATGGGTGGCCGGCAATTTTCTTGCTGCCGGGTAATGGAGGCTAGGTTTGAAGTGGTCAGAGCCAGGAGTTGCGCTAACTGTTCATAGCTGGGTAGTCCCAAGCTCGGTTGGGGTTGGTCCGTTATGGCGGCAGAGGGGACTGGGATCGTTCCAGTCGTTTGGTTTTGGAGCACTATTTGTCTTTGGGGCGTAGCACTAGGTCTTGCCGTCTGGTACGGCGGGGTGACGTGGTAGGCGCCGGTCGACGAGGTAGGCGTGACGAAGTACTGTGCGTTGGGCGGCGTGCTTGGACTTGGGCTGGTTGCTGTTGGTGGTACCATGCAGTGAGGGGTGGCCAGCTGGCGGCGAGGTGTCAGCGAGGCGTCGCTGAAGAGTTGGGGCCAGTCGGGTGTGGCAGCAATGGTGTACTGACCGCTGGGCAGCCCTGAGCCAGAGTGGGAGGCTTCCCCATGTGTGGAAGCGAATCCAGCGAAGCGGCGATCTCCCAGCGTCGAGGAATCGTCGTTGGCCCGGGATGCTGTTGGGTCCACCATACAGCGCGGGGGGATCACCATATCATCATCACCACCCAATCTCTGTTCCATCGCCGAGTTTCCATGCCACGATGCTGCGTTGCGCTCCATGCAGTAGGGGGGCATCGCCTGAGAATCGTTGCTACTCCATTCCATATTTGTTGCCTGGGCTTCGTGCCAGGTGGCTGCGCTGCGTGCCATGCAGCGAAGGGGCACCGTCGTGATGACGTCATGCGTGACCCCAGTGTCGTGTCCTATGTTGGTGGCGAGTCCTGCCTCGCTATGCCTGGGTGCTGAGCCCGGCGACGCACAGTAGTGGGGCGCCGTCGTCGCGACGCCATGCGTAGCACTTGTGCCTGTGGAGAAATCAGAGGACATGCTTACCTCGCCGAGCCGGGTTGCTGTGTTGCTTGTCGTGCAGTGTGGGGCCACCGTCGTAGAGACGTCGGGCGTGACCCCCGTACCCCTTGTCAGGGCGTCGTGTTGGCGGAGCACTTCGTGGTCAGATGCTGTGAGGGGCGTCGTGCAGTGAGGGGGGGCCGACGTGGAGACGTCGCTCTCGACCCCAGTGCCTACTGCCTTGCCACTCCGGGTATGCATTGCCACTTGACACTCAACACAATAAAACTCAATTAAAACACACTGTCTGGTTACAACACAAGAGGAAGGGATAACCTCATCAGCATTGGCGTTGGCTTCTGTGCTCAAATGACTTCTGTTTCGGCAGAAGACTATTAGTTGCTGAAGGCTGGAACATTACTACTTGAAGGATCGATCACTACTTGCTCGCTGAGAAAAAGTGTTCTCTTATATAGACTTTCTTGTGCTCAAATGACTTCTGCTTCGGCAGAAGACTATTTTTTGTGCTCAAATGACTTCTGTTTCGGCAGAAGACTAAAACATGAGCACAGCGCGCTAGACAAGTCATAACTTGTTCGCGACGCCGACGCCGATGACATGAGATATTCTGTTGTTTAAATCTCTTATATATTTCGTTATTAATTCTTTTTGGTTGTACAAAGTTTCGGGCGGTCTAATAGACGTATGTCCGAAAATGAGTTCGTACGGTGTGAAGCCGTGTGTTTTGTCAACCGAATTGTTATAGCAACTGATTGCGTATGGTAATATTGTGAAAGGATGTTCATTCGGATTTTCAGTTTTGTGGACTCTTATCATTTCGGCTAATGTAGCGTGAAATCGCTCGAGGGATCCGTTGGATTGGGGATGTCCTACGCTTGAGTATGTTAATTTTATATCATAGAGCGTACAAAGATCTTTTAATAATTTGTTATTAAACTCACCGCCGTAATCGCAATGAATTCTCAACGGGGTACCATAGTGTTGAAAATATAGCAATAAGGTATTTACAACTGATTTCGCGATTTATCCGGAACAGCATAGGCTTGAGTAAATTTGGTTAATTCGTCGCGAATTGTAACAGCGTAGTTTCGCGTGGGAAATTCGAATAGATCAACATTTATTCTTTCGAATGGTGTTTTTGGGGTCTCGGTAATTACCAGAGGGTTGCTAAGATTTTTACGACAGACTTTAGTTTTTTCGCATGTCTCGCAATTTTTTATAAAGTTTTCTACGTCTTTAGTTAAGCCTCGCCAATTGTACTTTACTCTAATCCTTCTAATAGTTTCATTTATACCACGGTGTAAGTTATTTTTACCCGAATGATTTTGATCTAAAATAATTGGAATTTCGTCTTCATCGGGGGTTTTAACAATATTTTGACAGATAACTATTTTCAAGTCTTTTTCTGCAAAAATAAAAGATAGCATTTCGAGTATTGGAAGATCTAAATTATTTTCTACAAGTATGTTTTAGAAAGATCCAAAATGTCTTGTCTTTTGTACAATACCATGTATAAATGTTCGTTTATTGAATCTACATCAAAAGGTAAATGAACAATAAAATATTTTCTATGCCTGACCGATTTGCTTGATACAATGTTAATAGTGTTATTATAAAATTCGGGGTGTTCTTCGAACATGTCCCCAATGATTTTGTGATGCAAATCTTCTAATTTATTTTGTTGAAAGAATGTTATAATATTTTTGTGTTCCTTGTCTAGAAGTTGTCTGTTTGAAATTTGAATTTTAGAATAAACTATTAAGGATTTTGTCTTATACAATTTACAAAAGATATCAAATTCTTGAGAGATTTGTTCTTTAGTGATTTTGTTGTTATTCGGGTTTTCGTCATTGTTTGGTTCGTCATCTTCTGATTCGGTGTCCTCATTCGCGGCTAGAATTTTTGAGTAAAATTTGGAACATTCCGAAAGGTGATTGATTTTAACTCGCGATAGCGCGTCCGCGTTTTTATTGGTTTTACCGGGTTTGTAAATGATTTCATAGCCGTATTCTTCTAATTTAAGTCGCCAACGTGCAAGTCTGCTTCCTGGGTCTTTTATCGAAAATAGCCAGGTAAGTGGTCGATGATCGGTTACTAACTTGAACTTTCTGCCGAATAGATATGGCCTAAAGTGTTTTACTGACCATACTATAGCTAATAGCTCGCGCTCTATCGTTGAATACTTAGTCTCCGCCGCGCATAAAGTTCGAGATGCATAAGCTATTGGTAAATCTTTGCCTATATTTCCTTGCGAGAGCACGAAACCAATGGCAAATGCGCTAGCATCAGTAGTTAGGATGAAAACGTCGTCAAAATTAGGATAAATAAGAATCGGAGTTGTTGTTAACGCTCGTTTCAAATTTTCGAAGGAGTTTAAGCAATCATTGTCAAAGTCGAAAAGTATGTCTTTTTGTAATAATTTTGTTAAAGATTTAGATATCTTTGAAAAGTTAGGGATAAAACGTCGGTAATATCCAGCTAAGCCTAGGAATAATTTTATTTCCTTGGGGTTTCTTGGTTGACGAAAATTTAGAATCGCGTCGACTTTAGCGGGATTTGGTTTTACACCGTCCTTAGTAATAAGATGGCCTAAATATGCAACTTCCTTGCGTAAAAATTCGCATTTGTCCGGTTGAATTTTGAGATTGGCTTTTTGTAAACGTTTAAATACTTCCGTTAATCGCAAAATGTGGTCATGAATGGTAGGCGAATAAATAATAATGTCATCCATGTAAACGAGACACCGTTCATTTTGGATACCTAACAAAATGTTGTCCATCACTCTTTTAAATGTTGATGGAGCATTTTTCAGTCCAAATGGCATTCGTACAAATTCAAAATGACCGTTTTCTACTGTGAAAGCAATTTTTTGAATATCTTTCGCGTCGATTTCTATTTGATGGAATCCGGAGGCAAGATCTAACGTGGTAAAATATTGGCACTTGCCTAATTGATCAAGAAGGTCCGAAATATTTGGAAGCGGATATTTGTCGTCAATAGTCAGTTCGTTAAGTTTTCTGTAGTCTACTACAACTCGCCATTTTTGTTTACCGGAGGCGTCAAGTTTTTTAGGTACAACCCAAACCGGGGATGACCAGGGTGAAATTGATGGTCTGATTATACCTTGGTTTAGCATTTTAGAGACTTGAGTTTTAACTTCCTCTTTGTGGATATGAGGATAGCGATAAGATTTTGTAAAAACCGGTTTAGAATCGTTTGTATCAATAGAGTGTTTAATTTCATTGGTAAAGCTTAAATTGTCGCCTTCTAAATAAAATATATCAGAAAAATTTAGACTAAGTTCTGTTATTAATTCGGCTTCTTCTTCGTTCAAATGATCTAATCGTAGTTGATTCCTAATTTCGAAGTTTCTGTCTGTATGTTGAGGACTGTCCGGATTCTGATAGTTTAAATTAAAAATTGATCTAAATTTTTGAACTGGTTCCAGTTTAAGATTCGAGAAATCCATTATTTTGGGAATTGCATTAGCGTTTATTATTGATGTTAAGAATTCTCCGTTGTCGTCGATTTTTACAATAGCGTTTGGTAAACGCACTTTTTCACTTTCCTGGGCTAACAGTATAGCCTCAGTATTTCGTAAATTACATTTTAATTTAAATATTTTTTCCATGCGTGGTTCGATTGAAATTAAATTTTGATTTTTCACGTTGCACGGAATTTGATTCCGAATTTGATTTGAGTTTGTAGTTGGTTGCAAGGGTAAATTTTGTGCTTTTTCGTCACCCGTAGCTTTAAATATCGGTACGGTTTTGAAATTCGTAATTAGTCGCTTATTTTTAATATCTACCATACATTCGTAGTGTTCTAAAAAGTCTGCGCCTAATAGTCCGTCAAATTATATATCCAAATTATGAATGTAAACTTTGTGTGGATTATTGTCGGTAAATGGTATAAGAACAGATTCGTTAATGTTAATTTTTTGTTCAGTTATGCCTTGTATAATAATATTTTCAGAAAATCTCCTTTTGTAATTTTCTGCCGTTTTCGGTTTAAAAATCGAAATTCCTGCACCAGAATCAATAAGAATTTTAAATTTATTTGTGATGTCTTTGATATAATAGAGATTATTTGAATTTACAGTCAATAAGGCGTGTGAAAGTGTTTCTACATGAACTTCTGTTCTGGGAAGTTCAGAAACGGGTCGAAATTGTCGTTGAGGTTCATATTTTGAATTTGGTGGGAAATTTGGTCCAATTCGCAATTCGCTGTTGGAGTATCCGTGAGATACTCCGGACTTTTGCAAAAATCCTGAGGATTAGCAGTATAATCCTCCTGCGGCAAGTGAGAATTAGCAGTATAATTCTCTTGCGGCATCTGAGAATTAGCAGTATAATTCTCGTATTGTTCTGGCAAATTAGTTGTATTTTCAGCGAAATTTTGACTATCTCCTGAATTAAAATTATCGTACATTTCATTTATATTTTGGTATTCAGCAGAATAATCTTCATACTGGTTAAAATTATATTGGTCATCATAAGGTTCATAATTTAAATGATGAGTCTTTTGTTGATTGAAACGGTTAAAATTCGTATTTGGTTGTATCGCAGATGGTCTTTGTTGGACAAAATTAGGATTCGGTCTAATTGCTGAGGGCCTATTCTGTTGTATTTGACTAACTTGATTATTTTGCGGATAAGTTCTAGAATTAAATTGACTAGTTTGTTGTGCAAAATTTTGAAAACCTGTATTACCTTGAAAGTTTGGTCTTTGGAAATTTTGTGAAGTTGATGGCATAAATAATTGTTGTTGCCTTGTGCGACATTCGTTTATTATATGCCCGCTGCGTTTATAAAATGAACAAAATTTTTGTTGGAAATTTACGTTTGGTCGTTTTTGTTGAGGAGGCACTAGATTTTTAACATTATTATTATTATTTTTTAAAAATTTCTGTGATTCAAAGTAAGAGAGTTGTAATTCTCTTCTAATCCTATTAATTGCTTGCAACATACTTGTTGGGTTTCCAGCCCGTATTATTTGGCCTAGTTTTGACTCTAAACCCGTCAACAGAGTGATCAGGGTTATAGTTTCTATCAAATCTGATTGAGATTGTTTTTGTTCACCAGATAAACGTTGTATTTGAATAGCCGCATGCATTTTCGCATTATGCGTCTGTAGACGCGCAACAAAAGTTAATGCAGATTCACCTGGCATTTGGTGAATGCGCTGTAAATCTTGGATTAAAGAGGTCAAGTCACGAGAGTCTCCAAAATGAGTTTCGAGCAAGACTCTTATTTCTGCCCATGTATCGGGGTTGCGAGAATTTATTAATTCGGCAGCTCTGCCACGCAATTTATTTTTTATATGAAGCGTTAGTAAAATTTTTTGATCGTTGATTGCCATGCCTTGTGCATAAATGCAAGATTTTAAACAAGTTTGTAAATTAATGGCATTGCCATCGAATTCCGGTATGACAGAAAAAATTTCAGAGAGCTTGTAAGGCTCAATTTGTTCTATTCTTGCACTTTGTACTGTTTGTGTAGTTTGCGATGTTTCTGGCATTGTTGCTTTTATTTAGAAAGTACAAAAATTAAATTAAATGTTGACTTGAAATTGTGAAAAATGACCTTTTTGAGAAAAGGAAATTAGTTTTAAAAATTATTTAAGTAGTTTGTGTATTAACTGTATAATACACGGTGACGTATTAGCAGTATAATACGTTTCTTATGCTAATTAAAATTAAATTAAACTTGTCGCGTTTATTTGTTAAGGAATAATGATTTGATAATAGAACTGTATTTTGTTCACTGAGTGTAAACTTTTATAAAATAATTGTGAAAAATAATAAAATAATGCGAGATGATTCTTAAAATGACTTACGTTATTGTCTTCATTCGTAGATTCTTTTCTCTTCTAAAGGATTGGGATCCACCACCTCTGCCCTGAAGTACTCCTTGTTCTCTCGGGCTTTCCCACTAGTTAGGCACCTTCTTCAGATGAACTCCTTGTTCTTTTGGGTAGTTTTCCTCGAGTTAGGCTCCATCAACAGGGTGTTTTGAAGATCCTACCACGACTGCGCCACTGTTATATTTGATACTTTGATATTGAGTTTTTAAAAAATATTTATTTTGTTACAGAGAGTCATCGATGACTCTGAATAAAAAATGTAATTGTTGATTTAAAAGTTTTAATATAAAGATGAGTATAATACTAGCTACAAAATCGTCTGCTGGTCATATTTATAATATTTCAAAAGCTTTGTCAGCTAGACGTTAAACAAAGGAAAAGCAATTTTGCAATTTGGCATTACTGTGAGAATTGAAGTATAACAATGTGTGAAATATGATATGTGAGATAAGCAATTACCAAGAGAAGTCGTTATCAACATTATGTAATATGATACTACTAAGAAGCTTACTTATAACTCAGTGTCGTACTGTTATTTTTTAATATAACATGTATGTATGTATGTATGTATGTATGTATGTATGCATGTATGCATGCATGCATGCATGCATGCATGGATGTATGTATGTATGTATGTATGTATGTATGTATGTATGTATGTATGTATGTATGTATGTATGTATGTATGTATGTATGTATGTATGTATGTATGTATGTATGTATGTATGTATGTATGTATGTATGTATGTATGTATGTATGTATGTATGTATGTATGTATGTATGTATGTATGTATGTATGTATGTATGTATGTATGTATGTATGTAGGTACGTACGTACGTACGTACGTACGTACGTAAGTATGTATGTATGTATGTATGTATGTATGTATGTATGTATGTATGTATGTATGTATGTATGTATGTATGTATGTATGTATGTATGTATGTATGTATGTATGTATGTATGTATGTATGTATGTATGTATGTATGTATGTATGTATGTATGTATGTATGTATGTATGTATGTATGTATGTATGTATGTATGTATGTATGTATGTATGTATGTATGCATGTATGTATGTATGTATGTATGTATGTATGTATGTATGTATGTATGTATGTATGTATGTATGTATGTATGTATGTATGTATGTATGTATGTATGTATGTATGTATGTAGGTACGTACGTACGTACGTACGTACGTATGTATGTATGTATGTATGTATGTATGTATGTATGTATGTATGTATGTATGTATGTATGTATGTATGTATGTAGGTACGTACGTACGTACGTACGTACGTACGTACGTACGTATGTATGTATGTATGTATGTATGTATGTATGTATGTATGTATGTATGTATGTATGTATGTACGTATGTATGATTTACAAACTGTTTCTATTGGAAACAAATATTGTCTATATTCTTTGTTACTTATCGTATAAATACATCTGCGGAAATTTTTAACTGAAGTTTTTTAAGAAGAAAAATGTATTTTGAGTTGAATTCCGTTTTGTATATAGTATTATAATTTCATATTAAATACATATTAAAATTGAATATAAACATATATAAAACGCGAATTAATTCTCTTTGGTATCATTAATAGAAACAGTTGAACATCAATAACGACGTCGAACGTATAAAAAATGCTTTATTCTATTTCATGTTTATAACAAACATAACTCCATTTGAGAAACTGTAAGTATAATAAATAGTTTGTTACAAATCCATAAAACGTATTAAATTATGTGAAAAATTTTAGTGATTAATATACTTCAGGCTGATGATAATCATTGGTAAATAAATCTACGAACATAGATTCTCACGAAGTTATAGTAATTATTGTATTAACTTTGAAAATTACGGGATTTGCTAAAAAAATATATGGTAAGGTGCAATGTTTTTTATAAAAAGATTTACGTAATGGCGAAGTTTATCTAACACTACCTACTCTACCACTTAACCAGGACGGCGGAATGAGGTACGGTAACCCATCCAAGTAACGGACTCGGCCGGGGTGACTTAATTTCGCCAATCGAGGTCTCGTCACTGAAACGGGAATCGTACCTCACCGCACATGATATGTGTAGTCTTCATGAATTATGTGGCCATACACGGAGCCACACAGTCCCAAGTTATTTTTAAATAAAATAATAGTAATTTTCGTTGTATATCACGTTTTTCCTAAAGTTTCTCGTTCGATAAAAACATGTCATCTTACAAAGTGTATATTTTGAAGTAAAATGTATCCTTATGTGGCCATGCATGATGCCGCACCTACAGAGTAATTTCGTAAAAAAAATTCAAAATTCTCTGTCCAAATAGATTTAGAATGTCTTGAAAGGTCGAGATTTTAAATTTAAGTAAAAAACTACCTATACGAACAGATACTGATAAATCATTCGTTTAAAAAAAATGCCCCCCACCTCCATATTCTCCTTCCATACCAAAAATTTTCGTAGTTATATAATCTCTTCGATCACTGAGTGGCAGACAGTAACTTTTCGTTGTCGATTTTGCATGCCATTTCCTAGACTACTTTCCTTTCTTTCGAATCACGTTTCATTATTGGGAGAAAGAAGCACCTTTTATTTTATGGCAATATGTGTTGAACTAATAAGTTATCATTATTCTTAAGTTATTTTATTTCTAAGTACGATTAGTTTTGAAGCTCTACTGTAGGTATGTTATCAACCTAATTTCTTCAGCAAATTTTTATTTTTATTATTTTCTTGGCGATATTAGTAAAACATGCATATATTTATATCTTACATAATGTTTTTTTTACAGTCACAGTAGTTACTTTTGGTAAGTGATTGTTTAATCAATGTGATTATTAATTATTAATATAATATATTATTCATTTTTATAAGTTATTTTTTTGTAAGTTGTTAAACAACCAGTGCTATTAGATACTTTTTGGTAAGTTGTTAAAGAAGGAATGCCACTAGTTACTTTTTGGTAAGCTGTTTTTAAAGAAATGTGATTTTTAAGTATTAATATATTTTATTTACTCATATATTGGGTGTACGAATTAGTTTTCGATTTGCATTATGACTTCCAGGGAAAGTACACTTAAGATGAAATAACTTAATAATAATGGATGCTTTAAAAACATATTTCAATACAAAATGTCATATAATAATATATGGAACCTTCTGAAGAAAGAAACGATGGCTTTAGATTTTATGTCACCTGAATGAAACGTGTTTACAGTATTTTAGTTATTGTTATTGTCGTTTAATTTTCTAGTATGAGTAGTTTTTGAGGCGATAATATGGGAAAAGGTATATTAAAGATGAGAATGAAATCTTCAGTATTTATTAGTGAATGATTATGATAAATAAATATCTGTTTAGAAAAGCACGAGTTTCTTTATTATAAATAATGCCAAATGACGGGCACAAAAGCAATCACGTGATTTTCTTCATCCGTCATTTTATACTTTAAATGCCACAAAATGGTATCATTTCTCAAAACACTTTCTCAACTTTCTAGTGAAACTATCATTTTTTGAGCAATTTTGTTAACCTACGCATTTACAACTCTATATTTACTAAAATCATCGTCTAGATAGATTTTTTGCCTAGTTGCTCTGAACAGATTTTTTTTTGGCCGTAGTTTTTTTTTTCGTCTTAAAATAAATCCTTATTAAAACAACATATTCAAAAAATGCACGAGAAAAGGTTGTAGCGAATCAAAAGTTGTTTTTTATAGTTTTCTTTTCTGTTTCATTTAATTGAAAATTACAATTAAAGTGGATTTTAGTTAGGAAGAAGTTGTCACTAAGTTTTACTGGCGTGACCATCACGATTAAAACTAATTGTTTAGTATTACTCAGAAAAATATTCTGCATAAAATATAGTAAACAAAGTATGGGTACTATTAAAAATCATGATAACATTACAAGTTGGAAGTAAATAGATGCGATAATAAAAATATACTAAAAACGTGAGAATAAAAGTAAGTCAATCGACGAGTTCTAACATCACTGAAGAAATTGTTGGTTAAAAAAAACTTTTTATAGTCTGTAGAATAATTATAATAATATCCTGCGTTCTTCAAAACATAAGTTTATCTACTAGATACTAGATAAATACCGAATGGATGTTATGGAAGTTCTAGATACACATACTTTGATAGATTGTTTTAAACGAAATTTTAAGATGTGTGAAAACCTATGTATGGCCACATAACGCATACCTATCAATGACCTGCTCCACATAGACCAATAGGGCCAGTCCACATAACGCATATACCTTTGACCTGCTACGCACCGACTAATGGGGTAAGTCCACATAAGTATTTTTTTGAAAAAGCAATAGATAGGGCGAGTGTATGAAATTTAAAAAAATAGCAAAATTGAAAGCTAGCAAAACGTAACAACCTGTATGTCGAAACTTCCATGGCCACACTTGTCGGTGAAATATGGGTGGTCGCATAATCATTGGCTAACCTGTACGTGTGTATGTATGTATGTATGTATGTATGTATGTATGTATGTATGTATGTATGTATGTATGTTATATTTGATCCTTTGGATTTGACTTTTTAAAAAATATTTATTTAATTAATTAGAGTCATCGATGACTCTGAGTAAAATATAAAATTGTAGAATTAAAAGTTTATTGTAAAGGTGAGTATAATACTGAATACAAAATCGTCTGCTGGTCATATTTATAATATTTCAAAAGCTTTGTCAGCTAGACGTTAAACAAAGGAAAAGCGATTTTGCAATTTGGCATTACTGTGAGAATGGAAGTATAACAATGTGTGAAATATGATATGTCAGATAAGCAATTACCAAGAGAAGTCGTTATCAACATTATGTAATTTGATACTACTAAGAAGCTTACTTATAACTAGTGTCGTACTGTTATTTTTTAATATAACAACTTCCCCCTTAATAAAAAAGTTGATTGTTATACAACAACTTTTGAATAAGATGATTATTGAATACAATATAAAAGTAATAAAAATGAATATAATGCAAAGGTAATAATAAAATATTGAGTGAATAAAATAATAGGCATAAAATAGAAACAATAAAAGTTTAAGTCAATAAACAAAAAGTAGTGGTTCACTGGAAAGTCTATGATAACTCGATATCTTCTTCTTGAGGTTTGATACCGGGTCGCTTTCTTGGAGGGATTAAACTTGGGAATTTCTTGAACGTCTTGTTTCGTCCTGGAGGAGGTGAAGGAGAATCGCCTGTAGAGGGTTCGATTTTCAGAAGACGTCTCTTCCTTCTACATTTACAAAACACGTAAAGTAGAATAGTGGAAATGATGTGATGGTGAAATACGTGAACCAGGACATATGTTTGGTCACGAAAGGTTCGTTGATGAGATCGTCCAGATCCTTAGAATATTGCTCCAATTTATTTTTGGCAATATCCAAATCTTCGATATTCAAATTGTTGAGTTTCAATGGTTTCAATTTAGGTAGTTGAATTTTGTCGGGCATCTGGTTACAACATTCGAACGGAATTTGCACAGGATGGGAGTTGTCTTTAATTTCGGAGAGGTCCTTGGCACTGGCTTGTATTCTGGTGATACCTGCGAAGGCGTAACACCCAGGTTGTAGATTGATAATTGAATTTTTATTGATCAGCTCCGTTGCTGGTTCTCTTTTCGGGCAGCTAATAGTAATATGGAGAGGTTCGGAATTTATTATGAGCCACGTGTTCTCTTCGAGTTCTTGAACATTGTACCCTTGACTAATAATGAAGGAGGTTTGTCAATTTTCAGGAAGTTTCATTGGTTTTTTCAGAATCCTAGCTTCACATATGGCATTCTGATCAATAGGGTATGCAAACAGGTTTGAGCATAGCTTGGTTCCAAAATAGAGGGGCTTGCATTCTTTTAGATTTGTTATTGGTATGTACATTAAAGAATCATCATCTCTCGCGATAAATTTTTGAGAAATAGATAAAATACGATGAAGACCAGTTCTGTTATCAAATATTGGGATAGGGTATAAACGGTAGGTATTATAGTTTTGAGGTTCAACAAGTGGTATCTTTAAAACGAATATTAAGTTAGAATCTACTTAAAATGCTTTTAATTCAATAATATCCAAATATTGAGCAACTGCCGATAATTTGATTGGAAGAGGCAAATTGTTTCTTCGCAAACTCTGTGAAATTTCTTGTAATGCTGTTACTAAATGATCGGGAGTTATGATTGATGAATGAATGATTCCCAATCGAGCAAATGTTATTGAATTTAGAATATCGTTCAAGTTATCTTCAATATACAAATAGCTTGCCATTAATTGTTCACAAATGTGTAAGAATATTAATTTTGTTTCTACAGCTTCGATGTTTCGCGTCATGGTTTCGATTGTGCGATCGATTTCTTGCATGTCTTTATTAAATGTTTCTTCGTCAATTTGCAATTTTTGAATGGTTGAATTGAAATTTTTGATTACCGATGTTGTGACTGAAATTTGGTTTTTTATTAAATTTTCTAACTGATGTTCGTCGTTATTTAATTTATTATTGCAATTAGCGTAGAGGTGTTTCAGAATCTCATGAGCCGCGAAATGCGCAAAAGGCAAAGTTTAATCTGAGTTATAAGTATGTTTTTGAAGACACTGGAGGCTGCCTTGCTGTATACATAAAAAAGAGCTCGGGATAAATTGTAAACAATAAATATAATATTTTTAAGAAGTGTAACTGAGTCAACAGGACGAATTATGTCTCTGCGCATATGAAGGTCACAGCTGATGAGGTTTTAAAACACCTCTAATATTCGCCATCTTCGGCGTCTAGATTTCCAGTTATTGACTTGAAAATTGTGCCGATACCATTTAATATTCCGCGTTTATATCTCTTCGTGTCTAGAAATACTTCATCAAATTTAGACTCTATAGTTTTGAAAATTTGTGTTAGAAGGTTAAGATCTGTTTTGACTTCGCTTCTGAAAGTGATCATTTTTTGATGAGCACCGTCAAGAGTATTGAGAATCGTATCTAAAATTCGTTGGTTCTTATCGAAGGCTAGTTTAAGGGATGATATGTTTTTATGTACCAGTAATGTCCATTTTTCGTTTGTCACTACGATGTCCGTGTCTTTGTGGTAAAATACACCAACAGTGTTATTTATTGGTATTATTTTATATTGTGCGAGTGCTGATCCGAACAGCAGGATAAACCTGAAAATAAATTTAATTTTCAGTATATGGTTTCATTCTATCGAAATTTACTTTAGTTTCTTGATTTGTTTCAAGATTTAATAAAATAGCAGAATTTTGAAAAATTTCTATGATTTTGAAAGGATCGTTAAATTTATTTTGAAGTTTGTTTTTAATTTGGGAATCTTTCACATATACTTTATCACCAACTTTGTATTCAGGTCGATTTTTTGGAACATTTCTGTCAAAGCGAACTTTCGCTTTCTCCTTTTGAGATTGCGTTCTACTGCGGGAGATTTTATAATAATGAGATATTCTGTTGTTTAAATCTCTTACATATTTCGTTATTAATTCCTTTTGGTTGTATAAAGTTTCGGGTGGTCTAATAGACGTATGTCCGAAAATGAGTTCGTACGGAGTGAAGCCGTGTGTTTTGTTAACCGAATTGTTATAGCAATTGTTATAGCAAATAATAATTATATGCAATTATTGCATATGGTAATATTGTGAATGGATGTTCATTCGGATTTTCAGTTTTGTGGCATTTCGGCTAATGTAGCGTGAAATCGCTCGAGAGATCCGTTGGATTGGGGATGTCCTACGCTTGAGTATGTCAGTTTTATGTCATAGAGCGTACAAAGATTTTTTAATAATTTGTTATCAAACTCACCGCCGTAATCGCAATGAATTCTCAACGGTGTACCGTAGTGTTGAAAATATAGCAATAAAGTGTTTACGACTGATTTCGTGGATTTATCCGGAACAGCATAGGCTTGAGTAAATTTTTTTAATTCGTCGCGGATTGTAACAGCGTAATTTCGCGTGGGAAATTCGAATAGGTCGACATTAATTCTTTCGAAAGGCGTTTTTGGAGTCTCGATGATTACTAAAGGATTGCTAAGATTTTTACGACAGACTTTAGTTTTTTCGCACGTTTAACAATTTTTTATGAAGTTTTCAACGTCTTTAATTAAACCTCGCCAATTCTATTTTACTTTAATCCTTCTAATAGTTTCATTAATACCACGATGTAGGTTATTTTTGCCTGAATAATTTTGATCTAAAATAATTGGAATTTCGTCTTCATCTGGGGTTTTAACAATATTTTGACAGATAACTATTTTCAAGTCTTTTTCTGCAAAAATAAAAGATAGCATTTCGAGTATTGGAAGATCTAGATTATTTTCTACATAGTATGTTTTAGAAAGATCTAAAATGTCTTGTCTTTTGTACAATACCATGTATAAATGTTCGTTTATTGAATCTACATCAAAAGGTAAAGGAACAATAAAATATTTTCTATGCCTGACCGATTTGCTCGAGACAATGTTAATAGTGTTATTATAAAATTCGGGGTGTTCTTCGAACATGTCCTCAATAATTTTGTGATGCAAATCTTCTAATTTATTTTGTTGAAAGAATGTTATAATATTTTTGTGTTCCTTGTCTAGAAGTTGTCTGTTTGAAATTTGAATTTTAGAATAATCTATTAAGGAGTTCGTCTTATACAAATTACAAAAGATATCAAATTCTCGAGAAATTTGTTCTTTAGAGATTTTGCCGTTATTATTTGGGTTTTCGTCATTGTTTGGTTCGTCATCTGATTCGTCGTCCTCGTTCGCGGCTAGAATTTTCGAATAAAATTTGGAACATTCCGAAAAGTGATTGATCTTAACTCGCGATAGCGCGTCCGCGTTTTTATTGGTTTTACCGGGTTTGTAAATGATTTCATAGTCGTACTCTTCTAATTTGAGTCGCCAACGTGCAAGTCTGCTTCCTGGGCCTTTTATCGAAAATAGCCAGGTAAGTGGTCGATGATGGGTTACTAACTTGAACTTTCTGCCGAATAGATATGGCCTAAAGTGTTTTACTGACCATACTATGGCTAATAGCTCGCGTTCTATGGTCGAATACTTAGTCTCCGCCGCGCATAAAGTTCGAGATGCATAAGCTATTGGTAAATCTTTGCCTATATTACCTTGCGAGAGCACTGAACCAATGGCAAATGCGCTAGCATCAGTAGTTAGGATGAAAACATCGTCAAAATTCGAATAAATAAGAATTGGAGTTGTTGTTAACGCTCGTTTCAAATTTTCGAAAGAGTTTAAGCAGTCATTGTCAAAGTCGAAGAGTATATCTTTTTGTAATAATTTTGTTAAAGGTTTAGAAATCTCTGAAAAGTTAGGTATAAAACGTCTATAATATCCAGCTAAGCCTAGGAACGATTTTATTTCCCTAGGGTTTCTAGGTTGAGAAAAATTTAGAATCACGTCAACTTTAGCAGGATTTGGTTTTACACCATCCTTAGTAATAAGATGGCCTAAATATGCGACTTCCTTGCGTAAAAATTCGCATTCGTCTGGTTGAATTTTGAGATTAGCTTTTTGTAAACGTTTAAATACTTCCGTTAATTGCGAAATGTGGTCATGAATGGTGGGCGAATAAATAATAATGTCATCCATGTAAACGAGACACCGTTCGTTTTGGATACCTAACAAAATGTTGTCCATCACTCTTTTAAATGTTGATGGAGCATTTTTCAGTCCAAATGGCATTCGTACAAATTCAAAATGACCGTTTTCTACTGTGAAAGCAGTTTTTTGAATATCTTTCGAGTCGATTTCTATTTGATGGAATCCGGAGGCAAGATCTAACGTGGTAAAATATTGGCACTTGCCTAATTGATCAAGAAGGTCCGAAATATTTGGAAGCGGATATTTGTCGTCAATAGTCAGTTCGTTAAGTTTTCTGTAGTCTACTACAACTCGCCATTTTTGTTTACCGGGGGCGTCTAGTTTTTTGGGTACAACCCAAACCGGGGATGATCAGGGTGAAATTGATGGTCTGATTATACCTTGATCTAGCATTTTAGAGACTTGAGTTTTAACTTCCTCTTTGTGGATATGAGGATAGCGATAAGATTTTGTAAAAACCGGTTTAGAATCGTTTGTATCAATAGAGTGTTTAATCTCATTAGTGAAACTTAAATTGTCGCCTTCTAAATAAAATATATCAGAGAAATTTAAACAAAGTTCTGTTATTAATTCGGCTTCTTCGTCGTTCAAATGTTCTAGTCGTAGTTAATTTTTAATTTCGAAATTTCTGTCTGTATGTTGAGGACTGTCCGGACTCTGAGAGTTTAAATTAAAAATTGATCTAAATTTTTGAACTGGTTCTAGTTTAAGATTCGAGAAATCGATTATTTTGGGAATTGCGTTAGCGTTTATAATTGATGTTAAAAATTCTCCGTTGTCGTCGATTTTGACAATAGCATTTGGTAAGCGTACTTTTTCATTTTCCTGGGCTAACAGTATAGCCTCAATATTTCGTAAATTACATTTTAATTTAAATATTTTTTCCATGTGTGGTTCGATTGAAATTAAATTTTGATTTTTCACGTTTGTAGTTGGTTGCAAGGGTAAATTTTGTGCTTTTTCGTCACCCGTAGCTTTTTTTTGTTGGAAATTTACGTTTGGTCGTTTTTGTTGATAAGGCACTAGGTTTTTAACATTATTATTATTATTTTTTTAAAATTTCTGTGATTCAAAGTAAGAGAGTTGTAATTCTCTTCTAATCCTATTAATTGCTTGCAACATACTTGTTGGGTTTCCAGCCCGTATTATTTGCCCTAATTTAGACTCTAAACCAGTCAACAAAGTGTTCAGGGTCATAGTTTCAATTAAATCTGACTGCGATAGTTTCTGTTCGTCGTTGTTTAGGAGGCGTTGTTTCTGGATAGCCGCATGCATTTTTGTATTTCGCGCAACAAAAGTTAATGCAGATTCACCTGGCATTTGGTGAATACGCTGTAAATCTTGGATTAAAGAGGTCTTGACTCACTTCGGAGACTCTCGCGAGAAGTCGCGGCAGCTCGCCACGCAATTTATTTTTTATATGAAGCGTTAGTAAAATTTTTTGATCGTTGATTGCCATGCCTTGTGCATAAATTCAAGAATTTAAAAAAGTTTGTAAATTAATGGCATTGCCATCGAATTCCAGTATGACAGAAAAAATTTCAGAGAGCTTGTAAGGCTCAATTTGCTCTATCCTTGCACTTTGTACTGTTTGTGTAGTTTGCGATGTTTCTGGCATTGTTGCTTTTATTTAGAGATTACAAAAAAAGTTAATTAAATGTTAACTTATTTTTTTTTTAAAACGACCTTTTTAGAAAAGGAAATTAGTTTTAATAAAAAATTATTTAGGCCGTTTATGTATTAACTGCATAATACACGTAGACGTATTAGCAGTATAATACGTTTCCTATATTAATTAAAATTAAATTAAACTCGTTGCGTTTATTTTGAGAAGGAATAATTATTCGATAACAGAACTGTATTTTGTTCGCTGAGTGTATATAGCACTTTTATAAAATAATTGTGAAAAATAATAAAATAAAACGAGATGATTCTTAAAATGACTTACATTAATATTTCCATTGGTAGGTTCTTTCTCTAGTTGAAGGATTGGGATCCACTGCCACAGCTAGGAAGGTCTCCTTGTTCTTCCGGTTGTTTTCCACTGGTTAGGCACCTTTTTCCAGATGTTCTCCTTGTTCCTTTGGACACTTTACCAGAAGTTAGGCTCCCGAACTTGTGCGTTTTTCTAGATCCGGTACCACTGCGCCACTGTTATATTTGACTTTTTTAAAAATATGTATTTAATTAATTAGAGTCATCGATGACTCTAAGTCATCAGCTTACTTATAAGTCAGTGTCGTACTGTTATTTTTTAATATAACATGTATGTATGTATGTATGTATGTATGTATGTATGAATGTATGTATGTATGTATGTATGTATGTATGTATGTATGTATGTATGTATGTATGTATGTATGTATGTATGTATGTATGTATGTATGTATGTATGTATGTATGTATGTATGTATGTATGTATGTATGTATGTATGTATGTATGTATGTATGTATGTATGTATGTATGTATGTATGTATGTATGTATGTATGTATGTATGTATGTATGTATGTATGTATGTATGTATGTATGTATGTATGTATGTATGTATGTATGTATGTATGTATGTATGTATGTATGTATGTATGTATGTATGTATGTATGTATGTATGTATGTATGTATGTATGTATGTATGTATGTATGTATGTATGTATGTATGTATGTATGTATGTATGTATGTATGTATGTATGTATGTATGTATGTATGTATGTATGTATGTATGTATGTATGTATGTATGTATGTATGTATGTATGTATGTATGTATGTATGTATGTATGTATGAATGTATGTATGTATGTATGTATGTATGTATGTATGTATGTATGTATGTATGTATGTGTGTGTGTGTGTGTGTGTGTGTGTGTGTGTGTGTGTGTGTGTGTATGTATGTATGTATGTATGTATGTATGTATGTATGTATGTATGTATGTATGTATGTATGTATGTATGTATGTATGTATGTATGTATGTATGTATGTATGTATGTATGTATGTATGTATGTGTACGTACGTACGTACGTACGTACGTACGTACGTATGTATGTATGTATGTATGTATGTATGTATGTATGTATGTATGTTTGTATGTATGTATGTATGTATGTAAGTACGTACGTACGTACGTACGTACGTACGTACTTACGATAAGCTGACTTGAAGAGTCTTAGAACAAAGGAATATTGTGAACGAGCCTGTGAATCAGGTGATGTTGAGTTAGCAAATGGAGCAGCTGCCATATGTAATATGATACGCCTGATAAGTCTACTTTCATATAATTCTAAACACACATATACACATACACACACACACACATTCACACATACATACAATACATACATACATACATACATACATACATACATACATACATACATACATACATACATACATACATACATACATACATACATACATACATACATACATACATACATACATACATACATACATACATACATACATACATACATACATACATACGTATGTATGTATGTATGTTAGATCACAAGCGACACAACTAACTTTTTAAAAAGATTTATTTAATTATTAGGATAGTACGTACTATCCTGACATGAAATGATTTTAATACAAAGGTGAGTTAATAACTGAAGTACAATTGTTGCGTTACATGTATTTATAACTTTAAAAATGTTGACTTGAAGAGTCTTAGAACAAAGGAATATTGTGAACGAGCCTGTGAATCAGGTGATGTTGAGTTAGCAAATGGAGCAGCTGCCATACGTAATATGATACGCCTGATTAGTCTACTTTCATATGACTCTAAATATTGTAAGTTACTATTTTATATAACAACTTCCCCCTTATAGAAAAAGTTGGTGATTATACAACAGCTTTTGAAATTGAAATTAAATGAAAAAATATGAAAAACAAAGTACAATAAAATGTGACAAAAATGTAAAAGGTGCAAAAATGTAAAATTGTAAAAGTATAAAATGTAAAAACATAGAATATAAAATAGTAATCGTAAAAATGCAATACAGTGCATGCATAAAAAGCATAAAAAAATATTGAAATACAATTGAATAGTTTTCACTGAAGAGTCTCAGTACAAAAGTTTATGAAAGGCACAAAACTGTTTAACTAATTTCTATGTCTTCGGATTCTTCGTCTTCCCTTCTTAGTGGAGGTCGTCTCCGTTGAAGGAGTAGGCTAGTAAATGTCTTGGAGAGTTTACTAGGTCTTGGAGGAGCTGGAGGCAATGTGGAGACATCGGTGGTCAAACTTCCTCTGCGTATTTTGCACTTGTAGACCAAATACACAAATAATAGTCCGAAAATTAGAACAATTATGAAATAAGTGAACCAGAGTAAATTATATTAGAGTAAATTACACAACGATTTTGCAACTACATACTGAGCATGATGAAGTATCTTAAGATTTTTTACTGTAAGTAACGCATGGTACCACGTGATACTAATTTACCTTCTATTATGTCACATATGAAGTACTTTTAGTAGAACATAATTATTTTAGAACATTCTTTAACATTCTAGTGCACATAGCGAGCATTGTGAAAATTGGCTCATAGAATTATATTAGTCACATAACATTTTAGTGATGAGCGGTAATTTTAATCCATTGTAAACCTTTAACTCGCTGTTGCTAATTTAGAATTCATTGTTGGTATCCTTTAAGCCGTAGTTGCATTTCTATAAAGAAAAGATCAAATCACAGAAATAATTCTAGAAGGGGTCAATTACATAATTTGCATCTCTTTTGCATATATAGATTAATGAAACATATATTCTTTATAGGATTTTGCAAACAGTGGAAAGAAAAGCTATCTATGAGAACTAAAGGAAAAACTATATATATAAATATTAATGATATATATAGTTTTTCCTTTAGTTCTCACAGATAGCTTTTCTTTCCACTGTTTGCAAAATCCTATAAAGAATATATGTTTCATTACTATAAGCAAACAAATAATAAATAATTCCCTTTTAAAATATATAGATTAAGTTCAGGGGACAATTGGGAAACTATTTGTTTTTTATTGTTGTATATCTCACGTGTGTGTAATAAATGTCTAATGTCTACACGTTCTTATTATTTGCACTGGTACTCCTGATATTTGCTTACATTTTGAGATTTCATAGAGTGAAGTAGGAGTTTTGATATCACAGATATGTTTTGAGAATTTCTTAGCATGGTGGCTAGTAACTTAATTTTGTTCCGTGCTGGCAAAATTATTTAAATCATATTACGTAACATACAGCCGGTGGCGCCCTTTTGAGTGTCCACACACAATCCTAACCCACGACCTATGCTCTCCACCAAAAATCGGCTGCCGTTCGCACGTTTTAATATTTAGGTATCAAAATAGGTTACACCAAAAGTGACGCAACAACGTGGAGGCTCGATTGTTACACCAAAAGTACACCTAGAGTAACAAAGTTTCATATTTTAATAAGAGCCGAGTGTGGACACAATAATTTTTGGTTTTGTTTAAGTAATTTACTAGTAAATAATTTAATTTTAATCAAATATCAGGAACGTGTGTAGACATTAACATTTCTATCTTACTTTATGCAGGAATACAGTTCCTATTGATAAAGTTTTTGTGAGATGTACAATAAAACACTGGCATTTCTTTAGAATCCAGCAATTGATTTGCGACGTTGCCACTTTTAAAAAATAGACTACATTTTCCGGAGAAGTACGGGTTTCGAAATTAAAACTGCATATGGTTAGAAAATATTTCAGATTTTGAGGGGAATTATTAAATCAATATACAGGGTGGAAAAAAATATTTCCAAATTTTTGATTGAATTTATTGATGATAATTCTTGCTGAAGTTTTAAATTTTGTGTTTGCTGCATTTAATGGCAATTGAATGTTATACTATACAGGGTGTAGTAAGTAAGTAGACTTAGTGTTGGGAGACTTAGAAATTTTTTTGGAACATTTTGCTATTTTAAGCAGCGGACTTGTGTGTTTGTTTACTGCCTGTGTTTGCGGTTGTTATTGCTCTTTACATTAACGTTTAATTTAGTTAGAAATTTGCATTTTTGAAATTTTTCTTTGATCATGGAAGATACTTTTAAATCTAATCATTTATTGTTAGAGGAGTTGGAATATGAATTGAACATCAGAAATGTTTATTCCAATAGAAATCAACAGGATAAGAGGAAAATTTTAAATAGATTGTTGGAATAAGAACGTGATAGGCCGGGTTGTCTTATCAACTTAGATACTTATAAACTTGATTTTAATGCTGAGCAGCTAGCTGTAAATGCTAAATTACATTCAATTAAAAATTTAATTGCTGATTTCGAAGGCACTTCCTCTGATTCCTTGTTCAAAAGAATAAAGTCTCGTATTGCTCATGTTACCGGTCGTGTTCAACGTATTATTGTAGAAGGTGATGGCGCGGAAGCCGCAAATACTTTTAGAAATGAATCCTATGCTACGTGTCTAGAATTAGAGGCCGATTTACATGAACGAGTAACAGCTACGGTTCCGAATGACGACTTGAATCAAACATTGCACAGTCAGATTGTAAGAGAGTAAAATTTAATGGGGACCCAAAAACAGTTTATTCTTTCATTGAGCGTGTTAATAAGTTAGCGCAGGCGCGTAAAGTTGATGAGCAAGAACTATTCAATTCCGCGGTAGAACTTTTTATCGGAGATGCTTTTGTCTGGTATCGCAGTATTAAGACTAGTATAGATAGTTGGGCCTCTTTAGTATCTTTAATAAAGAAAGACTTTTTACCACCTAACGCGGAAGATGAAATTTGTGAACAAATTAAGAATCGTAAGCAAAAGAAGCATGAAAAGGTAACCATATTCTTTGCACAAATGGAAAATTTGTATAGTCGGCTTGGTCATGCTCCTAGTGAAGTCACAAAGGTTAAGCACATTCGGAATAATTTTTTACCGGAATATTTAGGTCAGTTAGCTTTATGTGAGGCAGATACGGTTGCTAAATTATTTAGTTTATGCAAAAAAATTAGAGGATGCTGCTTACGTAATATCTAGACGTAGTTATGTACCGCAAGTTTCTAACTTATCAGTTGAAGAGTCACATTCAACTAGTCAATGTTGCTGTTCGTGTCATAGTAAAGAAAATGTAGAGAGTAATAATCACCTTGGACATGTAGGGAGTACAACTCCTAATGTTGATCTAGTAAGTACTAAGGTAGATCAGGTAGTCGCAAGTACTTCAGGAAACGGGAATAGCGTCAGTAATCCCACTACTTCAGCTCAGGCTCGGAGTAGAAAAATTTGTTGGAATTGTGGTAAGCTCAACCACACCTTTTCGTCTTGCAAAGCTAGGAGGAAAATCTTTTGTTTTCGTTGTGGTATGCCTAATGTTAGGTTAGCTGATTGCAAGAAGTGTTCCAAGAAACCAGTAAGGGAGGTGTGTTCTGGCCGCCACACCATTTCCAGTAAGTTGACCAAACGAAATTTTTCGTATTTTAGTAAGAGAGAGTGGCAGTCTTGGCTCTCATATGTTAGAAATTTTTATAAGTTTTCGGGTAAGACAGACTTGCATGGGCAAGCTGCGCCATTGTTTGTTAAGAAAGGTACTGATAACAGGCCTTACGTTTCTGTAAAATTGTATGGTAGGGATATCGTGGCTCTGCTTGATTCGGGAGCAAATGCTTCTATTATTGGTTCAGGTGGCCTTGAGTTATTGAGACAATTGAACTCGGAGATTAATCCGTCTCATACTCGAAGCGTGTTTGTTGCGAATGGGAATCAGCAAACAGTAACAGGTTTGGTTGATTTGCCCATATGTATAGGAAATGTCTGTCAAATTGTGAAAGCTTTAGTAGTGCCTTCTTTGCCTCAGTCTTTTATTTTTGGTTGCGACTTTGCTAGACAGTTTCAAATTAAGATTGACTTTAAAGATTCTTGTGATGTAGTTCCTCATGCACAGTCTCGCATTCCTCCGGCCGAACCGGAAGTTCTTTTGTTAGAAATTTCTTTGGAAAATTTGGGTGATTGGTATCTATCTATGCCTGAAAATATTTCCTCTTTTCCAAAGCGTTATCCTCAATGGAAGGTAGTAAATGGTTTAGTCTATAAGCTCATTCCATCTCGTGTATCGGTGCAGACAAATCTTATGGAGTGGAAGTTACTTGTTCCGAAGGGACAAAGGCAGCAAATCATGAGTTCATGCCATGATCCTGCAGTTTGTGCACATTTTGGGTTTTTCAAGACATTGGCTCGTCTGCAAGAACATTATTACTTGCAAAAAATTAGTCAGGATGTCATGAAATATGTTCGGAAGTGTCAAGTTTGTGCTTCTCAGAAAATTGCAAACACAGCTAGAATGGGACTTATGGGTGGCGAAAAATCTGTAAGTTATCCTTGGCAGATAGTGTCTGTTGATATTATGGGCCCATTTCCACGATCTTCGAAGGGAAACACTCATTTACTTGTGGTTGGTGACTGGTTCACCAAGTACACATTAGTTTGTCCTATGCGTAAGGCTACCGCTCAAAATGTGGTTAAGTTTATGGAGAATGAAGTTTTTCTTGTCTTTGGTGTACCTCAGTTCATTTTGTGTGATAATGGTAAACAGTTTGCAGGCTCTGAGTTTAAGAAACTGGCAAAAGAGTATCAGGTACAAAAGATTTGGTTCAGTGCACGTTATTCTCCACAGTGCAATTTCGTTGAGCGCAATAATAAGACAGTTGGTACTGCCATTAGGTGCTACATAAAAGAGCACAAGAATTGGGACAAAGAGATTCATAAGATAAGGCAGGCTATTAACACTGCAAAGCATGAGGTGACAGGGTCTTTTTTGAATTTTGGTAGACATGTTCCTATTTCGGGAAATTATTATGGTGAAGTTGAGATATCGCCAGGTGATAGGCAAGGCTATGCTTCAGAGTTGAAGTGTCTTGCAGATGTTTTTAAGGAAGTTCGTAAAAGACTTCATGTTGCGTATCAACGCAATAGTAAGGTTTACAATCTCCGGAAGAGAGACGTTTCGTTTAAGGAAGGCGACCTTGTTAGGCGCAAAAATAAAGTTCTCTCGGATGCGGCGATTGGGTTTTCTAGGAAGTTAGCTCCTAAGTATGTACTGTGTACGGTACGTAAGAAAGTTTCGCGTGTAGTGTATGCCCTCACCAATGTTGATGGAACTGACGCTGGTGAATGGCACGTTAAGGACCTAAAGGCTCACTTTGGTTTGAACTCTGAAATTTCGGTGGGCTAAGATGTCTCACATCAGGCTTCAAATTTGGAGTTTGTGAGTTTGATTTGTGTTTTGTATGTAGATTATTTGGTGATGAAATAGATCATCTTGATTTGTATTGTTGTGTAGTGTTCATCTGATCAGTTTGTTATAGTTCCGATAGTGTGACCAGTCCCATGATTTTGAAAATTCAAAAATTCCCTTGAATAAGACTTTCCCGATTATGATTTTACTGATTATGACCTTACCGATTATGACTTTCACTGATTTTGACTCCTTATGGACGTGTGGTACACGCAGTTACCAAAGTATCCAAGCAATTCATGTCATTTGAGCTTTTCGTTGTAACACCTGTGGTCACTGGCAGATGTAACGTTAAAAAGAAAAATATCTTTTAAAGTTTTAAGTTTTCTAGTTAAGATTTTTTCTATTTTCTTTTTGGAAGGTGGTGGTGTAGCATTTGAAAAGGCTACGTCAATATATGTATGGTTGAATACAATAAATTAGCCCATTAGTTCATTTGTTTGAGGGGAGAGGTAGGCAACCACTCGTACTTCAAAGGGGCATAGCAGGTCGTATATCTGAAATTCTCAACAAGGAAAGAAAGCGTGTTTTCTTTTATGTATTATTTTTGAGTCAGAGGTGTTACTCACATGTTCTTGTTGTTGGGATATTACACAATGGTGTAATTCAGTCTTTAAATTACAAGCCCTTTTGTTTGCGAATTTTTATTGGCTGGACAAAGAGTTCTCTAGATGCTCAAGTTGGCAACACTGAGAACAGGGGAACTGTAGAGTACATTTCCAGTTGGGGGGTCGTTCTTCGACAGCGACGAGATTAGCGGAATGGCGGCAGTCCCGGTTTTGTAGTGAAGAATTTGGGTTTTACATCGCTGACACTGAAAAAGGATTTGATTTGATGTACCCAGTGTTTCTTTACCGTCCTGCCAGAAGCATTTTGTAAGTTCCAGGAAGGAATTTTGTTGCTTGTCGTAATCCGATCGCCACGTGTTTCGTGAGGTTATGTAATACTCTCTATAGGAGGTGAGCTTTTATTTTACTTAGTTGGTGTTTTATTTAGTTCTTATTTATTGTAATTATTACAGAGCATTTTGGAGAGGCATGTTTTGGAGAGGCTTATGTTTGGTATAAGCATATGTTTGGTATAAGCATATGTTTGGTATAAGCATATGTTGGGCATAAGCATATATGTTTGGAGAGGCTCACAATTGGGATAAGCACGTGTTTGGTGCTGTCATTTTGGTTATGTAAGGGGGCCCAGTATTTAGAGGAGTGATAGGAGGTCCTGCTAACGTTTTGAGAAGTTTTGGTTGGAGAGTTGTTCGCAGCAGTCTCTAAGAGATTTGGGCACAGATTTACGAGTGACACGGAGTCGCAGCTGCAGCCAACGTCGAGAACATCTAGAAAAGTGGTAATGAACACGAACGTAACTTTCGTTTTAGTCAGATTCGCGCACAAGAACACTGCACAATTTAATTTTGGATGAATTTATTTTTACTTGGTTCGGCGAAAAAATAACACCCTGTATCGATTTTACACGAATGATTAAAAGTCAAATTTTCTGGAGTTAAAATAACGATATATTACTATTCACGTTCTAACAATACATTTGTTTATCACTAAAGAGGTTTGATGTAATTAATTATGTTGAATATTAACACTTTAGAGTAGAAATTTGCCTTTGGTTGTTGTTGTTTTGTCGCGTGGCTGGATCCCGAACTGACTGGCTCGGCTCGACTCTCTTTACGCGATTGACTGCGTTGAGCGCGTCTTGGTTTATATAAGATAAATCAAAGTTTCTGGAAGTGTTCGAAAATCGAAGACTCCAGGCGTTCTAGTCGTTCTAGACGTTCCAGATTGTTCACCGTTCCCGAAAATTCGATTGGTAGGGGAGAGTGACTCGTGTATATTCTCCAGCAGCGAAGTCTTGCTTTTCGAATTATTCCAAAAATGTAAAAGAGTTTTTTCTAGCTCGCGGGCATTACAGAGCGACAGAGGGACGTTAATTCTTAATTTTGAAAATATAAATTACCTGACTTAAGAAAAGTACTTTGACATTCCCCCCGTTTGCTAAGGCAAATTTCTACGGTTGAGTGTTTGAAAACCTAAAGCATACAATTCTATCTAACTTAAGATATTTACAACGTGTTTTATAAATAATAAAAACTAAATTTATACAATGCTGAAACTTAAGATATGTACAATAACGAAAATAAACGTAATTCTGAAAAGAAGAATACAATTTCTAGGGGTCCATGATGACAGTCTTGCTCGTCGTCGCTTTGGTTTATATGGTCTGTTCGTTTCTCCGTGTGTTTGCGTTGGCCTCGTGGAGGTGGTTGGTTCATCGGGTGTCGGAGTGGATGCGGTTACTTTCTCTTTATTTGCTGGGGCTGGCAAGCTTTCTTCGTGAGCTAAGGCAGGCAAATTTTCTTAGTACGCTGGGGGAGGCAAATGCGCCGAGGCAGGTAGCGCTGAGGCAGATAGATGCGCTGAGGCAGATAGATGCGCTGAGGCAGGTAGATGCGCTGAGGCAGGTAGATGCGCTGAGGCAGGTAGATGCGCTGAGGCAGGTAGATGCGCTGAGGCAGGTAGATGCGCTGAGGCAGGTAGATGAGCTGAGGCAGGTAGATGCGCTGAGGCAGATAGATGCTCTGAGGCAGGTAGATGCGCTGAGGCGGGTAGATGTGCTGAGGCAGATAAATTTTCTTGGTGCGCTGAGGCAGGTAGATATGCTGAGGCAGGTAAATGCGCTGAGGCAGGTAGATGCGCTGAGGCAAATAGTAGGATTTCATCGTCTCTATCGTCATCATCAGGGGGATGTTCTTTAGGGCCTTCGTGACGGTCTGGGAAATCATCTTCAGGATTTTCGTCATTTAAGTCGTCATCATCGGGGTCCGATTCTTCATCGGTATCTAGCTGCTCAGGAGGTTCGTTTCCGGCGACTGGGGGCCTGATATCGTCTACGTCTACCAGGTAAGTGTTGTTCCCGCGTCGGACCTCGTATACCTCGTCGGAGACTTTTTTGGTTACCTATTAGATGTGGCCCTGTCCAAGAGGGTAAGAATACATTCGGTTTCTTTCGAAGCGCTTTTACTATTACGTCCTGTCCTTCGAAGGTAACCTCAGGTCTATCATTTGGCGAAGAATACCTCTCTTGATATTCTGCTTGGTTTGCCCTTATTTCGTCTGTTCTTTCTTCCGGGGTTTGTTCTTCTTGCTCGTCCCGTTCCTCTTGATAGGCTGGTATATTTAATTCGCCCTGCTGGTGTAATTCGTATCCGAGCAAAGCCCTGCTTGGTGTCATTTGAGTGGCGGCATTGTATCGTGTTCGGAGGGTGCATAAGACCATTGGTATATATCTATCTATTTTGTGTTCGCCTGTAGGTTAGAGTTTTCAGGACTTTCTTGAACTCCTGCACCCTTCTCTCTGTAGGGTTGGAGCGCTGGTGGTAGATCGGTGTAAACTTCCGTTGGATTTCATTACGGGCGCACCATTGTTTATACAGGGTGCTGCCAAAATGTCCGCCGTTATCCGAAACGATTATCTTCGGTGTTCCATACCTCGTAATAATTTCTTCTTCCAGGTAATTGATTATAATGTGGGCGTTTAGTTCGGAGAATGCCTTGGCTTCCACCCATTTTGTAAACATGTCTTCTACTATGAAAATGTAGCGATTATTGCGAGGAGTCTCTTTGTAGGGGCCCATGACGTCAATACTTATGGCTTCAAATGCGTAACGTGGTTTGTGGGGTTGAAGCGGTGCTTTGGGTTGTAGTTGGCGGGCTTTCACCTCTCTGCAGATTCGACAGTTTTGTATATATTTTGCTACGGCTTTGTGTATGTTAGTCCAGAAATATGTCCTTGTTAGTTTTCGTATAGTCTCATCTCTCCCTGGATGAGCGGCGATGTCTTCATCATGAAAACTAGCCAATACATGGGGTATCATGCTTCTGGGTACTACTAACTTTCTTCTTCCTTGGTAGTTGAGCCATAGTTGCATGTCGTGGACTGTGAAGTTGTCAAAAAATTTCTGTTCCCTATAATTTCGAGGACCGTCAGCTTGAATTCTTTCCCATTTTCTTACGTCATTTTGAATACGTCTGGAACGGAGTTGTGTATGCTTTACTTCTTCATATAAGTCAGCCCTTGTGAATATGTCCAGTCCTTCCGGAGTTAAGGCAGGGGGTAGCATTCTTTTCTCGTCGATTTCCATCCGAGGTTCTTGGATATCTGGATTTCTACTCAGGAAATCGGGTAATTCGTTGTCCTTTCCTGCGCAATGTTCAATATCGAAGTCGTATTCTTGCAATAGAAGAGACCATCGTGTTAATTTTGTCTTGGCGTCTTGATATTTATTTAACCAGACCAGGGCACGGTTATCGGTTCTAAGTGTGAATCTTACATTTTCTAGGTACATCTTGTATTTTTTGATATATGTGACGACGGCTAGGCATTCTATTTCGTTGATATGGTATTTCTTTTCAGCTGGGGTGACATGCGCTAGAAAAAGAAATGATTTGTTTCGAACTGTTTTCGCCTGGCTGATATAGAAATCCTCCCGATATGCCGGTGAGGGAGCCGTCTGTTTGGAGGATAAATTTCTTCGTAAAATCAGGGCGATGTAGCTCGAGCTGCTTGGAAGCTTCGTCCCTTATTTTTTCAAAAGCTCTCTCGTGTTCGTTGGTCCAGTGAAATTTCTTGTTTTTACTGAGAAGTTCGGTAAGTGGCTGAATAAGCGAAGCCGCATTTTCTATGTATTCTCGAATCCAATTAAATGTTCCCAGGAAGCTTTGGAGTTGTTTTTTATTTTTTGGTGGTTGAAAATTTTGTATTGCCAAGACATGTTTTTGTTGGGGTAGTGTTTTGTCCTGGGATATTCGATGTCCGAGATAGTTCAATTCGTTGGTTGCGATGTTACATTTTTCCGGTGAAACTTTTACATTGTGTAGACGGATTCTTTCGAAGACTAAATGTAAATGTCTCTGGTGTTCTTCTAGGCTGTTACTGTATATGATGATATCGTCGAGATAGACATGTACGAAGTCATGTATATATCCTGCTAGGACATCGCGAACCATGAAGTTCTGAAATGTGGATGGGGCTGTCTTTAAGCCGAACGGCATAACTGTAAATTGATAGGATGCTCCGTCTGGGGTAGTAAAAGCTGTGTATTTCTTTGATTCCGGGTCCATGGGAATTTGCCAATATCCCGATGCTAAGTCTAGCAACGTGAATACCTTGGCTTTCCCTAGGGTTTTGAGTTTCATGTATTTTCGGTAGTGTGGATGATTGGTCCTTGGTTACAGCATTAAGCTTCCGATAATCCACACAGAAACGGGTTTTTTTACCAGATGCTTCGATTATGACTGGAGGGGAACTGTAAGGTGAGTTGCTGGGTTCTATTACACCAGCCTTTAGCATCTCATCTATTTGTTCGTAGAAAATCTTCTCTTTATGAGGTGTCATTGGATAACATCGCTGATTTATTATGGTTGGGGTGGATAGAGTAATGACGTGTTTCGTAGTAGTGGTTGTAATTCCTTTAGTAGGTCGTTCGCTGAATATGTCGGAGAATTCCATAAATACGGATTTAAGTAATTGTTCAGCCTCCAGTGGAATACGAACTTTTTCGTGGAGTTGTCGAGATTCGGGTGTATACCTAGTTTCTTGGTTCCAGTATACGGTTTTCCTTAACGTTTTTCCCATATCTTTCATAGTCTAGATGGACACCCTCGTCCTCCAGGAATGGTGTACCAAGAATAAGTTCTTTATTTAATTTGTTAATTACCTCAAACTCGCCCTGAGTTTTGTTACCTTGTATGTCTAGATCTAGGATGATGTTTCCCAAGGATTCTGTTGTTTGGCCTCCGCATGCCATCGCAAACAATTTTCTGTCCTTGATTTGAGTCTCGGTGTCGACGAGTCCTGCCCTGACTATGTTGCTTTCCGCACCTGTGTCAATAACAGCGTTTATTTCCCGTCCACTTGCGAGGATCTTAATATGTGGTAGTTGCCTCGATTTTCGTAAATCTTGCATTGATAATAACGGGGCAGTTTCGGTCTGCGTCGCCACGTCTTTTAGCGTTGTTTTTTCTAGGACAGTGGAAATGTTCGTAATGTTCTCAGAATCAGTCTGAGTAGCCATGTTGTTTATCGATTTTTCTTGAAATATTGCCGAGATATTTAAGATATTGTCGAAATTTCGTGGAGTCGCCGGGCTGGTTATATTATTTGAGCCGGACGCCGAGGAATCGTTATTTAGTTGTTGGATCTGGGACGGGCGCCGGCCCCTTGGGAGTTTTCCTGGTGCCTATTGACTTGTTGGTTTTGTCCTGTCGTGTACGGATTTTGTGGGCAATTTCTTTGCCAGTGCCATCCTTTGCAAAATCGGCATGTCGTCGGTGGTCGGCTTTTTTGCGTATTTTCCCCTGATGATGCTGTCCTCTGGATCGTATTTCTGGTGGTCGTATTGGTTGCCTGTCTTGGTGCCTCTTCACGGTTACTATTATTATTATTACTGTTGTTTGGACGATTTCTCCAATTGTCGTTATTGGTATTTCTCGGAAGATGATATTCTTCTACCTCTGCTGCTACAGTTAGTAACTCCTCGGGGGTATCGAAATTACTGAATCGAATTTGTGCCCTTATCTCAGGGCGTAGTTGCCTATAGATGCAGTGCGCCTTCTCTTTAGGCGGTCTGGTTGGGTCTACTCTGTTATATAAAGCTATTTTCTTAGAGATGAATAATGTAACTGATTCGTTATATTCTTGCATTTTTGTATGCAAAATGTGTTCTGCCTGAGCCCTTTTCGCTATGGTGTCGAAGGTCTGCCTCAGCCTCAATTTGAACGTTTCGTAATCGTATATTAAATTTGTATATGGCTCATACCATTCCTTTGAATGGCCTCTTAATTGTGACGTAATCATTATTAATTTTTCTGTTCGGTCAGTAATATTATGTTTTCGAAAATGTTCTTCCATATTAAATATAAACATATTTGCACTTTCGTAATCCAGCCCTTGGAAAGTGTGCATGGGGGAGTTCCTTATAGTTTGCATAACCTTTTCCATTTTGCCCCCTTCGTGACTCGTAGTAGCGTTTTGAATAGCCTGCTTGATTGCCTCCGCCACGCCCACGAAAATTTGGTTTAGCTCGATATTTACATTTGTTAGAGAAGTGGGGTTGATGTATGTAAAATCGACTCACCTGATTGTGCAGTATTCGGGTATATATGTCGTATGGGGTCCTCTTCCCTCCCTGAGGAAGATGGTTGTCCTTCTAGGTGTGGCAGTTCTATTCCTTGTCGTGCCGCTGCCTCTCCTAGCGTTTTTATAACGTTTTCGTAAGATTCCATGTTCTTTTTATTGTAAAAATTGGACTTGAGAAGTTCTGGCCCTTCGATGGGTCTTCACGTAGCGTTTTTGCCTTACCTTTGAAACCCCTACTCAGTTCAGAGCCCCTCGAGTAAGTCACACTACTCTCCTCTTCTTTCTTTGTTCTTTCCTTCTCCGCCACTTCTCTAAGCCCCACGTTGTACGGGCGCCATGAACACGAACCTGACTTTCGTTTTAGTCAGATTCGCGCACAAGAACACTGCACAATTTAATTTTGGATGAATTTATTTTTACTTGGTTCGGCGAAAAAATAACACCCTGTATCGATTTTACACGAATGATTAAAAGTCAAATTTTCTGGAGTTAAAATAACGATATATTACTATTCACGTTCTAACAATACATTTGTTTATCACTAAATAGGTTTGATGTAATAATGTTGAATATTAACAATTTAGAGTAGAAATTTGCCTTTGGTTGTTGTTGTTTTGTCGCGTGGCTGGATCCCGAACTGACTGGCTCGACTCGACTCTCTTTACGCGATTGACTGCGTTGAGCGCGTCTCGGTTTATATAAGATAAATCAAAGTTTCTGGAAGTGTTCGAAAATCGAAGACTTCAGGCGTTCTAGTCGTTCTAGACGTTCCAGATTGTTCACCGTTCCCGAATATTCGATCGGTAGGGGAGAGTGGCTCGTGTATATTCTCCAGCAGCGAAGTCTTGCTTTTCGAATTATTCTAAAAATGTAAAAGAGTTTTTTCTAGCTCGCGGGCTTTACAGAGCGACAGAGGGACGTTAATTCTTAATTTTGAAAATATAAATTACCTGATTTAAGAAAAGTACTTTGACAGTAACAGGTCACGCTGCAGTCGTGAGAGAAAACGCCAAGGCTCTAACCAGGTTTTATTGCTTCATTTTAGTTACATAATTTTATAGAAATTATTATAGTTTCACTCAGTGATTTTTTTGTGAATTATTAGAGTAAATTGCACAACGATTTTGCAACTACATACTGAGCATGATGAAGTATCTTAAGATTTTTTACTGTAAGTAACGCATGGTACCACGTGATACCAATTTACCTTATATTATGTCACATATGAAGTACTTTTAGTAGAACATAATTATTTTAGAACATTCTTTAACATTCTAGTGCACATAGCGAGCATTGTGAAAATTGGCTCATATCATATTAGTCACATAACATTTTAGTGATGAGCGGTAATTTTAATCCATTGTAAACCTTTAACTCGCTGTTGCTAATTTAGAATTCATTGTTGGTATCCTTTAAGCCGTAGTTGCATTTCTATAAAGAAAAGGTCAAATCACAGAAATAATTCTAGAAGGGGTTAATTACATAATTTGCATCTCTTTTGCATATTATATAGATTAAGTTCAGGGGACAATTGGGAAACTATTTGTTTTTTATTGTTGTATATCTCACGTGTGTGTAATAAATGTCTAATGTCTACACATTCTTATTATTTGCACTGGTACTCCTGATATTTGCTTAAATTTTGAGATTTCATAGAGTGAAGTAGGAGTTTTGATATCACAGATATGTTTTGAGAATTTCATCGCATGGTTGCTAGTAACTTAATTTTGTTCTGTGCTGGCAAAATTATTTAAATCATATTACGTAACATACAGCCGGTGGCGCCCTTTTGAGTGTCCACACACAATCCTAACCTACGACCTATGCTATCCACCAAAAATCGGCTGCCGTTCGCACCGATGTAACACGTTTTAATATTCAGGTATTAAAATATGTGGCACAGGAAATGTGTTTATTAACGAAAGGTTCGTTTATTAAATCGTCTAAGTCTTTTGAGTACTGGTCCAGTTTATGTTTGGCGATTTCGAGGTCCTCGGTGTTTAGGTTATTTAACTTTAGAGGTTTTAATTTGGGCACTCTAATGTTTTCGGGGATTTGGCTGCAGCACTCAAATGGAATCTGGATTGGGTGATTATCGTCTTTTACACTGGTAAAGTCATTTACACTAGATTAGATTTTAGTAATGCCTACGAAAGCGTAGCAATTTGACTGTAACTTGACAACTGAGTTTTTGGAGATTACGTCAGTTTTTTTACTTGTTTTGGGACAGTTAATGGTCACATGTAAAGGTTCCGCGTTTATCACTAACCACATGTTTTCTTCTAGTTTTTGGACGTTGTAGCCTTGGCTGGTGATGAACGACGTCTGGCAGCTTTCGGGTAGTGTGTCGAGGTTCTTGAAGAGACGGGCTTCGCATATGGCATTGTCGTCAATTGGATATGCGAATAGATTTGGGCATAGCTTGGTGTTAAAACGAATCGATTTGCAATCTTTGAGGTCTGCGATAGGTTTGAACATCAAAGAATCATCATCTCTCGCGATATATTTTTGAGAAGTTGATAACATATGAGATAGACCAGTTCTATTATCCAGAATAGGGATAGGATATAGTTTGAAAACAGAATATGTTTGAGGGTCTATTAGTGGTAAGTCTAATACAAATATTAATTCTGAATTTACCTGAAAAGCTTTTAGTTCAATAATATCTAAGTATTGTGAAATCTTTGATAATTTAATCGGGAGTGGTAAATTATTATTTTGTAAGTTCTGTGAAATCTCTTGCAAAGAATTTATTAAGTCTTGTGGGTTGATGATCGATGTATGAATTATTTTGAGTCTCGCAAAAGTGATAGAGTTTAAAATATCGTTAAAATTGTCTTCGATAAATAAATAGCTTGCCATGAGTTGCTCGCAAATACTTAGGAATATTAATTTTGTGTATGCTATTCGCGTTTCTCCTTCGATTTTTAAAATTTGTTTCTCGATTTCCTTTATGTCGTTATTGAAGGTCTCTTCGTCAATTTGTAGTTGTTGAACAGTTAGATTGAAATTCATTATGACCGAAGTTGTGACTGATATTTGATTTTTGAGTAAGTTCTCCAATTGGTGTTCGTCATTATATTGAACCCATACCGTTCAAGAGTCCGTTTGTAGCGTTTCCTATCGAACAGTATTTCGTCGAATTTACTCTTTATGGATTTAGAAATTTGTGTTAATAGACTAAGGTGTGTTTTAACTTCACTTGTGAATGTTACCATGTCTAAATATGCCGGATCAAGGGTTACGAAGATTTTGTCTAAAATTTCGTCGTTTCTGTCAATAGCTGTGTTGAGTGTTGAGATATTTTTATGCACTAGTAATGTCCATTTCTTGTGGGAGATTACAATGTCAGTGTCTCGGTGGTAATACACTCCGATAGTGTTGTTTATGGGCGTTATTGAATATTGGGATACTGCTGATCCGAACAGCAAGAGAAACCTGAAAATAAAGTTTAATGGGCTTGTTCCATGATATTCTTTTTATATGGTTTTTATACTTTTTCATATAGTACTCGATATTCTCATTATACACTTAAAATTTCGTATTATTAACTTTTTCCGTTCTCGAGATATAAGGAGTTGAATTTAGTAATAGTTGCAAAAACCGAGCGCTCATTTGTGACGTCACTATACGCAAGTGAAGTAACAAAAATGGCTTTCTGGGACCTTTCAAATTTAACTTGAAAAGTCGAAAAACATGGAATTTTTAAACGCTGGTAACTAAATAAATACGTCGAGTGGAAGTTCGTTCTATGTGTCTACGGAAAGGAGAAGGTCGCCGATGAATTATAATCGTAAATTGCAGGGTCGAAATCGAAAATTCGTTCTGGCAGGAGCGAGAGAAAATTGTAATTTTTTGACATTTCACCAAATTGTACTCCCCTACTGTCAAGTAGTAAGCAAAACAAACAATACTTCGAAGACACTTATAATTATAACCAATAAGGAGCATCAAGTCTATTGAGATCGCCGAGTCTATGCGTATAGTGACGTAGCGCCTGGCCACGCCCCATTTTCGCGAGATGGAAATTTGTAATAGTTTTTAAGATACTAAACGTGCGAATAAGATTCTGATATTTTGCAGATCCATTAATTTATACTTGCACTTTCGATTTGTGAAATAAAAAAAAAATGCTGAACAAGCCCATTTTCAAAATATGGTTTCATTCTGTCAAAGTTAATTTTAGTAGTTTGGTCTGTTTCGGGATTAGATAAAAGTGCTGAATTTTTAAAGATTTCTTTAATTTCGAATAGGCCGTTAAATTTGTTTTGTAGTTTGTCTTTAATCTGGGATTCTTTTACATAGACTTTGTCTCCAATTTGGTAATCTGGTCGTTTTCCGGGGACGTGTTTGTGAAAACGAATTTTGGCTTTCGCTTTCTGGTTTAACGTACGACTACGTGCTATTTTATAGTAATGCGAGATTCTATTGTTGAGGTCTCTAACATACTTAGTTATCAGTTTTTATTTATTGTATAAAGTTTCGGGTAGTCTACAAGATGTGTGTCCGAATACTAATTCGTATGGACTAAAACCATGGGTTTTGTTGACCGAATTATTGTAGCATATTACCGCATAGGGTAAAATAGTCAGTGGGTGTTCGTCGGGGTTTTCGGCTTTATGGACCCTAATCATTTCAGCTAAGGTAGCATGGAATCGTTCTATCGATCCGTTAGATTGAGGGTGTCCTACACTTGAATACGTTAGTTTTATGTCGTACAAGGTACAGAGATCTTTTAATAGTCTGTTGTCAAATTCGCCACCAGAATCACAATGGACTCTCCAAGGGGTGCCATAGTGCTGGAAATATAGTAGTAAGGTGTTTACTACGGATTTTGCAGATTTATCTTGTATAGCATAAGCTTGGGTAAATTCAGTTAACTCGTCGCGAATAGTAAGAGCATAATTTCGAGTTGGGGTTTGGAATATGTCGATGTAATGGCGTTCTTGGTGTTTCTGTAATTACCAAAGGACTAGACATGTTCTTACGATATACTTTATTCTTTTGACAAATTTCGCAAGATTTGATAAAGTTTTCGACATCTTTAGATAATCCTTGCCAATTATATTTACTTTTAATTCTCCGCATCGTTTCATTTATTCCGCGGTGAAGATTATTTTTACCGCAGTGATGCTGGCCTAAAATGATCGGAATTTGATCTTCGTCAGGGGTCTGAACGATATTTTGGCATATTACAATTTTTAGGTCCTTTTCTGCGAAAATGAACGATAGCATTTCGAGAATAGGGAGATCTAAGTTATTCTCAACGTAATACGTTTTGGAAAGATCTAAAAGGTTTTGTCTCTTATATAATACCATAAACAAATGTTCTATTGTAGACTTAACGTCGAATGGCAAAGGGACTATAAAATTCTTCCTATGTCGGACTGATTTACTCGAGACGATGTTAATGGTGTTTTTGTAAAATTCAGGGTGTTCTTCGAAGATGTCTCCGATTATTTTGTGATGTAAGTCTTGCAAGTTATCTTGCTGAAAAAAGGTGATGATATTTTTGTGTTCTCTATCTAAAAGCTGTTTGTTGGAAGTTTTAATTTTCGAATAGTCTATTAGAGATTTTGTTTTGTACAAATTGACAAAAATATCGAATTCTTGAGCGATTTGCTCGTTAGTTATTTGGGCATTTTCGTTTGGGTTTTCGTCATCGTCTTGTTCGTCATATTCTGATTCGTCAGTTTCGTTCGCGGCTAGAATTTTTGAGTAAAGTTTCGAACATTCCGAAAAATGGTTGATCTTAATTCGGGATAGCGCGTCCGCGTTTTTATTGATCTTGCCAGGTTTTTATACGATCTCATAGTCGTATTCCTCTAGTTTTAATCGCCAACGTGCGAGTCTACTTCCTGGGTCCTTTATTGAAAATAACCAGATAAGTGGTCGATGGTCTGTTACCAACTTGAATTTTCTACCGAAGAGGTACGGCCTAAAATGCTTCACTGACCATACTATTGCTAAAAGCTCGCGTTCGATCGTGGAATATTTGGTTTCCGCAGTGCATAAAGTTCGGAATGCGTATGCGTTACCTATCGCATACGCATTCCGAACTCTTTGCCTACGTTGCCTTGTGAAAGGACAGAACCAATGGCGAATGCACTTGCATCTGTGGTTAAAATGAATTCATCGTTAAAATTAGGGTAAATGAGAATCGGTGTTGTCGTTAAAGTTTGTTTTAAATTTTGAAAAGAATTTGAAGTCATTGTGGAAGTTAAAAAGTATGTCCTTTTGTAGTAGCTTCTTCAGAGGTTTAGTTATCTTGGAGAAAATGGGGATGAATCGCCTATAATATCCTACTAAGCCTAAAAATGACTTAATTTCTTTAGAATTTTTCGGTTGGGGAAAATTTAAAATTGCATCGGCTTTGGTGGGATTCGGTTTTACACCGTCTTTAGTGACGAAATGGCCTAAATAAGCGACTTCTTTGCGGAGGAACTCGCATTTGTCTGGTTGAATTTTGAGGTTTGCCTTTTGTAAGCGTTTGAAAATTTCTGTTAGGCGTGAAATATGGTCATGGATAGTAGGGGAGTAGACAATAATATCGTCCGACATCGTTCATTTTGGATACCCAATAAAATGTTGTCCATCACTCTTTGGAATGTTGATGGGGTATTTTTGAGTCCGAATGGCATTCTTACAAATTCAAAATGACCGTTTTCAACTGTGAAAGCAGTTTTTTCAATATCTTTTGGATCTATTTGGATCTGGTGAAATCCAGATGCAAGGTCTAGCGTTGTGAAATATTGGCATTTGCCTAGTTGGTCGAGAAGGTCAGAGATATTTGGAAGAGGGTACTTATCATCGATGGTAACTTCGTTAAGTTTGCGGTAGTTAACTACGACTCGCCACTTCTGTTTGCCAGAGGCATCCAGTTTTTTGGGGACTACCCAAACAGGGGACGACCAGGGTGAAATCAAGGGTTGAATAATGTCTTGATCTAACATTTTAGAAATTTGAGCTTTGACTTCTTTATGGACTTGAGGGTAACGATAAGATTTTGTAAATATAGGTCGGGAATCATTCGTATCAGTCGGGTGTTTAATTTCGTTTGTAAATGTCAAGTTGTCACCTAAATAGAATATGTCTTGAAAATCTAAACAAAGCTGCGTTACTAATTCGGCCTCTTCTTCATTTAGATGATCCAAACGTAATTGATTTTGAATTTCAAATGATCTGTCTGTCGGTATTTGTTGGCCAGAGTTGTCAGTGTTGAAATTAAATCGATTTAAATTTTTGAATTGGTTCTAGATCTAAATTTGAAAATTCGATTGATTTCGGGATGGCATTTGCATTAATTATGGTCGTATAAAATTCTCCTGCTTTAACGAGAGCATTGGGTGAGCGAACTTTCCCTTTTTCCTGGGCTAACAGTATAGCCTCAGTATTTCGCAAATGACATTTTAATTTAAATATTTTTTCCATACGTGGTTCTATGGAAATTAAATTTTAATTTTTGTTTTCATGAGGGGTTTTTGAAATTGGAGTTTGAGAATTACTAATATTTTTATTGGTGGTTCCGGTAGATCTCGATTTACTTCAAAAAGAGGAACAGTTTTAAAGTTAGTAATTAACTTGTTGTTATTCATGTCAATAACGCATCTATAATGTTTGAAAAAGTCGGCTCCTAATAATCCGTCGAATTCGATGTCTAAATCGTAAATGTATACTTTATGCGGATCATTAGCTGTAAAAGGTATAAGAACAGATTCGGTTATCGCAATTTTTTGTTCTGTTATACCTTGTATAACAACGTTCTCGGAAGATCTGCGCTTGTAATTTTCTGCAAGTTTTGGTTTGAATATTGATATACCTGCACCGGTATCGAGTAACATTTTGAACCTATTTGTAGCGTCTTTAATATAATAGAGGTTCCTTGAATTTACAGTTAGAAATGGATACGAGATTACATTAAAATTTGTTCTAGATGGTTCAGGGACGGACTGGGGTTGTCCTTTAAATTTATGGTTTGGATTTGACTCGGCATTTGGTCGATTTGGAAATCCGGTTGTTGTGTTGGAGTATCTGTAGGATACTCTGGGCCTTGGTAAAAATCCGGTTGATTAAAAGAATAATCCGTATGAGGGTTTGGTGAATAATCGAAACAATTTTCGTATTGATTTGGTGAATAATCAATATGATTCTCGTATTGGTCTGGTTGATTATAAGCATGTGGATTTTGATAATCCCCATTACCAGTAAAATATTCTTGGGAATGTACCTCATTATTAGCATTAGAATTATTTTGGAAATTTTCAAAACTATCAAATTGTTGGTAGCTTTGATCACAATAAGGATTATAATTGTCATAATTTTGTGCATCATAGTAATTATCAAAATTAACATGGTGAGTTTTTTTAGGGTTTTGGCAGTTAAAATTTGAAGGTTGTTGATTGGGAGGTCTTTGTTGATAATTTGGATTAGGTCTTATCACAGAAGGCCTATTTTGTTGGGAGAATTATTTTGCGAGAAAGTTTGTTGCGGGGTAGAAAGTTGCCTGGGCTATAATAATTTGATGGACTTTGAAAATTTGGCCTAGAAAATTGTTGTAAATTGGGCCTAGGAAATTGTGTTGGAGTTCCACCAAAATTGTTTTGCCTGTAGTTGGGATTTTGCTGTGAAAATTGCCTTGCGCGACATTCATTAAAATTATGTCCATTTCTTTTACAGTAATTGCAAAACTGCTGTGAATTTGGACGTCTTTGCTGAGTTTGCACGGAATTTTTGTTAACTGATTTGTTGGGAAATTTTTGTGATTCGAAATACGAGAGTTGGAGTTCTCGATTAACTCTACTAATAGCATCTAGCATATTTCTGGGGTTACATGCACGAATTATTTGACCTAATTTGGGTTCGAGTCCGGTAAGTAACGTGTTCAATATCATTGTTTCGATAAGGCGTGATTGTGCATTTTTCTCCTCTAATGTCAAGGATTGTTTTTGCACAGCGGCGTGCATTTTGGCGATATGAGTTTGAAGTCGAGAAATAAAAATAAGTGCGGTTTCATTTTGCAACTGATGAACTCTTTGCAGATCCTGTATAAGCACTGTAAGGTCGCGCGAATCGCCAAAGTGCGCCTCGAGCAAGCTTTTTATTTCTGCCCAAGTAGCAGGGTTTCGCGAATTTATGAGCTCTGACGCTTTTCCGCGAAGCTTATTTTTTATATGTAGAATCACTAAAATTCTCTGATCGTCTACTGCCATGCCTTGAGCATGAACACACGCAGAGATAAATGTATGTAAAAATATGGGGTTCCCATCGAACTCAGGTATTATAGAAAAGATTTCACTTAACTTGTAGGGTTCAATGTTTACTGTTTCGTTCATTGTAACGTTCTGATTTTCATTTTCAGTGACTTGATTGTCAGTCATTTTTAATAGGTTATTCTTTAACTTTTAAAGAAAAGGAAATTTGAATTAATAATAAAAAAAATTTTATGAGGTGCAAATCAGAATGATACGGCACTGGTGTGACGAATGTTTCACAAACTTATGATTTACTGATTAGCTTGGAATGCGTTTCAATGCAAAATAAATGTTAATTCTGAAATATTTCCGTGTTGTAAAATTGAACTTGAAATCTGATATATTTAAATGTATTAAATTTTTTGATAAGTTTAATGAGACTTGCGTTAATCTGGGTTATAGAACTGCTGTTATTTATATTACGTTACGTAAATTGAAATAAATTGAATGAATGGGTTTGAAAAAAAATGTTAAATGTAAAGCACAAAATAAACGAGATGATTCTTATTTGTACTTACATCAATATTTTCATCTCCGTGGAGTCTCGTAGTTGAATGCGACTTCGTAAAGCGTGCTCCGTCTGTCTGACGTCGAAGACACCAACTTGTGCGTCCAGGGATGATTTCTTACTTGCTAAAGTTTTGTTGCTTGTTGAGTGATTGCTTCTTGTGTGGTTGCTTCTTAAAATCAATTGTTGCTTTGAAATGTTGCTTGTTGCTTGAAAAACATTGTTTCTTTGAATGTTGAATTGTTGTGTGCTGTGTCCGGGTTCTTTTTCTTCTTAAAGAATTGAAATTCACCACTCTTGCTCTAAAGTGCTCCTTGTTCTTCCAGTCTTTCCCTCCAGTTAGGCACCTGTTTGCAGATGTTCTCCTTGTTCTCTAGGGTAGTTTCTGGTAGTTAGGCTCCGGTACAGGGTGTTTTGAAGATCCTTTTCGACTGCGCCAAATTTTGTTAGATCACAAGCTACACAACTAACTTTTTCAAAAGATTCATTTAATTATTAGGATAGTACGTACTATCCTGACATGAAATGATTTTAATACAAAGGTGAGTTAATAACTGAAGTACAATTGTTGCGTTACATATATTTATAACTTTAAAAATGCTGACTTGAAGAGTCTTAGAACAAAGGAATATTGTGAACGAGCCTGTGAATCAGGTGATGTTGAGTTATCAAATGGAGCAGCTGCCATATGTAATATGATACGCCTGATAAGGCTACTTTCATATGACTCTAAATATTGTAAGTTACTTGGTAATATTTTATATAACATGTACGTATGTATGTACGTACGTACGTACGTAAGTATGTATGTATGTATGTATGTTATATAAAATATTACCAAGTAACTTACAATATTTAGAGTCATATGAAAGTAGCCTTATCAGGCATATCATATTATATATGGGAGCTGCTCCTTTTGCTACCTCAACATCACCCGATTCACAGGCTCGTTCACAATATTCCTTTGTTCTAAGACTCTTCAAGTCAGCATTTTTAAAGTTATAAATATATGTAACGCAACAATTGTACTTCAGTTATTAACTCACTTTTGTATTAAAATTATTTCATGTCAGGATAGTAGCTACTATCCTAATAATTAAATAACTCTTTTTAAAAAGTTAGTTGTGTCGCTCGTGATCTAACAAAATTTGGCGCTGTCGGTAGGATCTTCAAAACACCCTGTACCGGAGCCTAAACCAGAAAAACTACCCGAGAGAATAAGGACAACATCTGCAAAAAGGTGCCTAACTGGAGGGAAAGTCTGGAAGAACAAGGGGAACTTTAGGACAGGAGTGGTGAATTTCAATTCTTTAAGAAGAAAAAGAACCCGGACACAGCACACAACAACTCAACAATCAAAGAAACAATATTTTCAAGCAACAAGCAACAAATCAACAAGCAACATTTCAACAATAAAAGCAACAATTAATTTTAAGAAGCAATCACACAAGAAGCAATCACTCAACAAGCAACAAAACTTTAGCAAATAAGAAATCATCCCTGGTCACACAAGTTGGTGTCTTCGACGTCAGACAGACGGAGCCCGCTTTACGAAATCGCATTCAACTACGAGATTCCACGGAGATGAAAACATTAATGTAAGTACAAATAAGAATCATCTCATTTATTTTGTGCTTTACATTTAACATTTTTTCAAACCCTCAATTTATTTCAATTTACGTAACGTAATATAAATAACAGCGGTTCTATGACCCAGATTAGCGAAAGTCTCATTAAACTTACCAAGAAATTTAATACATTCAAATATATCAGATTTCAAGTTCAATTTTACAACCCAGAAATATTTCAGAGTTAACATTTATTTTGCATTGAAACGCATTCCAAGCTAATCAGTAAATCATAAGTTTGTGAAACATTTGTCACACCAGTGCCGTATCATTATGATTTTCACCTCGTAAAAATTTTTAATTAAAATCTTTCTTTTCTTTAAAAGTTAAATAATAACCTATTAAAAATGACTGGACAATCAAGTCACGGGAAGTGAAAATCAAAACGTTACAATGAATGAAACAGTAAACATCGAACCCTTCAAGTTAAGTGAAATCTTTTCTATAATACCTGAGTTCGATGGGAACCCCATATTTTTGCATACATTTATCTCTGCGTGTGCTCAAGGCATGGCAGTAGACGATCAGAGAATTTTAGTGACTCTACATATAAAAAATAAGCTTCGCGGAAAAACGTCAAAGCTCATAAATTCGCGAAACCCTGCTACTTGGGCAGAAATAAAAAGCTTGCTCGAGGCGCACTTTGGCAATTCACGCGACCTAACAGCGCTTATGCAAGATCTGCAAAGAGTTCATCAATTGCAGAATGAAATCGCACTTATTTTTATTTCTCGACTTCAAACTCATAACGCCAAAATGCACGCCGCTGTGCAAAAACAATCCTTGACATTAGAAGAGAAAAATGCACAATCACGCCTTATCGAAACAATGACCATTGTCATTGTTTCGATAAGGCGTGATTGTCCGGTAAGTAACGTGTTCATTAACACGTTACTTCCCGGACTTGAACCCAAAATAGGTCAAATAATTCGTGCAGGTAACCCCAGAAATATGCTAGATGCTATTAGTAGAGTTAAGCGAGAACTCCAACTCTCATATTTCGAATCACAAAAATTTCCCAACAAATCAATTAACAAAAATTCCGTGCAAACTCAGCAAAGACGTCCAAATCCACAGCAGTTTTGCAATTACTGTAAAAAAAATGGACATAATTTTAATGAATGTCGCGCAAGGCAATTTTCACAGCAAAATCCCAACTACAGGCAGAACAATTTGGTGGAACTCCAACACAATTTCCTAGGCCCAATTTCCAACAATTTTCTAGGCCAAATTTCCAAAGTCCATCAAATTATTATAGCCCAGGCAAATTTGCCTCTCAACAAAATTTCTCACAAAATAATTCTCCACAACAAGACAGGCCTTCTGTAATAAGACTTAACCCAAATTATCAACAAAGACCTCCCAATCAACAACCTTCAAATTTCAACCGTCAAAACCCTAAAAAAACTAACCATGTTAATTTTGATAATTACTATGCACAAAATTATGAAAATTATAATTCTTATTGTGATCAAAGCTACCAACCATTTGATAAATTTGAAAATTTTCAAAATGATTATAATTTTAATAATGAGGTACATTCCCAAGAATATTTTACTGGTAATGGGGATTATCAAAATCCACATGCTTATAATCAACCAAACCAACACGAGAATCATATTGATTACCCACCAAATCAATACGAAAATTGTTCTGATTATTCATCAAACCCTCATACGGATTACTCTGTTAATCAACCGGATTTTTACCAAGGCCCGGAGTATCCTACAGATACTCCAACACAGCAACCGGATTTCTAAATCGACCAAATGTCCAGTCAAATCCAAACCATGATTTTTAGAACAACCCCGGCCCGTCCCTGAACCATCTAGAGTAAATTTTAATGTAATCTCGTATTCATCTCTAACTGTAAATTCAAGGAACCTCTATTATATTAGAGACATTACAAATAGATTCAAAATGTTACTCGATACCGGCGCAGGTATATCAATATTTAAACCAAAGCTTGCAGAAAATTATAAGCGCAGATCTCCAGAGAACGTTGTTATAAAAGGTATAACAGAACAAAAAATTGCGATAACCGAATCTGTTCTTATACCTTTTACAGCTAATGACCCGCATAAAGTATACATTTGCGATTTAGACATCGAGTTCGACGGATTATTAGGAGCCGACTTTTTCAAACACTATACATGTGTTATTGATATGAACAACAATCAATTAATTACCAATTTTAAAACTGTCCCACTTTTTGAAGTAAATCGAGATCTACTGGAACCACCAATAAAAAATAGTAATTCTCAAACTTCAATTTCAAAGACTCCTCGTGAAAACAAAAACCAAAATATAATTTCCATAGAACCACGCATGGAAAAAATATTTAAATCAAAATGTAATTTGCGGAATACCGAGGCTATACTGTTAGCCCAGGAAAAAGAGAAAGTTCGCTTACCCAATGCTCTCGTTAAGGTAGACGAAAACGGAGAATTCTTAACAACAATAATTAATGCAAATGCCATACCGAAATCAATCGACTTTTCAAATTTAGACCTAGAGCCAATTCAAAAATTTAAATCGATTTTTAATTCCAATACTGACAATTCTGACCAACAAATACAGACAGACAGATCATTTGAAATCCAAAATCAATTACGTTTAGATCATCTAAATGAAGAAGAGGCCGAATTAGTAACGCAGCTTTGTTTAGATTTTCAAGACATTTTCTATTTAGAAGGTGACAACTTGACATTTACGAACGAAACAAAACACCCGATTGATACGAATGATTCCCGACCTATCTTTACGAAATCTTATCGTTACCCCATAAAGTCCATAAAGAAGAAGTCAAAACCCAAATTTCTAAGATGCTAGATCAAGGTATTATTCAACCCTCGATTTCACCCTGGTCATCCCCTGTTTGGGTAGTCCCGAAAAAACTGGATGCCTCTGGCAAACAGAAGTGGCGAGTCGTAATTGACTATCGGAAACTTAACGAAGTTACCATCGACGATAAATATCCTCTTCCCAACATCTCTGACGTTCTTGATCAACTAGGCAAATGCCAATATTTCACAACGCTAGACCTTGCATCTGGATTTCACCTGATACAAATAGACCCGAAAGATATCCAAAAAATGCTTTCGCAGTTGAGAATGGTCATTTCGAATTTTTAAGAATGCCATTCGAACTCAAAAATACCCCATCAATTTTCCAAAGAGTAATGGACAATATCTTGTTAGGTATTCAAAATGAACGATGTCTTGTCTATATGGACGACATTATTGTCTACTCCCCTACCATCCATGACCATATTTCACGTCTAACAGAAGTTTTCAAATGACTACAAAAAGCAAACCTCAAAATTCAACCCGACAAATGCGAGTTTCTTCGCAAAGAAGTCGCTTATTTAGGCCATTTCATAACTAAAGACGGTGTAAAACCGAATCCCACCAAAGTCGATGCAATTCTAAATTTTGCCCAATCGAAAAATCCTAAAGAAATTAAGTCATTTTTAGGCTTAGCCGGATATTATAGGCGATTCATCCCCAATTTCTCCAAGGTGTTGTTCGCGGCTCATCTTCGACTGTAAACTGTATGTACTGGTGATCACTCAGTGTTACCTCCTCCAGTACACGCCAATCAAACGTCCTGGCTGCGACGCCTGCTGTTGCCAGTGTGATATCCACCACTGGCCCTGTATTGCCCCTTCTAAAGGTATTTGCGTTTCCCTCATTTAGGATCACTAGGTCCTGCCTCGCAACCATTTCCGACAGTGCCTCCCCGCGGATATCTTGCCTATACTATGACTTCTCCGTTCGCCGACCGAATGCTCTCCTCGAGTTCATCTAGGTCCTGCAGGAAATCGTCGTATTGGGCATTTGGAGAGAAGTAACAGCTGTAAATCCTTACGCCGTCGACTTCTACCCATACGAAGTTGACCACCGGAGCACTTGCCTTCCTAATATTTATTTTTCTATTTAGCACCGTGATTGCCGCCCTACCTGTCGTGTCCTGGAACCAAGATCCCGATTCCACCTGCTTGTATTGTTCACTCACTATCAGAATATCACTGCTTTTCTCCACGGCCTCTTGTAGGAGTAAGTCCTATGCCTCTTGGCCTCTGCCTAGGTTCACTTGGAGAAACCTTTTCATGTTTGAGTCCTTTGTATCCCCCTCCGATAGGATCCACACTTCGCACTGTATGTGCTGCGCTCCTTCCGGGTCGTCGCTGTCATTGCACACGACACAGAAGGGTTTCTGCGTGCATTCCCTTGCCATATGACCCTCATTTCCACAAAGGCGGCAGAGTTTCGACCTGTCCGGGCCCTTGTAATCTCGCGCTGTATGTCCAAACCGAAAGCATTGGAAGCATCGCAACACTAGCTTTTTCTCTCGGGCTCGACACATAACCCAACCAATCCTTATTTTTCTCATCTTTAGCACCGCCTCTGCCGTTATTACTGGCATTGTAATAATAGCCATTTGGGTTTCTCCGAAGGTTTTTCTGAGAGCTCTTATCTTGATGCATTCGGAGTCGGTCTCTGGTGTGACTAACTTGATGGCGTTAATCACGTCTATCTCATCCGTAGCGCCATCAAGATCCCTTATTTCATTTGTGGCGTCTCGGTTCGAATTTCGAAAGCTCGCTTCATCCCCGAGTGCGCTAGCCACAGCGTTTTTAAGTTCCTCAACCTTTTCGCTTCCTTTTGCGATTTCAATTAGCAGCTCACCGCTTCGTGTCTGTCGAATTTTGGAGTATTTCACCCCTAGAGCTACTGGGTCTACTTTTGTCTTTATAATTTTTAACACCTCTGCATAACTATAGGACGCATCTTTTGGCTTGACAGCCACTGCTTCCGGCCGCCTGCTCCGTATACTCCTTACTGTTCTTTTGGTACCGTTTCCTTCCCTTTTCTTCCTGTTCCGTTTTCGGTGTTCCACCTCTTGCACCTTGGGTTTGTTTCCCTGATTCTCCGTTGCTTCTCCTGTTTCTGCAGGGATTTTTTGTACTCTTTTTGAATCGACTCCCCTTTTACTAGGGTTTTTTCTCCCCGCATAATAACCTCTGGGGGAGAAGGAGGAACTTGTTGCTCTCGCTTTCCGCCTCGGTGATAATAATTCCTTCGACTTCGGGATTGGTCTGTACCGAAGTATTATTTAGCCGCCTTTTGGTTTGCGATTCGTTTTTTGAACCAGTGGTGCTTTTCCCTTGTCTTGCTCCTTTTGCCTATCCGAGGAGGTCCTGTGCTCCTCCCTTGCTTTAATCTGCACTTCTCTAGCCTACCTCAGTCTTCGGAAGTATCACGGCTTCGGTTATCGCATCTTTAATTTTGAATTCTCTGCTTCCATTGATTCCAGTAGCTAAGATACTCCCCTCGGCCCGGGATACCACCAAGGAGGAGGCGCAGTCATTGGCTAACGGTCCAGTGGGGCCTGCTCCAACACCCACATTCTGGACCGGTACTGGGGATCCGACCCCCTGCACCGTAATCGATTTATCCTTATTCTTGTCCATGTCCATTTCCAATCCGTTGTGTGGTATCCCTTTTTGTCCGGCTTTTCACCCTCGACCCGTTCGGCATGGGAGGCCCTACCAGTAGCTAAGCTACCGCCGACATGGCTCTCGGGATCATAAAAGCGCGCAAGCCCCGCCACAGCGTCAAGGTGGAGATTGTATGTATGTATGTATGTATGTATGTATGTATGTATGTATGTATGTTTTTTTAGGGGGGGGGGCGTAGGAGTAGCAAGCTACCCACAAGTGGCCCCCACTGACACCGGAGCGCCACCCTGGTACCGCTTTCGCATTTCTTCATGGTGGTGTCCGTTTGCGCCCTGCTTAGCACCGCCTTTTTCATCGTCACTTCCCTACGTCCCTCATCCTCCGTTAGATTAGGGGTTCAGGGGCCATTTCCTTGTGCGTTAATCCTCTCGTTCTGCTCCATACGTCGCTTGTGCGTCATCGTCGCGATGATGTACGTGGACACCGCCAACCAGGCTTCTTCGTTGTTTTCAAGCATACCCGTGATGAGGTTTCCTTCGTGCATACGCACTCTGAGTGTCCTCTCAAGCTCTTCTCTTTCCGCTTCCATTGCACTGCACTCAAAGATGGTATGTTGGGTGTTATCTGGGGTTTGCCCACAGTGAAGGCATGCAGCGCTTTCCCTCTTTTTGAACCTGACCAGGTATTCGCTGAAACAACCATGACCTGTTAACGCCTGGGTCAGGTATTACTTCATCTGACCGTGTTTCCGGCTGCACTATTCTTTCACGTTTGGAATGAGTCTATACGTCCATCGGCCCATCGTGTCGGCATCCCATCTTTCCTGCCGTTTAACAAAGAGTCTTTGCCGTGCCGCTCTCTTCGCCAAGGCCCTCCTTCGTTCGTCTCGAGTGCCATTACACTCTCGATAGATCTCCTGCCTTTCTCGGATAAGGAGATCAATTGGGGGTGTACTTGCTAGTACAAGCGCTGCACTCTCTGACACCGTCCTGTATGCCGAAATTACCCTAAGGGCACTACGTCGTTGTACGGCGGCCAGCCTCCTTCTTACCGTTGTTCTTTCAACCGCGTCACCCCAAACATCCGCCCCATACAGGATCTTGGCGTGGACAAAGCTATTCAGTAGCCTTCGTTTCATCTCATTGGGCCCCCTAATGTTAGGCATCAGGCGTGCTAACGCTGCCGCTGATGTTGCCGCTTTCTCCGCTACAATTTTTGTATGCTCCTCGTACCTCAAGCCTGCATCCAGTTGCACCTCCGGATATTTTACGGATTTCTTCCATGGCACTCTATCGCCATCCAGAGACAGAGTAGGGGTCGGGAAGAGCCTCTTGTGCATTATAAGTACCGCCTCTATCTTATGAAGTGTCCTCGCTGTCGTAACCATCGTCACGTCATCAGCGAACGCGATTACACCGCTTTCTTCTGGGAGAGTCTGATTTAAAAGACCCTCGTACATCACATTCCACAGGAGTGGCCCTAGAACCGATCTTTGTGGTACTCCTGCTGTCACCTTGAATTCCTTAAGCCCTTCCGTCGTGTTGTAGATAAGTATTCTATCCGACAGGTAATTATCCACCAGCTGTAACAAATATCCCGGTAGCCTCCTCCCGATCAAGGCCTCTATGATCCTGTCCCACCTAGCCGTGTTGAATGCATTTCGGATGTCCAGCATTACTAGGGCGCAGAAACCTTTACTCCTACACGGGACGTTCTTGATTTGATCCGCCGCACTGACCACTTGCCTGATGGCATCAACTGTTGAGCGACCCTGCCGAAATCCAAACTGCCTTGGTGACAAACCTCCGTCTGCCTCAATATGTTTTTCTATTCTCTGAGCGATAAGCCTCTCGAAAAGAATTCCCAGCGTATCTAGCAGACAGATAGGCCGGTACGACGATGCCTCCTCAAGCGGCTTGTCGCCCTGTCTCAGCAGAATTAGCTTCTGCTTTTTCCATCTAATTGGAAAAACTCCCTCTCTGAGACAGGTGTTGTAAGTATCTAACAAAAGATTAGGCCATAATATATAATAAATCTATGACTGCAGCGATGACCTCGTTTGGGATCTGATCTGGTCCTGGTGCCTTTCTAGGTGACAGTCGCTTTTTTGCTTCTCGCAACTCCTCGGCAGTAAACGGTTCTAAGATGTTCTCCTCTTCTTCCTGCGACAGTCTTGGTCTTATTTTGTGGTCCGGGAAGAGGGCTGCTATCTCGCCAACTCTTATCAGGCACGTCAGTCCAGGAATCTGTTGCCCGCCCTTCAGTCTCTTGGTAACCAACCTAAACGGTAGTCCCCAAGGATCTTCGTCCACTGAGCGACAGAGCTCTGTCCAGCATTTCCGTTTACTTTGTTTTATTGTCGTTCTTCATTCCTTTTTTGCTTCTTTATAATCTTCCTCCTGCTTCTTCTTGCCCCCGTCTTGCTCGTTGGAATTTCCTGCGAGCAACCAAGCACCTCCTTCTCATTTCGGCGATCTCAGCTGTCCACCAGTAGACTGGCGGTCTTCTGTGTGTTTGTTTCCTTCGCCGTGGCATCGCTTTGTCGCAAGCCGCTGTGATTGTGTCTACAGCAAACTCCACTAATGCCTCCGATTCCTGGCTTTGTGCGATTTGTGGGAGTCTACCTTGTCGTTCTACCGATTCTAGCGACTTTCTCACTTTGTCTCTATCTAGCTTTCCTGTAACCCATCCTCCCGTTTCTGTCGATGCATTTGGTGTTGTTCGCTGCTCATCTTCGTCTGTAAGCTGTATGTACTGGTGATCACTCAGTGTCACCTCCTCCAGTACACGCCAATCAAACGTCCTGGCTGCGACGCCTGCTGTTGCCAGTGTGATATCCACCACTGACCCTGTATTGACCCTTCTAAAGGTATTTACGTTTCCCTCATTTAGGATCACTAGGTCCTGCCTTGTAACCATTTCCGACAGTGCCTCCCCGCAGATATCTTGCCTATACTATGACTTCTCCGTTCGCCGACCGAATACTCTCCTCGAGTTCGTCTAGGTCCTGCAGGAAATCGTCGTATTGAGCATTTGGAGAGAAGTAACAGCTGTAAATCATTACGCCGTCGACTTCTACCCATATGAAGTTGGCCGCCGGAGCACTTGCCTCCCTAATATCTATTTTTCTATTTAGCACCGCGATTGCCGCCCTACCTGTCGTATCCTGGAACCAAGATCCCGATTCCACCTGCTTGTATTGTTCACTCACTATCAGAATATCACTGCTTTTCTTTACGGCCTCTTGTAGGAGTAAGCAAGTGGATGGATGGATGGATGGATGGATGGATGGATGGATGGATGGATGGATGGATGGATGGATGGATGGATGGATGGATGGATGGATGGATGGATGGATGGATGGATGGATGGATGGATGGATGGATGGATGGATGGATGGATGGATGGATGGATGGATGGATGGATGGATGGATGGATGGATGGATGGATGGATGGATGGATGGATGGATGGATGGATGGATGGATGGATGGATGGATGGATGGATGGATGGATGGATGGATGGATGGATGGATGGATGGATGGATGGATGGATGGATGGATGGATGGATGGATGGATGGATGGATGGATGGATGGATGGATGGATGGATGGATGGATGGATGGATGGATGGATGGATGGATGGATGGATGGATGGATGGATGGATGGATGGATGGATGGATGGATGGATGGATGGATGGATGGATGGATGGATGGATGGATGGATGGATGGATGGATGGATGGATGGATGGATGGATGGATGGATGGATGGATGGATGGATGGATGGATGGATGGATGGATGGATGGATGGATGGATGGATGGATGGATGGATGGATGGATGGATGGATGGATGGATGGATGGATGGATGGATGGATGGATGGATGGATGGATGGATGGATGGATGGATGGATGGATGGATGGATGGATGGATGGATGGATGGATGGATGGATGGATGGATGGATGGATGGATGGATGGATGGATGGATGGATGGATGGATGGATGGATGGATGGATGGATGGATGGATGGATGGATGGATGGATGGATGGATGGATGGATGGATGGATGGATGGATGGATGGATGGATGGATGGATGGATGGATGGATGGATGGATGGATGGATGGATGGATGGATGGATGGATGGATGGATGGATGGATGGATGGATGGATGGATGGATGGATGGATGGATGGATGGATGGATGGATGGATGGATGGATGGATGGATGGATGGATGGATGGATGGATGGATGGATGGATGGATGGATGGATGGATGGATGGATGGATGGATGGATGGATGGATGGATGGATGGATGGATGGATGGATGGATGGATGGATGGATGGATGGATGGATGGATGGATGGATGGATGGATGGATGGATGGATGGATGGATGGATGGATGGATGGATGGATGGATGGATGGATGGATGGATGGATGGATGGATGGATGGATGGATGGATGGATGGATGGATGGATGGATGGATGGATGGATGGATGGATGGATGGATGGATGGATGGATGGATGGATGGATGGATGGATGGATGGATGGATGGATGGATGGATGGATGGATGGATGGATGGATGGATGGATGGATGGATGGATGGATGGATGGATGGATGGATGGATGGATGGATGGATGGATGGATGGATGGATGGATGGATGGATGGATGGATGGATGGATGGATGGATGGATGGATGGATGGATGGATGGATGGATGGATGGATGGATGGATGGATGGATGGATGGATGGATGGATGTATGTATGTATGTATGTATGTATGTATGTATGTATGTATGTATGTATGTATGTATGTATGTATGTATGTATGTATGTATGTATGTATGTATGTATGTATGTATGTATGTATGTATGTATGTATGTATGTATGTATGTATGTATGTATGTATGTATGTATGTATGTATGTATGTATGTATGTATGTATGTATGTATGTATGTATGTATGTATGTATGTATGTATGTATGTATGTATGTATGTATGTATGTATGTATGTATGTATGTATGTATGTATGTATGTATGTATGTATGTATGTATGTATGTATGTATGTATGTATGTATGTATGTATGTATGTATGTATGTATGTATGTATGTATGTATGTATGTATGTATGTATGTATGTATGTATGTATGTATGTATGTATGTATGTATGTATGTATGTATGTATGTATGTATGTATGTATGTATGTATGTATGTATGTATGTATGTATGTATGTATGTATGTATGTATGTATGTATGTATGTATGTATGTATGTATGTATGTATGTATGTATGTATGTATGTATGTATGTATGTATGTATGTATGTATGTATGTATGTATGTATGTATGTATGTATGTATGTATGTATGTATGTATGTATGTATGTATGTATGTATGTATGTATGTATGTATGTATGTATGTATGTATGTATGTATGTATGTATGTATGTATGTATGTATGTATGTATGTATGTATGTATGTATGTATGTATGTATGTATGTATGTATGTATGTATGTATGTATGTATGTATGTATGTATGTATGTATGTATGTATGTATGTATGTATGTATGTATGTATGTATGTATGTATGTATGTATGTATGTATGTATGTATGTATGTATGTATGTATGTATGTATGTATGTATGTATGTATGTATGTATGTATGTATGTATGTATGTATGTATGTATGTATGTATGTATGTATGTATGTATGTATGTATGTATGTATGTATGTATGTATGTATGTATGTATGTATGTATGTATGTATGTATGTATGTATGTATGTATGTATGTATGTATGTATGTATGTATGTATGTATGTATGTATGTATGTATGTATGTATGTATGTATGTATGTATGTATGTATGTATGTATGTATGTATGTATGTATGTATGTATGTATGTATGTATGTATGTATGTATGTATGTATGTATGTATGTATGTATGTATGTATGTATGTATGTATGTATGTATGTATGTATGTATGTATGTATGTTATATTTGATACTTTGATTTTGAGTTTTTAAAAAATATTTATTTAGTTAATTAGAGTCATCGATGACTCTGAGTAAAATATAAAATTGTAGATTTAAAAGTTTATTGTAAAGGTGAGTTAATAACTGAGTACAAAAGCGTCTGCTGCTCGTATTTATAACATTAGGAAAGCAGCGTCAGCTAGACGGAGAACAAAGGAAATGCAAATGTGCAATTTAGCATAAACTATGAGAACGGATACAGAACAATGTGTGAAATATGATACGTGAGATAAGCAATTACTAAGAGAAGTCGTTATCAACATATGTAATTTGATACTACTGCGAGCTTACTTATATCTCAGTGTCGTACTGTTATTTTTTAATATAACAACTTCCCCCTTAATAAAAAAGTTGATTGTTATACAACAACTTTTGAATAAAATGATTATTGAATATAATATAAAAGTAATAATAAAACAAAATGAATATAATGCAAAGATAATAATAAAATATTGAGTTCGGCGTCTAGATTTCCGGTTATTGATTTAAAAATTGTGCCGATACCATTTAATATTCCGCGCTTATATCTTTTTGTGTCTAGAAATACTTCATCAAATTTGGATTGTATAGTTTTGGAAATTTGTGTCAAAAGGTTAAGGTCTGTTTTGACTTCACTTCTAAACGTGATCATTTTTTGATGAGCACCGTCGAGAGTATTTAATATCATGTCTAGAATTTGTTGGTTCTTGTCGAAAGCTAGTTTAAGGGATGATATATTTTTATGTACCAATAATGTCCATTTTTCGTTTGTCACAACGATGTCCGTGTCTTTGTGGTAAAATACACCAATAGTGTTGTTTATTGGTATTATTTTATATTGTGCGAGTGCTGATCCGCACAGCAGGATAAACTTGAAAATAAATTTAATTTTCAGTATATGGTTTCATTCTGTCGAAATTTACTTTAGTTTCTTGATTTGTTTCAAGATTTAATAAGGTAGCAGAATTTTGGAATATTTCTATGATTTTAAAAGGACCGTTAAATTTATTTTGAAGTTTGTTTTTAATTTGGGAATCTTTCACATATACTTTATCGCCAACTTTGTATTCAGGTCGATTTTTTGGGACATTTCTGTCAAAGCGAACTTTCGCTTTCTCCTTTTGAGATTGCGTTCGACTGCGGGCGATTTTATAATAGTGAGATATTCTGTTGTTTAAATCTCTTATATATTTCGTTATTAATTCCTTTTGGTTGTATAAAGTTTCGGGTGGTCTAATAGACGTATGTCCGAAAATGAGTTCGTATGGTGTTAAGCAGTGTGTTTTGTTAACCGAATTGTTATAGCAAATGATTGCGTATGGTAATATTGTAAAAGGATGTTCATTCGGATTTTCGGTTTTGTGGACTCTTATCATTTCGGCTAATGTAGCGTGAAATCGCTCGAGGGATCCGTTGGATTGGGGATGTCCTACGCTTGAGTATGTTAATTTTATGTCATAGAGCGTACAAAGATCTTTTAATAATTTGTTATCAAACTCACCGCCGTAATCGCAATGAATTCTCAACGGGGTACCGTAGTGTTGAAAATATAGCAATAAAGTGTTTACGACTGATTTCGCGGATTTATCCGGGACAGCATAGGCTTGAGTAAATTTTGTTAACTCGTCGCGGATTGTAACAGCGTAATTTCGCGTGGGAAATTCGAATAGGTCGACATTAATTCTTTCGAATGGCGTTTTTGGAGTCTCGGTAATTACCAGAGGGTTCCTAAGGTTTTTACGACAGACTTTAGTTTTTTCGCATGTTTCGCAATTTTTTATAAAGTTTTCAACGTCTTTAGTTAAGCCTCGCCAATTGTATTTTACTCTAATCCTTCTAATAGTTTCATTAATACCGCGGTGTAAGTTATTTTTACCTGAATGATTTTGATCTAAAATAATTGGAATTTCGTCTTCATCGGGAGTTTTAACAATATTTTGACAGATAACTATTTTCAAGTCTTTTTCTGCAAAAATAAAAGATAGCATTTCGAGTATTGGAAGATCTAAATTATTTTCTACATAGTATGTTTTAGAAAGATCCAAGATGTCTTGTCTTTTGTACAATACCATGAATAAATGTTCGTTTATTGAATCTACATCAAAAGGTAAAGGAACAATAAAATATTTTCTATGCCTGACCGATTTGCTTGAGACAATGTTAATAGTGTTATTATAAAATTCGGGGTGTTCTTCGAACATGTCCTCAATGATTTTGTGATGCAAATCTTCTAATTTATTTTGTTGAAAGAATGTTATAATATTTTTGTGTTCCTTGTCTAGAAGCTGTCTGTTTGAAATTTGAATTTTGGAATAATCTATTAAGGATTTTGTCTTATACAAATTACAAAATATATCAAATTCTTGAGAGATTTGTTCTTTAGTGATTTTGTTGTTATTGTTCGGGTTTTCGTCATTGTTTGGTTCGTCATCTTCTGATTCGTCGTCCTCGTTCGCGGCTAGAATTTTTGAATAAAATTTGGAACATTCCGAAAAGTGATTGATTTTAACTCGCGATAGCGCGTCCGCGTTTTTATTGGTTTTACCGGGTTTGTAGATGATTTCATAGTCGTATTCTTCTAATTTGAGTCGCCAACGTGCGTCTGCTTCCTGGGTCTTTTATCGAAAATAGCCAGGTAAGTGGTCGATGATCGGTTACTAACTTGAACTTTCTTCCGAATAGATATGGTCTAAAGTGTTTTACTGACCATACTATGGCTAATAGCTCGCGTTCTATGGTCGAATACTTAGTCTCCGCCGCGCATAAAGTTCGAGATGCATAAGCTATTGGTAAGTCTTTGCCTATATTTCCTTGCGAGAGCACGGAACCAATGGCAAATGCGCTAGCATCAGTAGTTAGGATGAAAACATCGTCAAAATTAGGATAAATAAGAATCGGAGTTGTTGTTAACGCTCGTTTCAAATTTTCGAAGGAGTTTAAGCAATCATTGTCAAAGTCGAAAAGTATGTCTTTTTGCAATAATTTTGTTAAAGGTTTAGAAATCTTTGAAAAGTTAGGTATAAAACGTCTGTAATATCCAGCTAAGCCTAGGAATGATTTTATTTCCTTAGGGTTTCTCGGTTGAGGAAAATTTAGAATCGCGTCAAGTTTAGCGGGATTTGGTTTTACACTGTCCTTAGTAATAAGATGGCCTAAATATGCAACTTCCTTGCGTAAAAATTCGCATTTGTCCGGTTGAATTTTGAGATTGGCTTTTTGTAAACGTTTAAATACTTCCGTTAATCGCGAAATGTGGTCATGAATGGTAGGCGAATAGATAATAATGTCATCCATGTAGACGAGACACCGTTCGTTTTGGATACCTAACAAAATGTTGTCCATCACTCTTTGTAATGTTGATGGGGCGTTTTTCAGTCCAAATGGCATTCGTACAAATTCGAAATGACCGTTTTCTACTGTGAAAGCAGTTTTTTGAATATCTTTCGCGTCGATTTCGATTTGATGGAACCCGGAGGCAAGATCTAACGTGGTAAAATATTGGCACTTGCCTAATTGATCAAGAAGGTCCGAAATATTTGGAAGCGGATATTTGTCGTCAATAGTCAGTTCGTTAAGTTTTCTGTAGTCTACTACAACTCGCCATTTTTGTTTACCGGAGGCGTCAAGTTTTTTAGGTACAACCCAAACCGGGGATGACCAGGGTGAAATTGATGGTCTAATTATACCTTGGTCGAGCATTCTAGAGACTTGAGTTTTAACTTCCTCTTTGTGAATATGAGGATAGCGATAAGATTTTGTAAAAACTGGTTTAGAATCGTTCGTGTCAATAGAATGTTTAATTTCGTTGGTAAAGCTTAAATTGTCGCCTTCTAAATAAAATATATCAGAAAAATTTAGACAAAGTTCTGTTATTAATTCGGCTTCCTCTTCGTTCAAATGATCTAATCGTAGTTGGTTTCTAATTTCGAAATTTCTGTCTGTATGTTGAGGACTGTCCGGATTTTGAGAGTTTAAATTAAAAATTGGTCTAAATTTTTGAACTGGTTCAAGTTTAAGATTCGAGAAATCGATTATTTTGGGAATTGCGTTAGCGTTTATAATTGATGTTAAAAATTCTCCGTTGTCGTCGATTTTGACAATAGCATTTGGTAAGCGTACCTTTTCATTTTCCTGGGCTAACAGTATAGCCTCAGTATTTCGTAAATTACATTTTAATTTAAATATTTTTTCCATGCGTGGTTCGATTGAAATTAAATT